>JAQIUQ010004096.1:0-440000 GCA_030378365.1 Hybognathus amarus | reverse complement strand
TAAACTTATATAAACTAATATAATTTATATTACTGGACAGTTTAAAGCTCATAACCATATTTTGTTGTTACTTGAAGAGTGTTATGTTGCATCATACGGTATTTGTCCTGAAAAGGCTACTGAGTAACTTAAGTGTCTATATTACCTCAATAAATGTAAGGTCATTCCTAATTTATTTGTATTTTTTAATACATTTTAATCATTAACTTTAAAAAGCACACTCTTTTTACGATTAAAATAACAGCCAAGGGTAAAAAAAACAACTAATTCCCAAAAATTAAAACGGAATTTGGGAAAAAAATAAAACGGATTTTATAGGGCCCTAAGTCTAAGACACAATGTTGCACAATGTTGGAAATGTTGGCATTATTAAATGCATACAATTTCCTTATTCCTTCTTTTTCTTTTCAGTCACATATATCGTGATATATCGTTGATGAAATTTCTTCCAATATATTGAATATTCGTAGATATCGCGAATCGTGATATTATCATATCATGGACCACATATCGCCACAGAATTGAATCGTGAGGTACCTGTATCGTCCCACCCCTATAGTAAAGTCACTTAAGGTTTATCGACATTTTATGGTGTTGATCATAGCTCATCAAATCAGATTTTAGCATCTTAATTTGTGGTAAACAAAGACTGTCCCAAACCAACTGCCACTCTTACAAATACACACATGCATGCACAATAAGCGCATGTTAAGTGGCTCCACTGCCTCTTACCATTTACATGTGTATGCAAATACTCTATTCATCCTTGTTTTGAATATTTGGCCCAAATCCCCTATCCCCGTCCTGCTCTTGGTCAGGATTCTATTAGAGACCCCTGATTAATATTAATACCCCACCCCTTCCTACTCAAGACCATGAGTACTCCATTGAGATATTCTGTCTGAGAGTCACACGGATGACAGTGCGCTCGCAGTTCCTCCAAATTGTTTTGATGGCCTTTCCCTCTGGGAGTCTTTAAAGGGGGCTCCTTAAAGGCCTGCCAGGCACAGCGAGCTGTCTCATGTGAGAAGGAGAGAGGGGTCGCCGTATGATTTTGTACATGGTGAAAGCAACACACCCTTCAGGGTCTCCTCTTGACATCAGAGGGGGAGTCGTCACTCTGGCTTGACGGCTAGTTGACAGCCACAGCCTCGACCCCTCGAGTATCCATGCACACTTCAGTGTGTTTCACGCTCCCGTTCTGACAGCTGAATGTAGGAAATGGTCAGTTCACATTTGGAGGAAACCTCTAGATGGATTGACAGCACTATTTGTTTATCTGCAAATAGGCACGTTATGTTGTTTGTGAAGCTGTATTTGTAAAACAGATGTTTTGGCCTGGCCTTTGGCTCTTTGGAACTACTGGAGTGGAGAAAACACAGGGGAGAGATGTCGAAGCAGTGTGGAATACATACGTTTTGGACACGGTTTACCAAATCACCACATATTTCACTCTATATTTGATATTTCTGTCAGAATCTACAGTAGCAGCACAAAACGGATCGGTCTGGAGCTGGTGAGTGATCTGACTCAGCTGTACCAGACCCTGCTCGATCCAGAGTCAGAGGAAGTAGGTCATTTCCTGCAGCCTGATGAGTAACACACTGACCTGGGTTTCACCTCAATCACAGAGAGAGAGAAAAAAACAGATGTAATGAGTGTGAAACATCTTTTATGATTAATATTAGGGAGTGTTTGAATTGTGTCAGGGCTCTTGGGGGTCTCCAACTGCATCCCACACATATTATTCCACCAAATCATACAATGAAAACTTCATGATGAATTTTCAACTACTTTCAAACGTGACTGACTGGATCATAAACAGGACATTGTTTACTCATATTGAGTACTGTCCACTTGTGGTGGGACTACTCCATGTATAAACAGTTCAGGAAAGACGTGCAGGCGAGCGCGTTAGTGCCTGCCCACTTTTTCAGCAGCGTTGGTTCCGGAAGTGTTTTCTGCATTTATTTTTCCAATAAGGATTATAAATAAAGTCTTAGTTAAAGAGTTATATGCCATGAACCAAGCCAACCAGATACAAGGTGAATCACAATATTAGCATTTTTTATTTGAAGCAAAAAAAAAGGAATATCAGACAAAAGACAAGGTACAAGACTGTGTACTACAATCCCTTGAAGAAGAAGAAAATAATTTGTGGTGCTTTATGGGAGTGGATGTTCCCTCCAAGCTCTTTTGGCACCTTTTGCTCTCCTCAACTATCTGGAATTACTGTCATTACTGTTCATTACATTACTGTTAAACATGCTTATTTTAAAAAATAAGTTAAAATAATGGAAATGGATGGCTTCAACAAAAGCATATATAATCGATTAACAACCTTGGTAGGAAACTCACGGTAGGTTTGTCTTTAAAGGTTTATCAGTTATTGTTAAAAATCACTTTCAGGAGAAAATGAATGTTTTTACTTCTGGAATCCGACTGTTATACTCTATTAGGATTTTGCTCTGATGATGACATCATCAGCAGATGATTGTGATGTGAAACTGTCATGTGGATGTTGTAAATATAATAAATAATCTCTTTCTGTAAAATCACTAGTATTAGTATTTCACTAGTAAAATTATTTAAATACATTAGAGTATTTAATGTGAGACCACTATCACTTTTTCTACAGAATATTGCTGTCGCAATATTGTTGTCATTTCCACCACAACACTGTATTGTCCCTTTAAAAAGTTTGTTTGAAAGATTGTTATGGTGTTTTCTAAGGAAATGTTCAGTGACATCAGAGCACATGTTAGACATGGAGGGAATTAATTTTCATCAACAACAAATTAAGAAAAATCAAGGTAAATATCGCTTGAAGAGTCAATATATTCATTCCATATCATTTCCAAACATGCTGTACCTTCAAGGGTAAGTTTTTAAAAACCTAAAAAAATTAAGCTAATAGTGTTTTGCATACATTACATGCTAAGCATTAATGCAAAGCTAATCAGTGAAGCTATCTTCCATTTTTTCACAAAAAAACTACAAGAATGTAATTTCCACCACACTGGCCTCTGTGGCGGAAATGACATTTATGGTTACAAAGTACAGCTGATATGGATTGTGAGAGCAGATTTGTGTAACACTTTTATATTATAATGTATTACAATTCTTTTTATATTTATATATATATATATATAAATATCCCCCTTGAACAGCCACCTTATTGTGATGGAGGGGTTTGAGTACCCGAATGATGCAGAGGCATGTTGTCCAGGGCTATATGCCCCTGGTAAGAAAGTTTGGTGAGAGGTACTGTTGGTTGGCCAAGATGAGATTCTGGCAAACGGTTCGGCACCTCAAGAGGGGGAAGGAGTGCCCTACTAACACTGTTTACAGTGGAATTGGGCAGCCGTTGACCTCAACTGGGGATATTGTTGGACGGTGGAAGGAATACTTTGAGGATCTCCTCAATCCCACAACAAGTCTTCCATTGAGGAAGCAGAGGCTGAGGCCTCGGAGGTGAAATCGTTCATCACCCAAGCTGAAGTCACAGAGGTAATCAAGAAGCTCCTCGGGCGCAAGGCCCTGGGGGTGAATGAGATCCGCCCGTGAGTACCTCAAGTCTCTGCATGTTGTGGGGCTGTCTTAGCCGAAAACACCTCTGCAACATCGCATGGCGGTTGGGGACAGTACCTCTGGACTGGCAGACCGAGGTGGTGGTCCCTCATTTCAGAGAAGGGGGCCGGAGGGTGTATAACTACAGGGGGAACACACTTCTCTAAGCCTCCCAGGGTAAGCTAGGATACTGAATTCAGCCGATAGTTGAACCCCTGATTCAGGTGGTCTTCTAGACCAGCACTATACCCTTCTCCAGGGTGCTGGAGGGTGCATGGGAGTTTGCCCAACCAATCCACATGTGCTTTGCGGATTTGGAGAAGGTATTTGACTGTGTCCCTCGCTGCGTCCTGTAGAGGATTCCCTAGGAGTATTGGGTCCGGGGCCCTTTGCTAAGGGCTGTCCAGTCCCTGTACAACCGGAGCAGGAGCTTAGTTCGCATTGCCAGCAGTAAATCAGACTTGTTCCCGGTGCATGTTGGACTCCGGCAGGGCTTCCCTTTGTCACCGATTCTGTTCATAATTTGTATGGACGGTGAATACCAAGGACATGCTGGAGGGATTATGTCTAAATTTCTAAGGAGAGGGAAGTCTCGGCATCTCTGCTTACACTGCAACCCCACGACCCAGCCCTGAATAAGTGGAAGAAAATTGATGGATGGATGGATGATATTATTTTTATTTCTAAATTATATTAGTTTTATATTAATTAATTTCATCTATTTTTATTTTACTATGCACTGTAACTGTATGCATCTGTGAGACAAATCAGTTTTATACATCAAACACAGCACTACACTAAAAACCAGAGTGGTTGTGTTTAATGACTTTGTGAATTGAGTTTGATGAGTGTGATGAGTTTCAGAATTTTTCTAATAAATATCTCGTTTCTATACATTCTGTTAATTCATTGTCATTTCCACAACACCCTGTCATTTCCAGCACCACACACATTTAAAAAAATATATATTTAAAAGCTTCTCATAACACATTAAAAATGTATCCACAATTTATGAGATCAAGCTTTATATTCAATTTCAGAGTGTGACCGATGTACAGTTCAGCATTTGGTCCTTAGGGCAGTTAATTTATCTCATTGACAAATGTATAATTAGGCTATTGTACATTGTGAAACAACTGGTAAAACTAGTTACAAAAATGATCTTAGGCATTCTTCTGTGGCATAATTATTCTATTTTTAAATAACAGCTGTATATTGAGATGGGGTCAAAATGACATTTGTTTTTTGCAGGTCGGAAAAAAAACGATTCTCTTGTAATTTAAGTTTTTCCTCTTACGGACCTTAAAACTAGACAAATTATTTAAACTTATGAGACGGTGTTACCTGACTTTTGAACAAGTTTTTGATTCAACTTCACAAGGCTAAAAGTGTCCCTAGTTGAGGAAACGCCCACTTATGCTGCACAGAAATGCTGTAGACTGGTCACTTCCAGAAGGTTTTGCAAGACCTGTGTGGCATCAGTGTGTAAAATGAAGAATGTTATTAAAGGGTGTGTAGTGTGAGAGATACATTTGGGGTTGCAATAGCTGTCACTCAAAGAAACAAGTTCTAACATGCCACACACATAATGAGAATATTCTGGAATCCTCTATCAAAATGAATTTCATACCTTAACAATATACACAAACTATTACAAAAACTTTCTCTTGCATACTGTGCCATTGACACTTATTTGCACACACAGTGATATTATGTTCACTGTATTATGTAACAGGCAGAGACAATTTGATTTGATTATTTAATTTGATTATTTAAGAAGACTGCCTAGCCAGTGATGTCTGATTCATTAACAAATCTTGTTATGATCTTTTTAATCATTAAGTTAAAAAAATGTTCACACAGGCTACATCCAAAATTGCATACTATCTGGGTAGGTAGTTAGCCTTCTTCTGTCAAGTAAGAAATTATTTCGCTACATAAAAAAAGTATCTTCTATATAGTATAAATGTAATATGGATGTACATTACAGTAGTGGGCAAAAGTTAATTATTCAAAACGTGTAGCAGATTTTGTAAGCATATTGCTAGATGTGCTAGGAGTCAACTGTTTTATTTGTGATAAAGCAATGAAACAAATTTTGTGGACATAATTTTTGACCAGGCTGTTAAAAATATGCGCACATGCAAAAACAATAGCGAATCAATGGAATATTAAGAACTGATTATGTTGTAGTCAATGTCGGTGAGATTTTTTTCTTTGTTGCATAAATATAAAACCTGTAGCTTGCTTTTGTTTAGGAAATAGTTTTGTCAGACAGATAGAAATATATATATATAGGGGAGAGCGGGGCACAACCTAACACATTTTGGTTTTGGCTCAATTAATTAAAAATAATTAGGTTAGATTAATATTTTTTTACACAAGCAACATACATATCTCTGCTACAAATGAACACTTAAAGTTTTTTTTCTAGGACCTACCAATTTCGTACAGTTGTACTGAAAGTGACAGAAGTGCAAATGTGACAACTTACCCCATATGCAGGGTTAATTGTAACAGACAGATGGGTTAGTTGTAACACTTGTGTGTAACACACATCATTCAGTATTATTTTATTTGTACAGTTTGATATTGTTTGTGCATTAGTATAGACAGATATCCATCCATCCCTCATTTAATCATCCTTCTATTGTGGATCAAAATCATGGATAGAGACAGAAAAGGGCTGCACAGTTTTGCAATAAATAATAATAAATACAATTATAAAAAATTGTAATTGCAATTAGGCTAAATTAGATTTGTGTGTGGCAGCTGCATGTACAATTGTTATTATTAATAATAATAACAGTCATAATAACACAAATGAGCTTAAAATAAAAATTTAAAGGGTTTATTGCATTAAAAACAGGCCATATTTTTAATAAATAAACAAGTTATCATTCATAGTACACTAAATTTTAAACATTTTAAATTCCAACATTGTTTGTGAACGTCACATGTTATGTCATTGTTACATTTTCGTCATATATAGATTTGTTTGAATTTGTAGGGTCATTAAAAACAAATATCCCCTCTGGACTCCCCATTTTTTCCCACTTTTGGCTACTACTGTATAGTACATTTCTGGTGTTGTCATTATCAGGTGACCTCACTCAGCTGAGTCACTTCAATGCATTCACAACTTCTTTCCCGTGGCAAGTGTCAATTAAATGTGAACATAATCTGGTTGGAAGTGGTAAGTCATCCGGGCATTTTTTTTTTTTTTTTTGCCAATTGTTTTAAGACTACTGTGAATTTGAACACACTATACTGTTTTATACTGTATAGTAGGGAATACTTTGATGCATGCAGCCAACATCTGCCAAAATGATTTATTCACGAATCAGAAGCTAACTCAATGAACCAAGAACCATCTCTTTCATGGAAACCATTGATTCAAAATAAGCCGAGAGTTAAAACATGCAAACACATTTTGGCCTGGTTTCACAGACAGGGCTTAGACTAAGCCAAGAGTAGGCTTTAGTTAAATTAGGACCTCAAAGTAGCTTTTATAAACGTGCCTTAGAAAAAAAGAAAAAAAAAAAACATTACTGGTGTTTATCTTAAGACGAAACAATGGAACTAACATATTTTAAGATATACCAGTGCAAGTTGCCTTCAATTGAAAGCTCAAATGTGCATTTTAATCTAGGACTAGGCTTAACCGTTACTATTGCAACATGAACGAAGAACTCTTATTAGCAACCAACCAGTCAGTGATAAACTTGCCAGTGGCATGAACGATTCTTAAAAGCTACTGTATGTACACTCAAATATACAAGTTGACATCATTGCCAGAATGTCTCTCAGTGTGGCAGACAGTTACTGTATGGTTAATATGTTAATTATTATTAATAAAACCTCATCAAAGTGCTTGCTTGTCAAAATGGCACATCTGCATATAATGATCATTTTATATTTAATGAAAATTACTGTTCGAACAAAACCCTTCTGAGATACACATGTGAACCTTATGTGAAGGGAGAAAAATTAAACACTTGACAGAGTAAAATCAGTAACTGCGGTAAACCATAAGTGCTCTGCGTGTGTGCTGTATGACTGGGAGAAAGTATGCTAATCTGTTAACAGCAAAACACACCATATGGATCTTAACTACCAGCATCATTAAGGCAAAATGCTGGCTTTCACTCTTTCACAGACGATTTCATTCTCCACAAACACTGATAAATGACACATGTTGCTGAATGGCAATTCAAACAAAAATAATACCAAGTGGGTGGACGCACAGTCACATCTAAGAGAACAAGACGGAAGACTCGCCACACACTCAGAGATAAAACATTGCTCAAGGCCCGAAAGATCTGTCACATCTGAATCAAAGGATGAATTTCAAATGGCAACCTAACAAACAAGCCTTGGGCGACTGTCCTCACAAAAAAGAAGATAGTGTGGCATCTAACAGCATGAGCAAAAAAAAAAATTCTCGATAATTCTTCTCAACGCTGACTCGCTAACATTACCTCAACACCCACAGCTCAGCTCTCATAGCCAGTGGCCAGAAACGGACACCCTATGAGTAACACTACACAAAGCTGAGGGTAAAAACAGGAGAAGTCTGATCTTTACACCTCAGACTACCTTTTGTCTTTTCAAAACAACCAAACAACATGCAGTGCACACATTGTTTTGTGTAGTCTATCACGCTTTAATAGTAATTTTGGAGTGTGCAAAAATTATCCTGAATTAATTGTGTGAATATAGTTATGCATATATTTTGTGTTTTTATGCATGTCATGCAACGGTAATTCCAACACAACCTCATGGCAATTTGAATTGCTCGCTAATTTGCATGAATTCTTATAATATCATGTCAATGTTTTTGTACAATCTGATTTCACTCAACTGATGGTTAGATTAATGGGTAAATCTTCATGTTTTTTCATACTTTTCTTTAAAAATCGAAAAACAAAACACGCAAACATTAAGGAAATATTTTTTTTAACAAAACTTTATGTTATTAAAGTTATTTGTAGAATCTAATTAAATGAAATTAAATACAAATTAAAACCAATTAAAATTCAGGCTGATACAATCCAATAATATGAACCAATAATAATTATTTTTATGTTATTAATGATAATAAATAATGGCCTATATTGAAATTTTGGTAACACTTTACAATAAGGTTCATTAGTTAACATTAGTTAATGTATTTACTAACATGAACTAACCATGAGCAATACATTTGTTACTGCATGTGTTCATCTTTGTTAATGTTAGTTCATGAAAATACAGCTGTTCATTGTTTATTCATGTTAGTTCGCGGTGCATTAACTAATGTTAACAAGATTTTAATCAAGTATTAGTAAATGTTGAAAATAACATTAACAAAGATGAATAAATACTGTATATGTGCTATTCATTATTAGTTTATATTACCTAATGTAGTTAACTAATGTTAACTAACGAACCTTATTGTAAAGTGTTAACGAAATTTCAAACTAGACTGAATATTTTTAAAATAAAATACTAAAATGTAAGCATCACAACAATGTAATGAACAGTACGAAAAATGGATATCCATTTTAACGGTGTTATTAAATTATTAGTATTTTCAAAGGCTAACTTCACAGGAGTGTTAGTTGACAGCAAAAATTATCTAAATGTAACAATGGGAGAAATGAGTATAAACAACAATGTCAGTCAAAATATATGCACGTCCTGAGTTTGATGTATTCCTGGGTCAACATATTTCGTTGATCCAGGAACAACATTCCTGTCTGAAAATGTAATGCTAAACATTCCTCTATCCCTAAACATAACCCTTCCCACAATGTATCCCTAAAATCAGAGGGAAATGATAGTCAAATAACACTGATGTAGAAGCACCTTTCTTAAAGAAGAAGAAACCTTTCTTGTAAGCCTAAACTTGATATAAACTGTAAACTTTCCCTCAAATCTGACTGGTTGACTGGAATGTTGTTCCAGGATCACCAAAAATATTAATAAAGGAACATGATGAAATCAGGTTCTGCGAAATATATATACCCCTTTTGCGCCGACGTCACAGTTACGTCACGGCGCTAGCTGGAGGCAAAACAAAGTGAAAACCGGTGGCGGCCAATACAAAACAGCACAGATTCAGCTACATAATAAGGAGCTTAAATTATTGTTACTATTATTAAATGTCACCTTGTTGTGTTGTTTGGTGCAAGAATTGACAAAAAATTTTTAACTTTTATTTCTAGAAATATTCACACGATTAAAATCGCACTGTAATGTCCCTCTTTACATTGTCGTCGTCTTGGCGCTGGCTCGGCAGAACTGCGGATCATACACACAAGTCTTGTACAGGACCATATAGGCATCTAAAGATTTATATGCCCTCAGTTTCTCTTTACGATTGGTTTTAGAGTTCTCAACGGGCCTGAAAATTATTACCCGACCCGACCTGGCCCGTGGCTTTTGAAGCCCGACCCGATGTAACCCGACACATCAACATGAATTATCCGCCCGAACCCGGCCCGCGGCCCGACTCGGACGCGCACGCGTTCTAGTACAGTCTATTGCCGTTGCAGCGTCTATTCATTCCGGTGAAATCACAAAATAAAATGAGCACAAACTTAGAAAGGTTGACTTACTAGTCCATCAACAAGATCGCCAGGTCAGCATCACCGTTGCATCCAGTGCTGCTTTTGAGCTCCCGCCAATGAGTATAAAGCTCGACCGAGAGCGGGACTCCTGTCAGGTTTCTCACGCAGTCAGATTCTCTTTTCCTTTTCCTAGTCTTCCTACCGCGTTTTGAAACCAGCAGGCGGGCTACGAGTTTTGAAACAAAATAGACCTAGCCTACAAACATAATCATATGCTTATAATAGGCATCGTGGAGGAAGATCAGTGCGTCCACAGTGGATAGACTGAGGCGTGTTCTCCTCTCTGCCAGCCACCCGCGATGGACTTTGCACGCAGCAGCCAGACTTTCTTTACGGTGAACAGCAGCGATGATTATAATAATTTGTTTGTATTTTTACTGGGTGGAAAAGATTAAGCCCGAGGTCCGACCCGACCCGAGTCATTTGCTTATATTTTCGACCCGAACCCGGCCCGAACCCGCGGGTCCAGTCGAGGTTTGTCGGGCCGAACTCGACCCGTTGAGAACTCTAATTGGTTTCTCTATTAGGTAGGTGTAGAAGTCAGGCCACTCAACCGAGGTAACGTACGTTAATCCTGTCAGATCATCCATGCATTGAGTGGGTTTGTAGGCGGCTACAGGTCGGCCAATCTGGTTCCGTCTGTTAAAGATGACTTTTGGAAATAACAATCGCGGTCCTGGACACTGAGTGACCTTACACATTAAGATAAAATCGGATTTTCTCCAGTCATTGTTAAAAAACAAGCTAACAATCCTTGCTAACTAGCGTTAGTCAGTTAGCGTTAATCCTTGCTAACTAGCGTTAGTGAAGCGGCCAGAGGGATCGTTCTGCCTCCACCTAAGCTCCGCCCACAAAAATACGTCACCATGTTTACCAACTGAAAAGGGGTCTATAGATATAGTCCGATATCAACCAAACAATAAAAAATAAATCTAAAAAAACAGTTCAAACTGATTTTCCCTAAGTGGAATAGAATAGAAGATGGTCCCTGTGACCATCCAACAACTGGCTTGCCCAATCTCATCTGATCTTGGAAGCTAAGCAAGATTTGCGCTCAATCCCAATTCACCTCTTGGCCCTACCCCTTAGCCCTACCCCTCCGTTTTGCGCGTTCACGTCTAGGGGTAGGGTGTCCCGATTCTTGTTGAGGTCGAAGGGGTAGGTCGAAGGGGTAGGGCTACATAGCCCTCGAAATGGAGATTTTTCAGAAGCACACTCCAAACGGAAGGCTAAGAGAAAGTTCACGGAATGCATCAGAAATCACCGGCGAGATGGATCGCAAACGGTTAAACATTTAAATTTAGCGCCAGATGATTCCACTACGCACTTTATTTACTCTTATAATAACACTATAGCCGTTTAAATTAAGAAATGGTATAATAAATTACCTTTCTGATCAGAAAAGACATACATTTCAAGGAAGGGATGTTATAATCATCATGTTTATTCAAAGTTAAGAGCAGCTGCGCTGATTGTCAGCTGTTGTCATGGAGAAATTCTGTAAAAACTCTGTAACGGCAGAGCCATCGCCGACGACTGATGACGATTCGGGTTCATGAAGGGTTGTTCCATTTTGTAGGGGTATATTTCAACCCCTTGGCCCTTATAACTCCGTTTTAAGGGCCAAGGGGTACACTTGAAAACAAGGGGTAGGGCCAAGGGGTGAATTGGGATTCAGCCTTGGTTACTTGGATAGGACATTGGAAGAGAGTGAGAAATGTTTCACATCATAGCGGTTATTGTATTGCGGATTTTACTGAAGCTCTATATTGAAAAGCTGGAATATTGACCAACCAGAAGGCAAGACCGGATTATCCCTTTTATAATAAATATTTTAAGTAACTTGAATATGCTGATGATTCAGCTACCAATAATAGTGTAGTACTATTAACGTTAAACATTTTACCAGATTTAAATCCATTCTCAGCGAAGAAAATAGTCTGCTCATAAGCCTTTCATTTGGCCAAATGTATTGAAATGAATTCTCTGCATAATTTGTTAATACCTATATCAAGGCAGATAACATGAAGACAGTTCTCCAGCTGCGGTTGGCATGGCACCCAACAGACAACAAAGCCCAGCAGACAGCCGCAATTGTCTCTTAGCAATTATAGCCACGGTAACAATAGTATCTGAGTGTGTGAGAATGCGTGTGTACGGATGTAGGAACGCAGACCTCTGTTTAAGTCTTATCTTAAATGGGGAAGAGGGGTTACAAAGACGACGTCTTATTTACCGAAAAAAAAACCTTGCAGTACATGATGAAAGCCAGTACAGGGGAGAGAAACAGGCCTCCATTTTTGTGCTCAAACAACTTTAACTTTTTCCCAGGTTTTACAATGCAGCAACAAGGAAACACTTTTCATTGAGGCACACCAATGAACACACTGAAAAGGATGTTTGCTTATCAGGCACAAGTTGTGCAAACTTTTAAAAGGGAGTGTGCGTTTATCTGCAAGCGCACGGTTTGAACAGGCTACACTAATGTTGCTATTGAACCAACAACATTCCTCTAAAACAATCATCTCTTCATTTTCCTACCCAATCTGTCAAAGGCAAGTCTTTCACGCGAAAAAAGCAGAGAAAAATAACTTCCTTTCTTCTTCCCAAACAGCCCGGGAGTCTTGCGCAGATGAAACAGAGCTAGAGCGGCGTTTCATGTTTTGTTTGGTTTACGCTGTTGCAAACTCTCACACAAACTTGTGTTACCTGCACGCAGCTAGCTTTGAGTTTGAAGGAGTGTGGAGAGAGTTCCTGCAGGGAAAGCTGGAATCACAGGCCCAACGTACCTTTGTGTCTTAAATCCGTCAGACGGGAGCAGAACCCTTCTCTAATCTACCACTCCGTCTTTTTGTCTCTTGCAAGTTGGGGTGAGAGCTTAGTGAAAGTCACACCATTGCTCAGAAGGGCCTGGATGAAAGAAAAGCAGAAGTAGAGTAATTTAGCCATGTGGACGAGACCAGTTTTCACCACCATAGTGCTCTTGAGGTCAACATGAAATCTAAATGGACCATGTTTACTTCCTATTCCTAATACACATTCCTGGTATTATTTTCCAAAGCAAAAATACTTTGTAGTCTTAGTAAACTTTTATTAAAATGCAATGGTTTTGCCTTTTAAAATTACCTTCATTTTCTTTACTGATGGGAGACCAAAACTCTTTGAGCCAATCACTTGGGCTGTAAATTCAATTTAGGACTAATGACTAACAACTATCCTAAAGGGGGTCGCACATCGGACGCGCAGCGCCACGTCTTTAAAATTCGAACACATTATTCTCTATGAGTGTACACACACCGGCGGCGCCATTCGCCGTCTGTCCGCGGCACCCAGCGACGGCTCAGGACCGTGTTCAAAACCCTGCAGCGCCACAGAGCGCCATTTACATAGTTTTATATCAAATTTAAATCATTTTTGTCTTAAATCGTTGCTGATGGGTCCTGACTTCGCCCTATGCTGCAATATACATTTCGTTTTGCATTCATTTACAGAAATCAGCTGCTTGAATGACAATTGCTGATGTTATTGGATTTTTCAGGTGAGATTCTCAATTCATTTAGTGAACGGATGCTCTGAGGTAAAGTTTTCAGACTGCAGACTCAGCAACGATTGTATTTAATTGTGTAGTACAATAATTACATAGAACAGACATTATCTTCATCTCCTGTCATTAAACATTGCAATATTGCTGGCCATACACTGATGAGAAAGTGCGCGTCCGGTGTGCGATACCTTGAGTTGTCCTAGACGCGACGCGGCGCTGCAGCGTCCGATGTGCGACCCCTTCAATGTAAAGAAAAATGTATGAAATATATATGTACTTTTTCACCTTAACAAAAGCAATATAAAAGCAGGCACTGATAATATAATATAATATAATATAATATAATATAATATAATATAATATAATATAATATAATATAATATAATATAATATAATATAATATAATATAGTCACGGTTTGGGTTTTGTTTCTTGTTCTTGACTGTCATGTGATCTCATGTGTTCTTGTATTTATACCCTCATGTGTCTTTGTTGAGTATTGTTTGTTCTATGCCCTGGTTCTAGTATCTTGTTCTCTTGGTTTGTGTTCGGGTTTTAGTTTAGAGTGTCCATGCTTTTGTTTTGTGTTTATCTTGTTTTGTAATAAATTCCGTTTGGGTTCTCACCTCAACTTGCCTCCAGTGGACTTAATCGTAACTAATATAATAACAAGGCTCGAAATTGCGACCATTTTGGTCGCATATGCTCCTGAATTTTAACCTGTGCGACCTAAAAATATATTTGGGAGCATTAGTGCGAGTGCAAATAATGGTTGTGGTGCGACCTCTACAAAAAGTTTGCAAATTACTGTGTACCTTATGTGCGCTGATACGCGGTGGCCGTACCATCATTCTATCCAACATACATAACCAATCAAACTTCATCCTTACGTTCCTTACTTTAAAGCGGCGCTCCGTTGTCAAGTGACAGGGAGCAGACTACCGTGCGAAATTAAGGCTGGAGAAGATGAAACGAACGCTGACAGATTTCTGTCACATAAAGAGCTAAACGTAAATTAACACCGCATACACCATCGCCAAAGAAGAGCTTGCCTTCACTAAATTTAAACCCATGTTGCAGCTCATGAAAAAGAACGGAGTTGAGATTAACATGACGTATGCAAATGAGAAATCATGTGCCAATATCATCGGGGTCATAGCAGATACTAATCGCGAGAACACCGCAGTTAAATTGTCGTCAGCTCAGTACATCTCTTTCATTATCGATGGAGACACCGACCTGTCTGTCAAGGAGTGTGTATGATCGTGTATGTCCGCATCCTGCTTGATGGACAGCCCACGAACATCCTCGTCGGACACGTTGAGGTGGAACATGCCAATGCTGATAGTGAGGATGTTTTTTATTTTTATTTATATTGTTTTATTAATACATAGCTTATTTAGTATTATATAGCAATATATGAGTAATATCATAATAAATACTTTGCTTGTTTCATTAATGGATGAATCAGCATTTTTTTAACGACTCTCTTGAATGAATGATTCAATAACAAATACATTTAAGTCACTTGTCGCCACCTAGTGGAGTAACAATGTGATCGATACAATTGTTATTTGAAGCTCCATGTTACTTTCAAAAGGTGCTTGTCTCTATTTTGATCACTTCTGTAGACGTCAGTGTTTATATCCAAACCATAATCTTTAATTCTAGTTCCGATTCAAGTTCTTCTGTGATAAGAATATTTGTAACACAGAAATAACAATACTGCGTAGTTGAATATACTCTCTGGGTCAGCAGGAGCACCTTAATATTCCGCTGTGATTTTTAATAGACATGTTTAATAGACAAAAAGTTGTCATTTAGGAATGAAAATCAGACATTAGATCTTCATTACACCCTAACACAGTAGAAAATCTAATCTGAATTTTTCTGAAATTAAATTCTGAGATCTGAAATTAATTTTTGGTGGGTGCTCCTAAATTTTTGCTGGTGCTCCTAACTTTTTGAAGTTGGTAGCACCAGTGCAACCAAGTAAAAAAGTTAATTTCAAGCCCTGAATAAGCTAAACTATCTTAAACTATGACGTCAAGAACAGAACACAGACAAATATAATTTCCTTTTCATGTTAATAAAAGCAATACAAAGAAAAGAAGAGAGAGATGTGTAAATTACCTGTGTCTGTGCAGCATCTTCTCCCCAATAATGAATTCCTTCAAAAACAGCGATGTTACACCCTTGCTGCTGAGAAATATAAAGTAGTGATTCAGTAGTGAAGCTATTTCATTAATAAAAGTCGTGGGGCAGCGTTAATACATTTCTACAATGTTTCTGTGTGTGTGCACAGAGCGATCTCCGAGCGGTGTGTGGGCACTTCAGTGAAGGCAGCGTATTAATATAGAACGGTGATTAAACTGACTGGAACTACCTGTGGATTAAACTATTTTAATTAGGGCTGTGTGATATGGAAAAAAAAATCATGATTTCTTCTTTTTTTAATTTCAATTTTAATCACGATTTTGACACAAACAGAAATGCTTTACAGTTTTAATGCATTCTGTGTGAGTTTGAAACATATTTCCAAAGGAAACCTAGAGCTTTATTGTGTAGCAATAAATCTGGTAAAACTTTAAATATTGCTCTTTGTATTATTGTAAAATACTTTCATTAAAAAACAAGATAACAAAAATCAAAAAGATCAATTATTTTATATATAACTTAGTCTACTATAAAATCAATTCGGAATGATCATCTTGACTTGAACACTGCGTCCGAAATCTCCCATTACTCACTATATAGTGGACTATATAGTGAGCTCGCCATTTTGTAGTGCTGTCCGAATGTATAGTGATGATTATTATACCCTATATAGTCCACTCAATGTATCCCAGAATGCATTTTGAAAAGTAGTGTACAACCGATGGTCACTAACCTAAGCCCTACATACCATCATGCATTGCGCTGATCGTAAAAATAAGTTATAATCATGTGTGGAGTAGCGCATTATAACAAAAACGGCCAGAAATCACTTTTAGTTTTTAAATTTTGGAGAAATAAGCTCAAAATAATGTAATGTATTTATTAAAAAAAATCTATTTAGCCCAGAGCCGGCTCGGCACCAGCTGACAGATGATGTAATCAACGGCGCCGAGAGACGATCGAGTAGTGTCCGAAAGTGGCTTCTATTATGCTGGTGAGCTCACTATATAGTGCTCTGCGCTCTACCCCCAACATAGGAGGTAGGGAGTAGTGCTTTGTGTGGAGATTTCGGACACAGCAAGTTTCATCGTTGACTGTTAACTGAAAGCGACGCGCTGTTTTCAACGCTGGTCCAGTCCCAATTCTCACTTGAGCCCTAAGGCCTTCCTGGAAGTGGACACTTGTTGAAAGTGCACTTAGCGAAGAAAGTGCGCAAGGGCCCGAGGCTGTGAAGAGCAGAATTGGGACAGTTTTGCACACGTCAAAAATATACGTCAGTTCTGTTGTGATCAGCAAGGGTTGGTTAATTTGGCTAATGTGTGTGCTGCTTATAATAGCTGTAATATGACACAATCCTTTGAATGAAAAAATCAATATCTTTTTTTTACTCTTAGCTACCAACCTTTCTTTTAATGTTATTAATATTAAAACAGTTTTGGCAAAGATAAATTGTGATTGAGGTTTACCTGAGCTTATACTGCCTTACCGTATTCACAGCGATTTCGAAATGCAATTTTAATTGTTATTATGGAAATTGATAATGAAATTCTTCCCACCCCATTCATGAAAAAATACATGTTGTTTATATATATATAGGCTATATATTAAAATATTCTTATATGAAATCAAATGACACAACCCTGTCTTTTGTTAAATTTCAGTTTTATTGATCAACAATAGCCATTATTAAAGTATAAGTAGCCTAAAAAGTTTAAGAAGATGTAAAAGTCAAGAAATAAGGCAAGTTAAAAGATTCAGTCAAATATAACAGGCTAACGTTACAACGTTACATTTAAATAGTCTAAATATAGTTATAAAACTTCACTTTCCCCACGATTTGCCAGGGAACAAATAAGTTAATAGATTAATGAGACCAAAGGTCGCCCGTTAGATGTCAGCCGATTTATATCTCATGTTTAAACACTAGACAGAGAGCCCGCGGAAACGTCAGAATGACTAGCCGGGGCAAGGCTGTTGCAGGCGGGGTACAGAGCGCTGAGCACCGGCCCGCCGCCCGGTGATCACCTGGAACTCCGAAAATGTCCGATCAATTTTTTTAAACAGGCGCTATCTTTATAAATAAACCACAGATTTTAGGTTTAAACAACTATATTCTCGAGTGAAAAACTCTTAAAACTACATTTCGTAACTTAATAATACTAATATTTTTACATTTCGCCGCCTTGGAAGAACACTTCACCACCTTTCTCGTCGGAGTTTGCGCTCCCGAACAGTACCATAGCAACCGTTCTCCCCATTGGTTAGCTGTTCGAAACGTCACAACACTACAAGGATTCTGGGTAATATCCCACAGCAAAGTGAGGTCTGATGCACACTTGCGAAAAGGGTGCATTAAGTGCCCTTACGATCACCCCTGGAGAACACATTAGAGGATCGGGACACCTTACGGTCTTGCACCCCTTAGCGAGAACGCGCATTTGAGGGGCACAAGGGCAGAAGTGCGGATATTGGGACAGGGCCAGTGGAGAATGACTGACAGCTGCAGTGGGGGAAACTACTTGTAAACCAATCAGGTAAAGATATTCCCTTACCTTCCCAGAGAAAGAAACTGGTGAGGGAAGCCCCTTTGCGCTAATATTTCCATGCACTCGCGCTCCCTTTTGGCACGCGCACCTGTTTGCCGTTCACTGAATCTCTGGTACGCGCCCGGTCTGTTCTGTCTCGCGCTTTATTTAGGCGCGCTGCATTCTGATTGGTTCAGATAGCATACAAGGTTGGAGCCCGAGCACGAAAAAAAAAACGTGCTAGAAGCGATTCGTGCAAAATCACGATTTTATCACAGCCCTAATTTTAATACACCTTCCAATTAATCAAAACTGACTATTCATCCATGATATTAATAATATTAACACATACAGCTTTTGATTTTAATAATGTATTAGTAAATGCTGAAATGAACTAAAATTACAAACATAAATGCTTTAGAACTTTATTTTCACTGTTTTGATGTAGTAAACTAATGTTAACGAATGAAACCTAGTGTTAGCCTATCATTATATTATTTTAGATGATGGTCTGTTTAATAATATAGCCTAATATTCCACAGTGGATGTCAACAATCTTTCTTGTACCTCTAACCACACAGCTCTATCAGATTACAAAAAGTAAAATGGGTTACAAACAGCACTTTCATGTTAACAGTTAGAGCAGTGGTCAAGGATTCATCAGTCAAGAAACGAACAGAATGCATGTATGTGCAAGCGAAAGTGTATATTGATTGTTTCGAAGCCCCAGTGCATGAGAGTGTGTTATTGAGGTTATGAGAAGGTCCAGAAACAGCTGTTATTGCTAAACTTTAGGAGCAATTTGGAAAGTGTTCATTAACATGCAGAGGCCAAAGCGGCAGTTCTCCAAAAATAGCCTCTTGCACCACGCCATCAGATCACTAACAAGGTGTCGAAAAAGATGTGGTATAGAGGAAGCAGGATTCATGTGGCGTGGGTGGAGGTGTGTACAACACACACATAGACTCTGCCCATATGCTTACACTGTATGAGTTACTCCAATCAACCCCTCTTCAATAAGCACTCTTATGTGCACAGTATCGAGAATGTAGAAAGCAAGAGAAGGGATAGAGAAAGAGAATGAGAGATGCCACAAGAAATGGAAGAGATAGAGAGGGTGAGTATGGTTGTCTCTCAGAAAAAGACTGATCACCTGGACCTGTGAGGACACTATACATGCATAGGCAGTGTTAATTACAAATAAATAAATAAATTACTGACAAAAAATATTGGTAAATAAAGTTTTTTTTTTAATGACTTTTTTTTCAAAGACACGATGAAAAATGTCCATCATGGAGATAAGGAAACAATTATAATTAAAACTAATGATGAAAACCTAAAATAAATAAACAAAATGGTAACACTTTACAATAAGGTTCATTTATTAAACATTAGTTCATGCATTAACTAACATGAACTAACCATTTGTTACTGTATTTGTTATTCTTTTGTTAACGCTAATTAATACAAATCTAGCTGTTCATTGTTGTTCATGTTAGTTCACAGTGCATTAACTAATGTTAACAAGATTTTAATAAAGTATTAGTAAATGTTAAAATTAACATTACCAAAGATTAACAAATGCTGAAGAAGTATTGTTCATTCTTTGTTAATGTTAACTAATGTAGTAACTAATGAACCTTATTGTAAAGTGTTACCAACAAAATAATAATAATGCACAAAAAAAAACAAGAACATCTTGAAAATAATACAATCATACCGTAGTCTTGAGCTTTGCGAGCTGAAATACATTTTTAATGAATACATTTTAAAAATAAATTAGATGACATTTTAGTCAATTAAAGAAAATTAATTGAAATTAATTACTAACTAATGATACCAAAATTAATTAATATTAATATGACATCTTGAGGTAGAGACTCAATTTAAAAGCACATTTTAGTAAAAAAAAAAAAAAAAAAAAAAAATTGAATACAAATTTGCAGCGAGACAAATTGGTTGGACATTGAAGAATGTGCCACCTCTCTCAGGCTCACTTTCATCTGAAGAAAAGGATCCAGTTAAAGGGTTGGTATTTTACACTTAAAGTCCTGTTAAAGTTCCTGTTGGTGCTATAACACAGAAACCTAAAATTCTCAGGACAGCAGTATTTGACCAAATTTCAATCTTAACCGTTCTATTTCATCAGAAACGATCTTAAAACAGAGCTTTAATTGTAAAATACCGAACTAACACTTTAAATCTACCCGTTAGCATTTTACTAACAGGGACTAACTGGGCCATGCTAGCCAGTCAAACCTTGCGCCCCTTGGTTGGGAGCAAGGCTGTAGGGTGAAGGTGATTTCACCAAGTGCAACATGTTCCTGAATCAACATCTTTGTTAATCCTGGAACAACATTCCAATCAACCAATCAGATTTGAGGAACAAGTTTACAGTTTACGTCGAGTTTAGACTTACAACCAGGGTTAGCTTCTACATCAGTGTTATTCACAGTGTCTATTCACTATTATAGGGATAGAGTTAAGACTAAATTTTCGTGCAAAATATGTGGATCCAGGAATGTCTTGGAAAAATCACGGTGACCATAATACCACAGGTAAGTGTGAAGGAGCATCTAAGTTTAATGTCAGATAGTTTTATGCTTTATTACTATGGCGCAATGCCTCAGCAATGATCTGTTGTTGCTTTGCCTTTGGTCTTGTCGCATGCTTACGCTCAACTGCTTTTTATAACACTTTAATTTTCCTCTCAGGTTTCCAAGCCAAAATCTTTTTCTTTCACTCTTATTTTGTGTTTCAGAGAAGGCAAGATCCCTCCAGATGCTCGGATTGTAAAGTATTATTGATATACTGAACGGCAGTGAGTCTCATAAGTGGGTGACTCTAAGAGAATTCCTCTGATGGGTGATACTCAAACCGGCCTTGTCTTTGAAATCAATAAAATGACTAGGACTGTCAAAATTAGCACGTGATCACGTGATCAATTTTTTAAGTTTAACTTGTTAAAAATATTTAACGCAATTAACACAGCATCGTTTTTTTTTACTTCATCCTTTATTGTATGATCACACTTTTATTCAAAAGCAAATGCTTTTAAACCATTTAAGTGTTATAAGACACAAAAGAGAACTGATGAGTCTCCTGTCTGTGTGACACACACATGACTCATGCACACAGAAAGCTGTCAATCAAATTTAATAAAATTAATTTAAATGAAGTCTTAAATGAAAGTAAAGAGTTGTGAGAAAATGTGATACATGTCAGATGTGTCATATGTAGCGGGTCTTAAAGTGACAGCAGCCTAATAAACCTGCTGTTGTGATATCGGTCATTAATGATAATCAAAGAACACAAGAAAAAGAAATCATTCACTGCTCTTGACTGAATAACTTTTTTAGCTTTAATAAGGATTAATCTATATTTAACCTATAATGTATGCTGTGAAGTGTTTGATATGTATATATCCAACGCATTCTCATCTTAGGCGTCATCTAACTGATGCTTTTGACCATGCGTCTAAATCCGACATGCACGGCACCCTTTAGCATTAGTTAGATGACGCTTCCGTTATGGGTAGGTTTAGGTGTGGGGTATGGTTAGGGTTAGACCACTAGGGGCGCCTTGTGCCATGTGCGTTGGATGTTGACGCATGGTCAAAAGCTTCAGTTAGATGACACCTTGGGATGAGAACGGGCTGATATATCCTAACTTTTAGACCAACATGAAAATCTTAAAGCACTGTTTACAAGGTTACATGGGTCAAAAACAAAAAAAATGGTAACACTTTATTTGAAGGGGTGTGCTTAAGGCTGTCATGACACTGTCGTAAACATGACATAACACCTGTCATGAACATGAAGGAGTCTTTATGAATGTTTATGACTGTTGTCATTAAGTGTCATTTGGTAAATTATGACACTGTTAATGCAAAGTTGACATTGTTTAAAATGTCTTTGTTATGACAACGTGACATTAACAAAGACAAAAATGTCTTTGTCATGACAACGTGACATTAACCAAGACAAGAATGTCTTGATTATGACAACTTGACGTTAACAAATACGGAAATGTCTTTGTTATGACAACTTGACATTAACCAAGAAATCATAACTAGTCCAACGTGTTCCACTTTACTTGAGGTAAAGGGAAATATTAATGACACAGTTATAATGGTGTCATGACAACCAAAGTTAAAACCAACCATAACATATGATAGGGTAATGTAATGTAAACACATTACAGGTTAACAGGTTATGATTTCTTGGTTATGTCAAGTTGTCATAAACAAGACATTTTTGTCTTGGTTAATGTCAATATGTCATAACAAAGACATTTTTTGCCTTTGTTAATGTCAAGTTGTCATGACAAAAACATTTTAAACAATGTCAACTTTGCATTAAAGGTGTCATAATTTACCGAATGACACTTAATGACAACAGTCATAAACATTCATAAAGACTCCTTCATGTTCATGACAGGTGTTATGTCATGTTTATGACAGTGTCATGTCAGTCTTATGCACACCCCTTCAAATAAAGTGTTACCAAAAAAGTTTTGTGCATTTTAACAAGGCAAGTAAAATTTTGAACCGGTCTGACTGGGCCAATAGAAAACAAATAAGCCCTGATATATTCAAAGGCACATGTAAATGTAATAATGGGTTTATCTGAAGATTGTTATAAGTTCAATTCAATTAAAAATTGTTATATTTTTAAAAAGCCTAATAAATCTTATAATTGATAGCTTTTATTTATATTAAAGCTGAAAGGCTATAATGGCTAAAATGTAAAAAAAGAAAAGAAAAACTATTTCACTGAGACATCAGTAGCAGTATTGGTTTCTGTGATACTGGCCTTCTTTCATGCCATTAAACAAATATTTAAAATATAGGCTAATGTTTTTTTATTACATTAATTTGGAGATTATTTGTGACATTATCATAAAAAAGCATATGACAAACTTTAATGTTAGGTGAGATTAATCGAGATTAATTACAGAAAGAATGTGCGGTTATTTCGTTTGTTTTAAATCGATTGACAACACTAAAAATGACTAAATAAACTCCCACCAGTATCCAAACAAGCATTTGTACAAAAATGCATCCACATACAGCAATACACAAAACATGGAGTTTGGCGGGATTTACATCTTTTGATTTACTCTGAAAACATCCATTAAATTTGTACAGTATGTGCCATTCACAGACCAAGGTCAAGGCCTCACAGTAAAACAATGCTTTGCATCAAATCTAATATATTGCTCTTAGCATTGCATTTTTCCTTAGATCTAACCCAAATAGTTGTGCTAAAGCAGAGCATAAAGGGACACAGAAAAATGGCGACATTCTTTTCCCTGTCCTTCCTTTTGTCTTTGACGTTTTACAGTTTTTCGCTTTGAGGCAACACAAAGTTAGCCCGTAAGAAAGGAGCGGGGTGAGTGGAGGTGATTGCTCTAGTGAGGTGGTGTATGGTCTGAATCAAGTCAAATACACAAGGCTTCTCGGTTCAACAAACGAAAAAAAAATCAATCTATTCGGCCCAATAGGTCTCAGACTGCAATTATAAAATGCGGTAGCGGCTAACAATGTCTACCTTAGCGTGCACAAACTGCACAAAGGAATAAAATAAGGAGAAACACAACATATATTGCGAAGCCACAATGTGGGAGCGTAAATTCGAGTCCCAGTTGTTGGTCAATAGATGCTAAATGTGGTTGCTGTTGATCTCACAACTGGGACAATGGCTAGAGGTATGATAGGTTTTAGTGAATATGCTGTCATTATTAAGAGACCTGGCCTTCACCGAATAAAATTATTCGTGAATCAAATTCTTTTCAGGACATTCAGGCAAATAAAGGAACTTTATGAAGAGTTTATAAAATATCTGACATAATGGTGATGAATGTGAAGCGTGTGTGTTTGTATGGAAGTGTGATTGAACCACACATACTGTACATGTCTGTGTTTGCTTCCTGTGCTTGGAAAAACACAGCTGCAATAAACACACTCTCGGTTACCTTTGCAAATAGAGGTCAAACCTCTTTCTCAAGAGCTGGGGAAGATAAAGTGTACCTGGGAGATACTCCCAATGACAGCTGTGTTATTTGTGTAGCCACTGAGCAAAAACAGACCTCCCAACTACAGCAGAGAGGAAAAGAAGAGGAAACCGCTTTTCATCTACTGCACTTTCAAATGAAACATGTGGCCAAACTCATACAAGCCACTTTTCTCATTCTCAACTTATGCACTATACAATTATTTATTGACTATTTACCTTAACATGTAATCAAGATTATTACTTTTCTTAAAAAAGAAAGAACGTGCGAAGTCAATTGTGTGTCCACATTGCAAGTGAGTGGCATGACATTTACAGCAAAACCAACAAAATTCTAAATTGCTTTTTCTTTTTGTCATGTGCTTCTGTGAATAGAATCGGAAAAAAAAGTCAAGTATCTCTGGATCAGACTGAATAAAACTGCCTTAATAGAATGAGCTGTCATTTATAGATTGATCGAAACACATCTGATTTGTATGAATATTAAAAGATGACTAACACGGACATTGCTGTGAGCATGTAACATGAAACAACCCCTGTAGATCAATACGGTGGAGTTTGGAGGGAAGAGGGAGGGTTCTGAAAGTGTGCTGCAGACTGTTAAGACCAATCAATGCCAAGTATCTGAATGTTTAAAGGTGCTCTAAGCGATGTCACACGTTTTTTAGGCCAAAACATTTTTTTTGTCACATACAGCAAACATCTCTTCACTTTCCGCTAGCTGCCTGTCCCCCACTGTAAAAAACGCGGTCTTTGCAGACAACCCAGGCTCCACAAATGGCAACAAAAACAAACTGCGGCAACCCGCAATCGAAACAAACTTTTCCAGCCAATAACTGACAAGAAGGCCCTGGGGGTGGGGTTTGAGTGCGCAGATGAGGAGGAGGGAGGGTCTCATCTAGCCTCCGTTTTGTTTGAAAATACTTTAAACGTCAACAAGAAGTCGACGACCTCACCCGGCATCGCTTAGAGCACCATTAAGCAGCAAGGTCAGGGGATCTCTGGATAATTAGTAATTCGTTTGTAATTATAAAACGAAAATACCCTGTTTCTGTTTTTTGTTTTAAAACGAAAAACCAAATAACCGCTTTTGGTGTCGAAATCAAAAAACGAAAAAAACAATAATCGTTTTTGGCGATCATTTTATCGTTATTCCTTTTCGAACAAAGAATGAAGAGAGTCTTCTGAACTTCAGTCAATTCGTTTTCGTTTATAAACAAAAAACGGAATTCACGTGGTCCATTCATTTTTTGGAAGCGAATGCAACCGGTAACACATTTTAAAAATAAAAGTAACTATAGTTAGCGAGGTCATTGTAGACTTATGCCGCTTTTCCACTACACAGTACCAGCTCGAACTCGACTCGGCTTGGCTCGCCTTTGTTTGGTTTTCCACTGCGTAAAAGTTGTACCTGTTCCTGCTTTCGGGTACTTTTTTTTGTACCACCTCCGCCAAGGTTCAGAGCGAGCTAAGGCGAGCTAAGGTGATACTAAAATGTCACGTGAAAACAATGCCGATTGCTTATTGGTCAGAGAGAATCATCACCATTCACTGCGTCATCATTACACGCGCCAGATGGACTTTTCAGTGTAACCCCACTATTTTTAAATAGTTTGGCCAGAGATAGTTACTAAACTAACTACTATTATTATGGCAACTCTGAAGAATACCCCATGGTCAAGTGAGGAGGTACAGACTTTCCTTTGTTTGGTGGCCGAAAAGAGGATCCTGCAAGAGATTGATAGGGCAACGAGGAATCGAAAGGCGTCGCTAGGATGACCGGGTACTATTTGTGGCAGTATACTGTCTGCAATGGAAAACGGAACGAAAAGCGAGTCTGAAGTCGAGCCGAGCCGAGCCGAGTTGAGCTGGTACTGGTAATGGAAAAGCGCCATAAAACTGAACTAATATAACGCTTTTAAGTACAACTAAAGTAGCACTGGGTGTGAAAAACACTTTAGTTAACTGAAATAAAAATTTTATTAAATAATAACTCTGGCTGTTAGGGAGAATTAAACATTATCCAGAGATCCCTGACCTAGCCAGCTCATTGGCTGCTGAGCAACCAATCAGCTGTGCTAAATAATGGCATGATTGCTAGCAATAAGGTAAAGACCTATAAGCCTGCCCTATATAGAATTTCATACCAGAACTAGGTAATCAAACTAAGCATTTTACTCAATAAAAGAGTTTGAATGTACAAAATTCCAATCTTTTACTCATTTTCTTTAACTACATCAAATCTAACTATAATTGGTTCAAATGCTCAACTGCTACAAAAAACATGTCGTAAATGGAATATTTTTATACAGCGGTACATGTCGACCTAAATGGAATTATATAAACAACACTCCTTACAAGTGAACCTAAGCTGTTGTAATCAAAATCTAAATAAGCTTCTTGATTAATTGTGCGGCTCTAACTCTAAGGCTTGCTTTGCACACATCCTGATTCAAAAAAAAGAAAAAAAAAAGAGTAATTATTTCTTATTTAGAGCACCGTCCCTCAAGGGTGGAAATACCTCAGTGTGAGCTTTGATGAGACCCAAGCAAATGTGAAACTCTCAGTCGAGTGCTTTGTCTCCACAGCAGCCCAGAGGAGGAGAGGAGAGGCCAGTTTAATTTTCTGCGCTTCATTAGTTAGCTAGACCTCTGGAAGCCCCCCCATTGGGCCGGCCAGCCACCACACACACACACACACACGCACACCCCTCCACCTGTCTCCAAGGGTGTTCAGCACCATGCTGATTAGCCCCGTTGACAAATGCATGCACTCACACACGTGCACACGTACAGTTCAGGTGTGGCTCGAGGCAGCACGCATGCTTCAGCTCAATTGCTTTTTATCAGATTTCATCAGGGAGCCATTACCTCTGTCTCTTTACCTTTTAGGCTTCGGTTACCCTGCTATCTTTCTCCTTCTTTTTGTGCCGCTGGGCAGACGCATGCATGTTTAACCATATACATTTTGAGTGTGAGAAGGTTAACTGTATAATGTTAACCTCCTGTGGTTAGCTCCAATTTGGCCGCATAGAAAATGCTGGAGCCTTTAACACTAGCAAAGATGCTCATATTCCCTTTTTTATAGCACTTGTTCAGAAATGACCTAATTCTTTCACACATAGAAAGTGTTTTAATTGGTCTTAATGCATGTAAAAAAATACTTTTTAATAATAAATTGGACTCAAAATGAGAGTTTTGAACTTTTTTTGAGTTCCATTGAGTTTTTTTTTTAACTTAGCCTGTTTATGATGAGACAGACTTGTGCAACTAAGCTATATTTCCCATAATTTTTGGGCACAACGAGAACCATATAATATCAGTTTTAAACCCTTAAAAGCATTGTTTGCTATTCATTATTTTGCGTAGCACTAAAAGAGAGAAATCTGTTGAGAAATGAAAAAGAGAGAGTTATCAAGTGAGTACAATTTTTCCCAACCAAAACCACTTCAAAATCCCAAGCTTGTATGAACCACAGAGGATAAACGTATCTGTTTATGCTCTGAATGCCAGTGTACCCCTAAACATTGAAACAAATTAACAAATTAATAAATCAATGAATGCATTTAGCAGATAAATAAAATGAACATTTACAAATTCTCCTCTTGCAAAACAAAACAAATATATATATATGACTAAAAAATTGCACCTCACAGATTTGTGTCCAATCAAATGCTCTCTAAAATGCAAATTCCCTTCCCCCTAATAACACCTGCTCTGACTAAGTAGCAATTCATGTTCATGGCTGTGTGATGTAACTAAGTTCTATTGGCTATGTTTTATGCCCCACCTAAACTTCCTGTTAAAACTATGAGCGATTTGCCGATACAGTACAGAACAATGCATTTTTTTGGTTTAGTTTATATTTAGTAGGCTTTTCTTTGAAATATGCATCTAAGAAATGGATCAGGTACTTGCCAACCGCAAACTATTATTGTGACTGGATTTTCAATGCTTAACAATAAAACAATGTCTTTCACCCACAGAGAAATCAGAAGTACAGTGCTGCTTCAGTTCAACTTGGGATCAGTACCAGAGAATTATATAACATTCCCTCAAATGTCTAATAAGGGCCTGGGACTGTAGCCGGTGTGTATTTAGGCTGCCCCAGAGCTGGATGATGGCCGAGTACAGTGTCAGCCATGGGTGCCATTTCTGTAATGGGGTTTAAATTGAATGCCTTAAGGATAAAACCTTTTAGACAGGAAACACTACCTACAGCCATTAAGTCTAATCCCATGGATTCAGTTTAATTGTCTGGTTTCTGAACACACTGCAAGTTGTGATGATTGCACTGTGGAGGCTGCAGAAAGTATATATGAGAAAGCATGACTGTGATGATGATAATTATGATGATGAAAACTTCATGAAGCAAGGACACTCCCATGCGACAGGAAGTGACTCAAAAACAAATTCTGACAACAGTAAAAAGGCAAACAAATTATTTTAAATAAGATTTTATTTATCTTAACTTTTCTAAGTACAAACTTTGTTTAATCACTGCCAAAACAAATATGCTTTGATATTTAACAAACGTTATTTATTCAATTTGCATGTTTAAAGGTTCAAGCTAATTGATTTTGCAATGTTTTTATTTGAACGATTAATTTTAATTAATTGAATACCAATTATAATGTGTAAATCTGTATATTGCATTTATAAATGCAACTTTATGCACTCTATATACGTGCACAAACTAAATACACACACAATGTGTGTATAGTGTGTGTATATAAATCTCACCAAGGCTGCATTTATTTGATAAAAAAAAAATCTGGAAAAAAAAATCCACAACAATTTCAAGAAGCACAATGGTGTTTAACATTAATAATAAGAAGGAAAGTAAATCAGCATATAGAATTATTTCTGAAGGATCATGTGACCCTTAAGACTGGAGTAATGATGCTGAATATTCAGCTTTGCCATCACAGAAATAAAATACATTTGAAAATATATTACAACCAAAACCAGTTAAAGGGGTCATGAACTGGCTTTTTAAATTGTATTATATTGTTGTCTGAGGTGAATTTATGAGGTTTGCCTGGTTTTTGTGTTCAAAAACTTCAAAATGAATAAGTAATAGGCTATTTTCTACCGTAGTTTTGAGCCCAGCTCAGAAACACTCGGTTTTTATGGGCGTCTCAGACTGAAGACTTGGAAGTAAACGCCCACTGCTGTGAGTGGATAACAGCTTTGCATATTATAATGAGTTTCAACTCACCTCGTCGGTGTACGTGGGGAAATTTTTTTCGGCTATGCGATATGCCACTGTTACTCGTGTGATATTGCTCATATATATATATATATATATATATATATATATATATATATATATATATACATTTTTGTGTGTGCATGTATTTAAATATGAAATTACTGTAATGGATCAGTGTTTGCTGGGGTAAAAAAAATCTGTGAGAGCTGTCAGACATTTCTACACGTAATTTTTTAGAAGAATTATCAGGTTAAAGTAGATGACTGATCTTTTAAAGTGGGCCGGATTTGTCTCTCCAAGCCTAGAATTTTCCACACAAACACACTTTTCTGTGGAGATAATGCAGCCACATACCACTCGAACGTCTAATGCGCTCACATAATTCCTCATGCAATCATTTCATGTGCCACTATATCCTTCATACCTGCCAACTTTCTTCTATTTTTCACCCCTTCACACACACAAAGATTGCACAATGCATCCACAAAGCATGCATTTATCTCAACTGAATGCAGGGGCATGGGAAGGCTCATTAACACACACACACACACACACTCGGGCCATCTTGACCCCTTTCCCACAACTACAAAAACACACACTAATAATCTCACACAAACCAGTGCATTCACTCTCACAAAGATTCTCTCTAAGACAATGTACATCTCACACACACTCACATGCTCACTCTGTGGCAGAGGCAGAGGTGTTTATGAGTGGACTGTTTGGGGCGGAAGTAGAGCTGTCTCTCTGACCCAGACTCCAGGCCTCGGGGAAAGGTCAGATCCTCTTGACCCTTGCGTTCCATAGGCCTCGCCTGCTGCAGCCTAAAGCACTCTCAATATGTCTTCCAGACAAAAACACACACACAAACATACAAGCACTAAGTCTCACAGGCCTTGATGCCTATTATCAATAAATGGCCACACAGAAGTGGCCACAAAACTGAGATTGAGATCTTTATCTCTTTATGATCTGTAGCGCTGTGTTTTATTAATGGCTTTAAGGAAGACATGGATTGTTTTGTATGTGTATATATATACTTTCATTCTAAACCTTTGTCTGAAATGTTCCATTTTGAAGAGTCCAAGGGCAAACAATGCAGAACAAGGAACAAACTGAATTATGGAAACAGAGGGCTTATATGGTATAACAAAGGTGCTAATTAACAAGACAAACCTGAACTGAGGACTCTAATCAATCTATAACCTAGGACACAAACAGGCAGGAAACAGATTAACAAACTAACTGCTAACAGAAACAGAACAAAATGAATATTGAATCAAAACAGACCATACAAAGGACAGTATGCCAGTAAGAAACCACTCAAACCATCCAAAATCACAAAACAACTACATACTGTAGCAACATGCAAAATAACATGCTGAACACATTAGCAACCTCACAACAATAATCTAACATTCAGGACATCTAAGGGATATCATAACATGCTAGCCTTAGACATAAGGTCATAACAACATGTTAATAGAGCACCTTAGCAACCTAATAGCAACATGCTAACATTCGGAACATTAGAAACCTCATAACAACATGCTAAAATTCAGAACACCTTAGAAACCTCATAACAACATGCTAAAATTCAGAACACCTTAGAAACCTCATAACAACATGCTAACATTCAGAACACATTAGAAACCTCATAACAACATGCTAACACCTTAGAAACCTCATAACAACATACTAAAATTCAGAACACCTTAGAAACCTCATAACAACATACTAAAATTCAGAACACCTTAGAAACCTCATAACAACATGCTAAAATTCAGAACACCTTAGAAACCTCATAACAACATGCTAACATTCAGAGCACCATAGAAACCTCATAACAACATGCTAACATTAAGAACACCCTAGAAACCTCATAACAACATGCTAACATTCAGAACACCTTAGAAACCTCATAACAACATGCTAACATTCAGAACACCATAGAAACCTCATAACAACATGCTAACATTCAGAACACCATAGAAACCTCATAACAACATGCTAACATTCAGAACACCTTAGAAACCTCATAACAACATGCTAACATTCAGAACAGCTTAGAAACCTCGTAACAACATGCTAACATTCAGAACACCTTAGAAACCTCATAACAACATGCTAACATTCAGTACATTAGAAACCTCATAACATGCTAACATTCGGAACATTAGAAACCTCATAACAACATGCTAAAATTCAGAACACCTTAGAAACCTCATAGTAACATACTAACATTCAGAACACATTAGAAACCTCATAACAACATGCTAACATTCAGAACACATTAGAAACCTCATAACAACATGCTAACATTCAGAACACCTTAGAAACCTCATAACAGCATGCTAAAATTCAGAACACCTTAGAAACCTCATAGTAACATACTAACATTCAGAACACCTTAGAAACCTCATAACAACATGCTAACATTCAGAACACCTTAGAAACCTCATAACAACATGCTAAAATTCAGAACACCTTAGAAACCTCATAACAACATGCTAACATTCAGAACAGCTTAGAAACCTCATAGTAACATACTAACATTCAGAACACCTTAGAAACCTCATAACAACATGCTAACATTCAGAACAGCTTAGAAACCTCATAACAACATGCTAACATTCAGAACACCTTAGAAACCTCATAACAACATGCTAACATTCAGTACATTAGAAACCTCATAGCATGCTAACATTCGGAACATTAGAAACCTCATAACAACATGCTAAAATTCAGAACACCTTAGAAACCTCATAGTAACATACTAACATTCGAGCCCGTTCTCATCCTTTAGCGTCACATAAAGCGCTTTATGACAAAAACGGCGCTATACTACGCACATGGTACCCTTTATCGTTTATATAACACGCGAACTCAAGGCGTCATAAATCCTTTAGCGTAATATGAGACTACCCTACCCTACCCCACACCTAAACCTAACCATCACAGCACGTGTTATATAAACGATAAAGGGTACCATGCGCGTAGTATAACGCCGTTTTGTCATATAACGTTCTATATGACGCTAAAGGATGAGAACGCGTTGAACATTCAGAACACATTAGAAACCTCATAACAACATGCTAACATTCAGAACACCTTAGAAACCTCATAACAACATGCTAACATTCAGAACACCTTAGAAACCTCATAGTAACATACTAACATTCAGAACACCTTAGAAACCTCATAACAACATGCTAATTCAGAACACAGAAGGAACAACATGCTAACTTGAGCATGGTGAGCAAAAAACACTTCTTCAAAAATTTTAACTGACTCCAAACATTTGGACAGAAGTATCCATACAGTCAAGTGGACATTACAAACCTCAGCTATTCTAGTAGTCAATCAACTAAATATTTCCTAACACTAAACTGCTTTAAGCCCATAATACGCATGCTCCCCTACATAGGTTGAACAAACATGGACACACAAAGTGTGCCAACTTATTTTATGCTTGTTTATTACTGGCTGAGCAGCTCAGTTGGGCACTTTGGCTGTGAGAAACCATTTGCTGTGTGTTGAGTGGACATGATGTAGCTGTTAGCTACGTACACGTGCTGATTAAATCAAGTGTAATATATTGTGTGTGTCTGTTTGTGTGTGACTTTGAAAGAGTGTGCGTCACCACCCTTTGAGCAGATGTTACATTTGGCAATCCATTAAGAGTATGTGCCTTTACTTAGCCAAAAATCACATTCATATCTCACAGTGCCTTTGAAATGAGACATCACATTTTATAAACGCTTCCACCAGCAGTCATCCGTGCCCTACAACAGAGTGTACATGTACAGTCGTCCTCTCTCTATCTTTGTCTCTCTCTTTTTGCTCTCGTTTACCCCCAACATACACACACACACACACACAGCCGTTTCCCCCTGACACTCTTCACTTTCAGACTAAACAATTGTGACTTGGCTGGGAAAGAGCTTTGGATCCAGATGCTACTCCTCTGGCTTTCCCCTCTCTCTCTTTCACTCTCTATTGCAGTAGATTGCTTTAATTGGAGTGGCAGGCACAGATACTCTCTCAACAGACGCAATGCACCGGGGAGCTCCCACTCCTGGCAGCAGTCTTCCATTAGCGCTCCAAATAAAAGAAAGTTGAGAGCTGTTTTTCAGGTGTTTATCGCTAACTCAGCTTCAGGCAGCTGCTAACTCCTCTCCCCTCTAGCCTTTGCCTGCACATAGTTTTCTCAAAGTTTCTCGACCTTTAGCACATCTGTTTTCTTCCCGTTCACTTCGCTCTGATGTGAAACATAAAAAAACGTTTTATTTTCATGGACTCTCTGTGGATTTTTCTGTGGATAAGTCTTTATGATTAGCAGGTTTATAGCAAAATATATCTGCAAAAAATGCAATAAAACAAATAAGATAATAAAAAGTAACACACAAGTGGCATTAAATATGCAGGAAAGCAGGACATATGCAAGAGCAATTCATTAATTAATGACATTTTAATTTTTAAGAGTAACTACTACTGGTATAAGTGTAAAACAAATAGTTTGGGTCATTGGACAGTTCAGTATTTCACCATGCAAAACATAATTTATACAAAACTTACTAACTAAAAACTAATATTTTGAAAGAACCGAAGCGATCCACAACACACTGAGTATAACTGAACAAAATAAAAATACATGAAAAAAAAAAAATCAATTCATTAAAAACAAGTATCAAAAATAACAATCTTGTTTCCCTGAAATGTGCATTCATTTCGGAGTAACTATGGAAGCCTATTTCTGCCACCAAAGAAAAAACGCATGCTCTGTAAATCATAATTATGAAATCATAATTAAAAAAATAAACCTGACTGTTATTGAAATGGAAGCTTTAACGTTAAGTTCTGCCAGTAAAACTCAATTGCAACGTCACTTACAGTATTACCTTCTCATCTATCCAATCGTGTCTAATACTTGCAGTATAGAAGACTGGTGACCGACCACATGTTTGAGTTGGCAGATGCTGATGCTTCCATTCATCTCCATCCTCCCCACCACCTCCAAGATGGCCCCCCCATACCCATGATCTGCTAACAGATCATTTGAACTCATTTCATAATTGATTAACTTTACATTACGTTATTGAACTGAAATGAATCAACACTGAACTGATTTCAGTTGAATAATGGCACTATTGTCTTTTTTAAGAGCTGCTTTAAGTAGAACTCACTTCTGAATTCTGAAATCTATTATTGATTATTGTGATCACTTTGTAAAGCTGCTTTGAACCAATCTGAACTATTTAAAAAAAGATATACGACTTGAAATAAAGAAACTATTGACAACAAGTTTAAATTATGAGACAAAAAGTCGTAGTTATGACATTAAAAGTTCGAAACCATTTTGTCATTATTTTGACCTTTTATCTCTTAATTTAGACTGGATCTCATTACTGTGATCTAGTATCCTATAATTCTATGTTTTTATGTGGTGATAATAATGACCTTTTAGGTCATAAATATGATTTCCCAAAATATTGTTGTGGTAAAAAAAGGGGCTTCCATTAGCATCAGATTTTTCTAGTGGTTGCAGTCAAATGTCAGTCATAACAATATGACATCATGACTTTTGCGTAAACAAACACGCCACTTCCGAGTCAAGTGGTGTGTTATCTCTACGCATTTTGAGCTATCCGCGTGTATCCATGTGTATCCGCGTATATGCATGTATGTGTACGCCATTAATGTCTGAGCTGATTCCGTGTCTGTACATGGCGTCAAATGTTCCTACCCTATTCACGACCAATTCGTACGAATTCGTACGAGTGATTAAAAAGTGGCTAATTCGTACTAATTCGTATCGACCTCACTCGTACAAATTCGTATCGATTTGTCTAAACCCACGTGACGGTTAAGTTTAGGGGCGGGGTTAGGGGTAGATCATTCGTATCGAATTCATACGAATTGGCCAATTCGTAAATATGTACGATTTAGCAAAATCGTACTAATTTGTTTCGGGTGAGGTCGTATGAATTGTTACGAATTAGCCACCTCGTAAAATTCGTAACGAATTCCCGTGAGATCGAGTTGAATGTTCCCCTCAATAGGATGGTAGGGGAACACTCATAAATGCTATTAACCCAAATGACGGGTAGGTTTAGGGACGGTGTTGAGGTAGGTCATATATTTATATATACAGTAATAACGTTAAGTCAACTGCGTTCATAAACACGCTGAAAAGCGATTATGCGTGTTGATAGCACGCCAAAAATGGAAATACGTGGCGTGTCATACATATCGCTACTTCATGAGATCAGTCTGGTCATAAGGACTTTTGATCACCTGTAGATGCCAAAACCCAACTCTCTAAACACACTTGCTATATCACCACAATCACATTCACTAGCCACTGAACTTATCAGGGCTTGAGCTGTGGAGGGTTACCGTGCAGTAACAGTCATGCAAAGTCAAAAAACCCTAACACCAGGCCACCTCTCACTTCCTCTTACCTCTTCATTCTGTCACCTTGGCTCAAAGGGCCATGTGTATGTGTGTTAGTTTGTGGCCGGACCTCAGGCTTCGAGTTTTATACCTTTTCCCAAGAGTGTGCCACAATGTTACGACTCAATTAACTTTTCCTGCGCTGATTTTTCCCGGCTTCCCCTCAAATTTGTCCAGAAATAAATCACACAAAAAAAGGAAAATTGGAAAAACCAGAACTAGGGCACACATTTCCTCCTCTATAATCTCCTCTTTGCCAAGACTAGACTCTGACATGTAAAAGTCTGTGCTCTGGCTACAGTTGGGTTTGAACCTGACCCATTTGACCTCCTCCATCCAGGACCCTCAACTTCCTCCTCTTTATCTCATATATTTCCTGAAGAGGGATAAAAAAGGGGGGCCGGGGAGTCCACAGAGACGTAGGGAATGTGGTCCAATCCCCTAGCGTTCCAAACTCCCTCCCTTTTCAGCACATTTCTAAACAGCACCTCTCCGACCTAATTCCAAAATAAAAGAAAACATGGAAAGAAAAACAAGAAAGCAGCACAAAAAGGCGGAAATGTTATTTAAAAGGTACCAGACCACATCATTTTCCACTGATATTATATACTCCCGGGCCGTATCCAAAAATATATACGGGCCAGAGGCCAAGAATGTAAAAATAAAATACATAGACTCAACATCTGGACAGCGCCTGAACAAAACTACTATTTAATCACCACTGAATAAGGTATTCTTCTATTTACGCTCTTTATTTCTCTTTTTTGTAGTCGTTTATCCTCACGGCGGTCTACTACTTCTAATCCAGGCTCGGTTTTCAGCCACGTTTCCTGCGTAGCTGACAAAATGCTCATTTTTATTAGAAATATCCATTGTTCGACACACATTGAAGACTCTGTGTTTCCACAGCTCCGTTTCACCACATACCTGGTGCGTTGATTATCCAATATCTACTTTTGGGGTTTCTGTTGGCTAAATAAATGGGTAGACTTTGGCAGTGCAGCGGCTCGTAATAGTTGTTTTAGTTGCGGGTTCATGTCTTGCTTTGAGAGCACTCTGGACGTACTCCAGCTCCATGCCCCATTCCAAACGGAAATATTTCCTCCCTTAATGAACTGGCCGAGAGGACTTAGACAGTCAGTGAACGGTATGTGCAAGGTGTCCGTAACAGGGTGGTTTGGCACCCTGGAGGAAACCGCCGAGACTCTGGGTAGCTCTTTATAGAGTTTGCATGCGTGCCCTTACGGTTCAAATGGCAAAGTTGCATTTGCACATTTCTTCTAGCAAAATAACGATTTCAGAAATGCTCATTTAGCCTCATTGATAAACATGATGCTCTTCTCTGCATTGACAACATATTTGGCATGCTTGGTTTTAAATGAAGTATTTACTTAATCATTTTCATTGAGTTACTATGGAAGGAAGGTAAAATTCTGAAGACATTAATCCGACACAGGCATCTAAAGAACTGCAACTTCTGAGAGAGGAATGTATTACCTAGATGTGGTTTCATGCTGAAAGAGCCATGCGGAAAAGAGCGAGTGGATATATGTGTATGTGTAAGGATAGGGAGGAATAAACTGTTTATAGTTGTTTGGGAAGACACTGTGTGGCAGACATGGTGTGTACAGAGGGGTTCATTTGCGCTGGAACAATCCAAAACGGAATGACATACTATATTTAGTCTAGGAAAGGGATTTTCGAAGCTTTTGGCATCAAGGATCCCCAGATATGATGATTGTGACAGACCCCCTGTCTCCATAACTTGAAGATATTGTTTTCAAAATTATACATTTGTCTTTTATACAGTATTGTCACAATGTTCGGAAGCTAAAAATAAATATAAAGCATATATATATATATATATATATATATATATATATATATATGTGTGTGTGTGTGTGTGTGTGTGTGTGTATATATATATATATATATATATATATATATATATATATATATGTATAATTTTTTTCCAATGTCCAATTATTTATTATGATTTTTTCAGCATCATTACTACTCATTCCATGCCTTAAACCTACCAATGCCTAAACTACACTACCTTACTAACTTTTAATAAGCAGTAATTATGAGTTTATTGAGGCAAAAGTCGAGTTAAAGGAGAACTTCGGCAAACAATGAACCTCTGGTCTAATAAAACATTGGTACCTAGTTAACTCGTTCTCTGAGATTTGTTTTCATGATAATTCGAATATAAAGAGTTTTATCTCTAAAAACTGTTTAGCGTATAATGCTAGTAATGGGGGCATTGACTAAGTAAAAAGAAATCGCTAGTTTATACCACTAACAAGGCTCAAAATAGCCCCACACTAACACAGTAACATAATGAGGGTCCATACATGCAAAACGAAGCATTGAGAACTTTGTAAGTGTACAGATCGTTTAATAAGAAGATACGTTATAAAGACAGTTCACTTCGCATATACAGACAGAAGCCATCTTAGAAAATAAGTCTTGATAAGTCAAACCACGAACGTCGTGCTAAATGAGCTGAACTGTATGAAGTTCAGCAAACTCCTGAACTGTATGAACGGCGTTCGGGATCGACTTATTGAGACTATTTTTTAAGATGGCTCCTGCTGCGTACACATGAAGTGAACTGTCTTTATAACGTATCTTCTTATTAAACGATCTGTACACTTACAAAGTTCCCAATGCTTCGTTTTGCATGTATGGACCCTCATTATGTTACTGTGTTTGTGTGGGGCTATTTTGAGCCTTGTTAGTGGTATAAACTAGCGATTTCTTTTAACTTAGTCAACGCCCCCATTACTAGCATTATACTCTAAACAGTTTTTAGAGATAAAACTCTTTACATTCGAATTATCATGAAAACAAATCTCAGAGAATGATCAACTAGGTACCAATGTTTTATTAGACCAAATGTTCATTGTTCGCAAAGTTCTCCTTTAATAGTTTTAAATTGTGAGAATTGGACCCAAAACTAATATTACCATTATTACAATCATTATTTTATCACAATAATATAATGCCACATTGCAGTCCCCTGGAACAACTGTTGGGTTCCTCTACCTGCAAAATCCCAGATGAACCCCTGTGCATATGCATCAGTACAATCCACATTAAATTTAGCAAAGATAGAGCTGTCAGGGCTGCCCATCTGGAGAAAAGAAGAGCTGATAAGCATTTATCACACACTGTCAAGATCCTCAGACAGACTCGAGTCAGCATACCTGCCCTGTGGGAAGACGCTACACATGGTTACCTAGCAAATATTTCTTTTTTTGGGGCCTTGTCAACCTAGAAAATGTCCTCTTGGGAAGTTCTATTTCAGTTGTGATTCACAATCGCTCTTTAATCACGTCTTTAAATCCACAGCGCATGGAGACGTGCGTGTTTGAGCCCGGTGAGCGTAGCATCATTTGTGTACACATCTCCCTGTATCAGATAACCTGGATGAGCTCCTGCATTACGTGCTAACTCAATTCTGCTCTGACAGGGCGGATCAGAGATGCGGATCAGCTGACAGCCGTTTACATGCTCCGCGGCCTCCACTGTGCAACTTATCAGAACGCCACATTAAAGACCCCTGTAGGAGTCCCTCATGATAAGCATCTGAATATCAATACAGCCCAGTGAGGATGCTTACACACACACACAAACCTCTCCACATCACAGGGGCTGACATCTGACATGCTGATATTCTAACTAATAACCTCTGAAACATCCAGCTAACCTCCTCACGTGCCACTCTTTTGCTGTCTCTTGCTTTTCTTCCAGGCTTTGGAATACTATGAATGGCACTGAACAATCTGGAGGGAGAAAAAAACAGTTTACTTCTTTTTTTGTTACAAAAAAAATCAGATTACAAGCAGGAATTCAACAGTTAGATTTTGGAAAAAAAAATACCCATTCATTTTCTCTAAAGATAAATTGATGTTAATTATTCTGTTTAAACCTTTAAAGACAGAGCTACCAAGAGCTCCAAAGTCATTAATTGACGCTAAATGCTTCTGTTGAAGACATCGGTCAGTGTAATTTTGTCATTATTATTATTTTTTAAATCCTATTTAATAGCCAAATGAAGAACTACACAACCAATGAATCCTAAAGAGTTACGTTGTCACGTCATGTCTCCAGTCGAAATAGCTGTACCCCCGAAGCTCATGGTATAATTCCAACACTGTACACAAAGATCCACACAGAAGTAATAAAGATGTAATAAAGATGATGGCGGACAATCAACTGAGGAATACGAGCCCGATCTCATGAAAGTTCGTGCCGTTTATACGCCAAAAACAGTTTTTGCGTGTATATGGTCTGCGTTTTTCGCGTGCATATGATACACACTTTTTGGAGTGTAATACGCACGAACTTTATTAACAATATAGCATTAAAATATATTTTGAGCCACCAATCCTACCCCTAAACCTACCCATAACAATTCCTTAAAACTACGCAACAAACTACAATTATTAAGAAAAACATAACTAACAGACAAGAATAATCATAATAATTTATTTATTGCGATAATGTAAAAACCGATACCAAAAGCCGCTGCAGTCGCGTTGCAGTCGCAGTCGTCACTGGCAGTATTGTAATAGTTGTGTATGAAATACAGAGCAGAAATTAAATTACAAATCAAGGAAAATGTTAATCCGCTTCGGTTTTGCGCTTCTCCATTTCAAATGAACTAAACCAACAACCAACCGTCACCGAGACCTTCATGTCGCAATCTGTGACGAAGCAGGTAAGAGCCAATGAACGTTAGATATCACTGCCGTAAAACATGACGTAACTCTTCTCAAGGGTGCAATTTTTTAATTTGAATTCATCACCAGCGCGGTTTTATAGATTTGACAAGGTTTTATAGATTTGACATGTACGGTCGCTGCTGAGAATGGAGACGAAGATCCCAACAGGATAAAAGGCTGAATTAACAACTATGGATTCTAAAGATTTGGATTACATCAAACTAATAAAATTGATGTCTTTTGTGAATTTTTGTTGTGTTTTATAGGAGAAAATGCTTTATGTGTCTCAAGGCAAATAAACTTACAAATAGTTAAACGAGTAATGTTAAAGAATGTATTTTTAAGGTTTTATAGTGCGTTGTTTAACACCATGCAGGCGAACGAGCAAAATGTTAATATTCATGAGTATTATATCAATAAATGTGACTGAAATCTTAATTAATAAGACAATATTAATGTGCATAAATTGTGACAGGCTACGTACAAATGTGTACGTTGGTGGATTTGTTCATACGTAAATAAATTACGTTTTTGTGCTGTCAATACGTAAATATTTTACGTTTTAGTACTGTAAATACGTCAGTATTATACGTTTCTGCACATATAAAACGTAATTATACATACGTATGATAGAACGACACTTTACGTACAAATACATACGTATTCTCATGAGATCACGTTGGACATAATGATTAACAGGAGAACGTAATCAGTAACCATAAACTAGAAACTAATCACGACTTAACTGAACCACCAGAAACAAAACGGGAACAAAAAGACAACTAAACTAAACATACTAATATTTATAAATGATATTAAATATCACAATATTACTGTTTTTAGACAGTATTTTTGAATGCAATTGAATGCAATGCATTTCATATTAGCCCTCATATCTGTACTAACTTCACGCACAAAAGCACACACTGCCTGAAGATCCTACGGCCTCAGAGGGCACATAGGGTAGGGACTGATATAAGCGTCTAACAGAGGAACACAGTAATACAGCCTGTAAAATGCACCAGTAAACACCACAAACAAACATGAAGCTTTAATGAGAATAGGAAAATGTGTTTCAAGCCTGCATTGTTATTAAAACTCTCATTTAGCCCGAGTTTATGGTAGAAACTTCTGTGAAAGCCTGTATTACAATAAGCCATAAACCCCAGTCTGACCGCTCAATGACAAAATCTGACACCGCAAACGAGACGTGGGACTTGGATTTCAGCGGATTTCACGCTTTTCCATTGTCTAATCGAACTGAAACACCACATGAAACCTGCTCTCCTAACAAACCCGGCCTCTCATCTGCCTGGGTAAAATCCCTCTGTAAAAGCCATGTGTCTGAGAGCAGATTGTTTGTCCGCACAGATTTATTTATTTTTGGGAGTTGAAGACAGGCTTCTGTTTGTGAGGTAATTGCACCACATGTTCTTTTGCTTGTTTCCTCAACAGATCAATGTAGCCCATGTGCTCGAACCCTATGTCTCCTTTTTATAGACTTGTTTGTTTTCCATGTAAACACCTTTTTTTGTTTTCAGTTTTTCCTTTAAATAAACTGCTGATGTGAGTGCTCAGATAGGAAGAAAGAAAAAAGCTGCATAGCAGAAGTTGCATAGCATTGATGTCACAAGTGATACAAATCTTTTAAACGTGTTTTATTCATGTGCGATATGCGCCATAATTCACCCTGAACGAAGAACTGTGAACATATGAGTGATGAACATTCAGTCTCTTCTGAAGCAGTGAATATGAGTGTGCTGGGAGGAGTTTGAGATGAAGTATGTCTTCCTCACTGCTTACCTCACAAGCGTGAACAAAATGCCCTTTGTGCGTGTTTGGGCACAGTCAACTGTATTGTGCTGTAAGTGAACAGACACATACTGTAGGTCAGCTGGTCACTGAACACAAATGCCCACAATGCTTCAGTTGATTGATTTGCTGTCTGAGGTTAATCACGTTCAGAACCGTCATGCCCATTAGTGCCCCCTAACTTTTTGAGTCAAGTGGTTATTAAGTGCAATTTCCCAAAAAGCATTTGTATTTCTGTGTCCCAGAAATCCCCCATACACACATTTAAATTAGGTCAGTCCATCTGTGAAGCTTTTCAAAGCTTGCACCTTTCACATATCATTTACTTCATCTTTTTTGCTCGAAACGAAAATATAAATAAATACAAATTTAAATAAATATATAGGCATTTCCTTTTGAACGCAAAAGCAGTTATTATAAAAAAGTAGTAAAAGTTTGTTTTTAATAAAACAAAAAGTCAAGGTGATCACTGGCTGTGAAAGACATTGTCAAATTTACATACACTGTAGAAAATATTATTGGTTTAACTTAAAAAAATTAAGTAACCTGGTTGCCTTAATTTTTAAGTTGATTGAACTGGAAAAAATTAGTTAATACAATGAAGGAGATTGATTTAATCATCAGAAACTCAAAATAAAAAGTTATCTGAACTAAATAAATTATTTAAGTTGATTTGACAAAAGAAAAAATGTTGTGATAACAAATCTTGAAAATATTTTTTTACAGGAATAATAATAGTAATAATTTCTATGAGACAGGCTTTCCTTCCTTCCCTCTCCTGTCCATCCATCCATCATCCATCCATCCATCATCCATCCATCCCTCCCTAATGATGTGGAGAGGGAAGGAAGGAAGGATGGATGAATTATAATTAATTATTATTATTATCATAAATAATTATTTATGTAGCCAGGATTTAACATTTTAAAAGTTAAAATCTTGGATGGATAATTTTTATTATTAATTGTTTTATTTATTAATTTACCTTTAAAAGTAAAAATACTGGATGGATATTTATTTGAACTTTATTAAAGTAAAATAAATGAATTAAATAAAAAATAATTGGGATTAATTTTTTTTGTAAAACTTTATGTCAATGGGCTTTGATAGAACTGCATGCTAAATAAAAAGTGCATTGTATTTATCAAGATCAAAATGGTTGAGATCCATTGCACTTGACTAATACATTTAACACAGCATAATAAAACTATTAAAATAAAATCTAAACTGTAAGTAACTAAAATATGTCTTATCTCACTTAGGACATTGACTGAATACCCATCTATCTCTGTGGCTTGATGTATTCCTCGTGGTCAGATTTCAGCGGTTTACCTCCCCGAACCCAACAGCACGCAGAAAACATTGCTCCCGGCGAGCGGGTTTCGCTGACCCCTCCCTGCTTCTGACCGCTGAGCCCTCCTCTCCACCCCACTGAAGACAAACAACAAACTGTAATTACAGAACAAAGACATTTCATTTCCCATCAAACATGTGAGGCAACAAACTGAGCCTTGCTGGAGACAATCCTTATCAATACACAAGAGCAGACAGAACCCTTCATAATCTCTAGCTGTTTTCACAGAGATTTAACTGTAAAACAGCACTCACTCTGTATAGATTTATTTTAGGACAGGTGGAATACTGTAAATTGATTACACAGCTCTTGAGTTCTTAATAAACCTGTTGATAAGACTGAGACTGCAGAGACTTTTAAGCATCTGTTTCTGCAATTACACCATTCATTCATATATGGCTCCAATTCAGACCTCTCTTTTTCTGAATTGGTGACATGTGAAAGATGCATAGGGTGTATCTCAAAGACATTCTTTATGCATGGATGGACAGAAATCAAGTAGCTTAGTGTCTGAGATGATGTGAGAGTCTAAAGGGAAATGGACTTCTTTTTATGGGAGGCCAATTGAGAGTTCACTTTTTTGTGTATGACTATCAAACAGTAGAATTTCTGTGAGGGGGGAATTATTTAGAAACTTGGTCATTTTTAATTCATTTTAGGTATGGTGATTGAGGATTAATAATTCATATTACCTTTTCCCCCTTGACTCATTAAAGAGCATGTTTGAGATGACGTTCCTCTGAGCTGAAATAATAAAAGTGACAGATTTGAATGGATGGCTTTATAAATCTTCAGCACAGGGGAACAGAAAAGAGATGGAAAGAGAGAAGAATGAAGCGATACAATTGCATAGTGTCTCTCTTTCTGTTTTGTTCTTTGTTCAGTTCTGGGACCAGCAACCTTACAAAATGCTAATAGAGAAGATTAAAAGGATAGTGTCACCCAAAAATAAATAATGTTGTAATTGCTCACCCTCACCTGTTGTCATGGTAAAAAAATAAAATAAATAAAAAATACCCAAAAAGTTTTTTTATTTATTTATATGAAATATAAAATGTATAGATTTATAGAAATTACACTACAGTGCAAAAGTGCTTCAAAAAATGATATTATATATACAGATATTATATGATATAATATATATATACAGTAGGCTATATATATAATATATACATATATATATATATATATATATATATATATATATATATATATATATATGTTATATATATGTATTATATATACAGATATTTATATGTATATAATATATATACAGTATATATATAATATATATACAGTATATACTGTATAATATATATACAGTATATATATATATATTTATACAGTATATATATATACATATATATATATATATATATATATATATATATATATATATATATATATATATATATATATATATATATATATATATATATATATATATATATATATATATATATATATATATATATATATATAACATTTAATTCAGCAAGGATGCATTTCATTGACCAAGAGTGACAGTAAAGACATTTATAATGTTACAAAAGACCCAAATAAATAAATGCTGTTCTTTTGAATATACTATTCAAAGAATCCAGAATAAGAAACATTAATAAGTATAAGTAGCACAACTGTTTTCAACAATGATAATAATAAGAAATGTTTTTTGAGTTCTAAATTAACATATTGTTTTATTATTATAAAACATTAATAATAAAATTATATTATTATTATATTATTATTTCTGAAGGATCATGTGACACTGAAGGCTTGAGTAATGATGCTGAAAATTCAGCTATGCCATAACAATAATAATAATTTACATTTTAAAACATATTACAATTATTAAGTATAGTACAGTATGTTTATTATTATACAGCTAATTTAATAATATTTCACATTACGGTTTTTACTGTGTTTTTTATATAAAATAAATGCAGCCTTAATAAGCACTATTTTCTTTCAAAAACATAGATCAAACTTTTTAACGACAGTGTACATACATATGCACACACACACACATTAAAAAACAAGATTTAAAACAACACGACAGAGAATTAATAAGAAAGTCATTTTCATGTTAGCCTGAAATATACCTTTAACCTCACACTTCAAGAGAGAGAGAAAGAAAGAGAAAAAGACAAAGAAAAGAGGTGACTGGCAAGGGCATAGGAGTCCAGGGTGAAAAGACGAGAAGCGATGGACAGGATCGGGCCACAGAAAGAAAGAAGAGAGGAATAATGAATGGTAAAGATGCAAATGTGTGTTTGTTAATGAGTGGTGTGGCGTGATAATGACCGACCATCTGAGCAGAAAAGGAGCCGGTCTTATCTTATACCATTCAAGCACGCCTGGCCTCACCTGCCGTCTGTAGGGCTGCCACATGTCACACACTCACAAATACACACACACACAAGCCACAAAACAAAGGCCTGCACTGCTGCCCGCCGCTACCTCGCAAACAGCCTAAATTAAATCTTTTAAATATGCAACAGCTATTGGCAATTAAACCTGCTTCTGCCTTTAAAGAGATTAGTGAGGCTGAAGACTAAGACAGAATGATGATCTTGCACACACACACACACACTTTTTTGAAACCCCCTTTCACCCAGAATGTCCTATTCTTTGGGGAATAATTGCTTTTGGGTGTGGTGTGTGTGTGTATGAAATGAAAGAAAGATTCTGGGCCCAAAGTGGGAGGAGTCAATTTGCAGAGTGTTTATTTTTGGTGTGTTGGCCCTCACTCTCCCTACATCTCCTGTCTGAACACACACACACACATAGCAGCGAACCAACACAATCTGTGTGAGGAGTGGGCACAGAGAGACCGGAGCCTTATCAGCAGACACAACAGGGCCGACAGAGGAAACAGGCAGGGGAGAAAAGACAGACCTTCTCCTTGACACACACACACACACACACACAGTTGTTGTGGAATGTTTCTTGCTCTGAGTGTGTGGTTGAACTCTGTTCTTTAGGGGCACAGTGAGTTTACACTTTCATGTCACATCTACCGCTACATATCTTATAAAGACACGCTCATTCTACAGCTACAACTACAGTTGTTCTCAGGAGAACGTTTAGCTCAGAGGTTGCTTAATGAAGTTTTCAGTTATGTGTCATTTAAAAGGAATATTTCATCCATATCACTTTCTTTGTTCCCAGGAACTTTAGTCATAGCGAGTCACATGCAACTTATCAATCAAGATATCTTTTCTTCCATATTATGACGTACATCTGAGAGAAAAAACCTTAAAGAACAAATCAGACAAAAGCAACTTCCCTTAAAAGCATGCGGAGTTTAAGATTTTCATTGAATAATGACCTATATTTCGAATGGTGTGAGGACTCTGTTGGAATTGTTAGTTAATTCAGTATAATATCACCTTCACACTTTTTCACATACAGGGTGATTGAATGAAATAATTTCAATTTGGGTGTCATACTAATTCAATATGTTTTAGGGCTGTGCAAAAATTAATTGCGATTAATCGCTTCCAAAATAAAAGTTTGTTTTTACATAATATATTTTTGTGTGTTGTGTATAATTATTTTGTTTATATAAATACACATGCATGCATACATTTAAAAAAATGTGTTAATCATATTTATATTTATAAATAATATAGATTATGTATTTATATATATTCAGTATTTACTTGCAAATAATTCTTAAATATATACATGCATGCATATGTATTTAAATATACTAAATAATTATACACAGCACAAACATATATATTATGTAAACACAAACTTTTATTTTGGAAGCGATTAATAGCAATTAATTTTTGAACAGCCCTAATATGTATTCATGTTTTTAATAACCTTTTATCTTTTTATGTTGAATTTAAGCTTTAGTAATTTTGTTATGTGATTTTGCTGGTTTTTTTTTCTATTTACCATTAATTTATTTTTATTTCAGTTTTAGTACTTATTTATTTCAGTTATATGATATTTACATTTTGTTTTGTTTTATCCTAACTTGAGTTAACAAAAACGATTTTAATAGTGTTAGCTAACAACAACCATGTTTTTTGGCTGAAATTTTCCTTTAAATTTTACTTGTCAGGAGAAGTAAAACTGAAAAAAATAATAATAAATCATTAAACAGCTGATAAAGAGATCAGATAAAGAGTATCTTGTTAAGTCTAATCTCTATTTTTAAAACACTTGGCTTTACTAGAGAAGTAATTCATATGGTAAAGAATTTATTTTTGGACTCCTGAAATGTCTTTTTTTAAGTCAAAGTCAAAAACAGGGAGTTCATGAACATCTGTATGAGTTTTCAACTAAACAATGCTGATGTCAATATGCTTAAAATGATTTTATAATTACACCAATGACTACATCTTGGAGTGCTGTCATTGAATGTTAAGGGCTTCACACAAGCATAGTGACTTTGAATAAAGGCCAAGGGGTTGCATATGGTGCCTTGTTTGCATTCATTTCTCCCCTTTTTTAACATTCATATTCATTAGGGGGCAATCGGTTAGTCAAGACCTTTCCCATGGAGAACTAAAATATGGTAGGCTCTTCTAACCAAAAGATGTCTGAATTAGTCTTCGGAGAACACAAAAGGCCTGATGCCCTGTACATCTGAACGTCTCTGCCTCAATAATCGTCCATACGCCTCAGAAACTTCAATGCACATAGATTTTCTTTCTTCATGTGGAAACAAAAAACACTTTTCCATTTAATCATCTGTATAAACAGTATTTCAATGAAAATACTGCAAACGTTTAGGTCAAAACATGCATAATATTAATGCAAGTGCTGTCTTTTCTTCTCTCTAAGCTGCAAAGCATTTCTCATTTTAATTGGCACAATGACCAGCAGTAAACAGTTATGAAATGGAGTGTGTTATGAAGATTTAAATGCATATGCATAGGAGCAGGTAACTAGATTTTTTCTTTTGCATTTCAGCATCTTTCAAGGTTGACTGGTAAAAATAAATGAATAACAAGTAAATAAAATCAAGCAAAATAAAATGTAAAAAAAATAATGTGATGGTAATTCTTTCACAGGGACGAGGTGCAAACGGCGGCTAATGGCCACAGACAGACAGATAAAGAGGCTACAGAATTGATTTCATGTCTGGATTCGCTTGCATTTTAACCTTGTAACCTGACAGAAAACAAATAAAGGCACTGGCATTTTATCTCCACGAATACTGCATTGAGTTCACTCACGCCGGTCAATGTTGTGTCGGTAAGAGTTCGCTCAATTTCAATAATCTTTTCAAAACCGTGCTAACACTGATGTGATGGTGGGGTCAGCTAAGAGTATGACGCTAGGGCCAATGTAAAGACAAATGTTGTATTCAAAAATATCTCAATGCAAATTCTTCAAAAAGCATGTTATTACCTGTTTGAAAGGCATGAACACAAAAAGGTCAGGGATCTTTTGAAATATCTGTGAAGAGATGACTTCAGAATCTAAACTCTGAATCAACATGAACAAAATTTTTTACATATTGAAATCATTATGTTCACAACTTTTAATTATTACTTCAATGAGCTCATTGATTCTTCTTTAACTTTTACCAGCTATTGATGAAAACTTCAGTAATTTGTAAGAAAATGCTTCCCCGGCATTGATGGGATTTCTATGTTTTCCCTGTTATACGGTAGGGGGCACTATTACGCATCTTCAGAAAGAGTAATGAATTCCCAGATCAAAAGACATGTGAAGAAGAAGAAGAAGCAGAAACAAGCGTTAGCATAGATGCGATCTGTAAAATAACTAGTGCTGCTCAAATCGAATTAAAATATTTAATCGCGATTAATCGCATTAATGTTGGAGGTAACTCACGATTAATCACACATTTTTATCTATTCTAAATGTCTTGATTTCTTTTTCTCAAATTATTTTCCTCCTTTTAATGCTCTTATCAACAGTGATCGGCTTCCTTTGTGCAATTGTTTTTTATTGAAAACAACATTGGCATTTACAGTGTTCAATTTTACACTAACATTCTCACTTGGAGCAAATAATCTCTCACACAATGTAACACTGTTCAATAAAAGAGGGAAAGAAATACCGACGAGGTCCTGATATTTACAAGGGGCTGAGAATTCGCATCATCTGTGTGTGTGTGTGTGCTTGGCAATCAAGTTGTATTTCAGTACTGGACGTGCTGCGACTGATGATAGCTCAGTTCACAATGACAAAACACACAGATCACATTGGTCTTGTCCATAGAACCATTTGGCAACTTTTTAAAAGTAAACTTTCCATTCAGAATCTTATTGCCATTCATTTTCGACATCTCAGCGCTCTTCATCCACTCAAAATGTAACGTTTACCAACTATTTGGCTGGCTCGCAAGCCCAAACAAGTGTGTGCGGCGTGCCTGTTGTTTTGTTTACGGTCTAGCTAGATCAGCTTGCGCTTTGGTCGAACCAAGCAACAAAACGTCCTCGCTCAACGCAAGCCATTGAAATGAATGGGTTTCATAGCGCAGCGCCATGCACACCACGTCCTGTTGCAAAAGCATATGGAAAAAAAAATACAAAGTTTGCTGGGTCAAAATATGTTAATCACGCAATAAAAAATTTATGCCATTAAAATGGGTTTGCGTTAACGCCATTAATAACGCATTTAACTGGCAGCCCTGAAATAACGCGAGTCTCAACGTGAAACTGCATTTAGTGAGAACTGCCTAATGTTACTGAATGAAATGTCAACCCAGGGCAGAGCTATAGGATTGTGCAAGCATTAAGCCCCGTTCACACTACAAGCGACAACGTGACACCATGCCATTCATTTCAATGGGGAGTGGACGATTTCCCGTGACCGGTCGCGCAACTGGCCTGCTGTTGTGCATGTCTGGTGACATCGACAAAGTTGAGATCTGTTTAACTTTATGCAAATGAATAGCGACTTTCAGGAGTGACAACCAATAGGAGTGAAGTCAGTGGAACGCATGTGATCCTGATAACGTCAAGAAGCTCATTTTAGCAGTCAGAAACTGTCCTATCCGTGCCTGAATGGTTTTGGGAACCCTGCAGATAGACCGACATTTGCCCGTTTGCTGCAGTTAAATAGCCGCGATGGCAAACAGCACTCACTGTTTCTCGTTCATCTTCAATATTATGCATTTTATGTACTGATTCCATTTCTATTTAGACTTTTCCTTCCAAAATGTTTGTTTGTAGCGGCAATAAAACGTATTTGTTGTCTAACATAGAGTAACATGTCACTCACAAACATTACTAGGCAACCAGTAGTGGGAACGCCTTCCAGCGCAGCCACTGGTGACCTGCAGCGACAAAGCTTTAGGCATGTTGATGGACTTGATCAACTCTCGACTGAAGTTTTGGTCATCATTCTGAATCCAATCTGGATGTGGTCTTCTGACAAAAACATGTTTTCCGTAGTTTTTTGCTCAAAAAACTTAGCCACATTCAAGATGATAAAAAAGAATGAATGAAGCTGGGGGTGTAAATACGCCATACAAATAAATGTCAATTGAATTAAATTGAAAAATGTAAAGTTTCATGTTTTTTTACCTCTGTACAACATGTGAAAAAAAGTGTAGAAACGAGCAGGTTGTTGCCTTCTATGGGCTCTATGCACGGCGGTATTTCCGGTGAAGGTCTAAGGATGCTCAATAAGCCGATTGTAGAGTCCAATACAATACCGAGAATATATATTGAATTTTATACACCATGGTTATACTAAAGAAACGTTAGTCACAAAAATGGACAAAACAGACACCCCTTGTTGTGTTTATGCTTCTTTTAAAAATGATATAAAATAAACATAAGTAGGTAACACTTTACAAATAAGGTTCAGTAGTTAACATTAGTTAATGTATTTACTAACATGAACTAACCATGAGCAATACATGTGTTACTGCATTTGTTCATCTTTGTTAATGTTAGTTCATGAAAATACAGCTGTTCATTGTTTGTTCATGTTAGTTCACTGGTGCATTAACTAATGTTAACAAGATTTTAATCAAGTATTAGTAAATGTTGAAAATAACATTAACAAAGATTAACAAATGCTGTATATGTGCTATTCATTATTAGTTCATATTACCTAATGTAGTTAACTAATGTTAACTAACTGAACCTTATTGTAAGTGTTACCCATAAGTATATATAAAATGACATCTAAACGTATGAAAGTTTCGTTTCAAAGAACGGGAGGACAGTACATTTTGAAAGACTGAATTTTTAGTCGAAACCGATCGAACATCCTTGCGTCAAATGCGGAACTTATGCGTGCATATAGCCCATTAACCTGACTAAAATAATCATCCTGGTCAAAGGACTTTTTACCTCTACTTTTTGTTTATTAGGACATTGAGAGCATGTACGAATTCCTCTGTTGAATGCGAACTACTATCCTCTCTTGCTTAAGCCAATTAGTGGGTAGCAGGGGCCAGCAACTTGAGAACACAAAGGTGGTGAAAAAATCAATCCAAGTTAAACCTTAAGTTCAGATATAAACAGCTGGATAAGTTAAGATCAATAGAGTTGGATCCTGGAGCAACTGGTCAATATTTCATCACTTGAACCGTACAAGCAGCACAAGGCAAAGATGAGACGTCGCTAGTGGGTGCGGATGAGTCTGGCATGGCTAGGAGATGTTAATGACTGCAGTACAGCGACCCCAAACCGATAAAAGTGATAACAGCCTAGCATTGATTCAATAGCCGTGGAAGGTAATGAAAAACTTCTACTTTGTCCGTATTGATTTTCCTCGCTTTTGTTTGATTCCTTCCGGAGGCTAATTCACTTGTTGCCAAGTCTTAACACAGACATCACCAGTCAGTCTAGAATGAAATAGCAATACCACGGCTGCGCTTTCACAAGACAAGACATTTATTACTGTTTTCCTCCACTTTTTTTTTCACTCTCTCACACTTTTCATTTTCTCGATTTTCTTCTCTCATTTAATCTCCTGCTATCCACTGTCTTTTTTTTCTCTTGCGCCTGACAGATATCCCCTTCACATTCACAGGAATCTCAAAATGACTCAGTATGTGTTTATCCAAGATGGTTGCATTAATTATTTACGTGAATGCAGTTACGCACACTGTTCCAGGAACTGCGCATGGGAGATTATTTACTGGAACTTGTTCGGGCTTTTCAGCCAAAGCTTTCGCATGAGCTGTGTCATCATACAAACTAAAGCACAACTTTCCATAAACAGTTCACAAAACGTTCAAATAAACAGAACTCTTGGGAGTCCTGATCAGGTTCGTCATAGTTTTACAATTTAATCTAGTTTTACTTATTTAGTTACATATACTTGGTATGTAGTCTTTATTCTACTTTTTTAATTTAGTTTTTTATTTACAGAAAACAGGTGAAATAAACTAATTAAAAGACTACAGTAACACACACAGCAAAACAAGCTGTTAGGTCATGGGTTTAAAACCTAAAGAAATGGACTACATATACCTTGAATGTAATTTGAGTTGCTTCGGATAAAATAATCTGTAAATTACTATTAACAGTAAATTACTATTACAGTAAATTACACTAATATTACTATTACAGTAAATTAATATTTATCATTTGCTATTCAGGCTCTATACATTTGGCTTGGATGTACTTGCATTTATAAATAATACAAAATGTAACATAAAATACTACCATGCAAAAAAAAAAAAATTTCACATTAATAATTCTCACTCATAATTTTTTAATTAATAATCATTTTACCAAAATAATACTATTTCACTGAAAAGTATATTAATTCCTTCACTGTAAAAAAAAAATATTGTTCTGATTTGTTATCACAACATTTTTTCTTTTGTCAAATCAACTTAAATAATTTATTTAGTTCAGATAACTTATTATTTTAAGTTTCTGATGATTAAATCAATCTCCTTTATTGTATTATTTCCCTTTTTCTAGTTCAATCAACCTAAAATTTTAAGGCAACCAGGTTACTTCATTTTTTAAGTTAAATCAACAATATTTTCTTAAAGTGTTATTAAATATGTTTTCTGTAAAATTCCAACATTTTACTTCTAAAAACATTTTTTTAACAATTATCAGATTAACATTATTTTACATAATTATTTATATTTATTTATTACAGTAAGTACTAGTATTTTAGGGTTTAGTTAATACATCACCTGATATAAAGTGTCAGGAAAAATGTAATGCTTTTAATCCTGATAGTCAACCGTTATTGCCATCTTGTCTCATTTTCGCATAAGTTTTTACAGCAATGAAAATCTATTTTATTTCATTTCCAGTCTTTCCTATACTTTTTGTTTTAGTTTAATTACCGCTAATAACACTGGGCCTGTTGTGTCCGCCTCATCCCCTGAAGCAGCTTGACCACCAGCTATTCTCTTATTCACTCGTTCTACCAGCGCCTCGATTCATAGCAGCCATGCCTTTGGAGCTCAGTAATTATTATCTGGCACTGACAGTGACAGTGTACGAAATTCTTGGAGTATGTCAGAAAAATTCTCTTGTCCGTGTTCCACTGTCTTTGTCATCTCTCCGCAGCGCCATTCTTTAATAAGAACACTCTTTTGTCTGCGTACAGTGGGGTGAGATCATCTGAGCGGCTGCCCATTGGAGTGAGTGAGGGGCTTTTGAACGGCATGTGGTGGATAGATCAGGGAGGCAATTACATTTTCAACAGTTCATTGTGTCTCTGGGAGGAGGAGAACAGGAATAGAACAGCTTCCCTTGCACTTCAGAAGGACGGCTTGGTGAACGGCAGGGCAACATGAGCCTGGCATCACAGCAGTATTAGGGTCACCGGCACACCTTGACCTTGTGACCTCTGCGAAAGAAGTCCTCACAAACCACATTTGACACACACAAAATATTTAAATGTTAAAAACACTGGATATCAGCACGGATGTAGGATCGTGATTTCTGGAGGTGTGTGGCTGCGCAGTTTGACCCAGCTGTTTTCTAACGGGGTGTTTTCCACGTGGATGAGTAACCGAAGGGCCTGTTTTCCAGACAATAACATGTGGAGAGCATTAGGCGCACTGTCTCAGAGGTCTGCGTCGTTCTGCCGGCCCTCACCTACTGCACAACCAAACCTGCCAGACAGCACCCGCACCACCAGGATAGTTTTCACAGCTGGGTCAAATTGACTGGAAAAGAGGAGGAAAAAGAAAAGGGACTAAATGGAGGAAAGGAGTGAGGTGGAACATAGAGAAACAAAGAACAGATTACAGAACAGATGATGTACCCTACACACACAGCACACAAGTGATCCTTCTGTCTAGTTTCAATTAAGTATAGATTGTTTTAATGTGGTTAATTGTAAAATATATAATGCAATAAAATTTAACAACAATAATACAAGCCCCAAAGTCTTCCTTTGACAGACTGACTCAACGCCATCAAGGCAACACATATGGCCCTATACATATGCACAAAAGATAAAAATAGTGGGATGGTTCAAGATTTTCAAAAATTTCAAAAATTTCTGGAATGTCCAATCAACTTCATATTACAGTAAAATTACATGTGCTACACTTAATTAGTTGTTTTACTGTAAGAACACTATGCACTGAATTGATACAATTTAAATAGGTTTAAGGCATTGGTTGCTCAGACTGTCGCCTGTTGTTGCTATTCCCAACCCGTATCTCACGACCAAAATCGACGAATTCGACTGAATGATTAAAAAGTGGCTAATTCGTAACAATTCATACGACCTCACTCGTACGAATTAGTATGATTTTGCTAAATCGTACATATTTTGACGAATTGTGCAATTTGTATGAATTCGATACGATGACCTACCCCTTACCCCGCCCTAAACCTACCCATCACGTGGGTTTAGACAAATTCAGTACTAATTCGGTACGAATTAGACACTTTATATAATTGAAATCGTACAAATTGGTCGTGAGATAGCGTAGGCTATTCCATGTCATTTTCATATTTAAATGGTTAGTTCACCCAAAAATCACGTTTCTGTCATTAATTACACAACCATTTTTAATGAAATCTGAGAAGTTTCTGATCCCCTATGGACTGCAACATTATTGCATAAAGGTAGTGAAGACATTGTTAAAATAGTACATGTGACTACAGTGGTTCAACCATGTTATGAAGTGAGAAGAAATATATAGCAACTTTATTCAACAATTTCTTCTCTTCTGTGTCAGCTAGTTATAGTATATGCTTTTAAAGTCTACATGGAAAAAAAAAACACATTTTAAAAAGAAGAAAAAAAAACAGCTGCAGTATTTAGTCTCTTGATATATCTTGAATTTATGTTGAAATGTAACAGTACACTTTGTGTTAAGGGTGTGTTCAGATCCCTAATCTTGAGTATGATAAACAGTAACAGTGATCTTTGCTTTGGCAAGCACTGCTATAATAATCAAGTATGAAGAATAGAAACACACGAGGTAAAATCACTGTGCATTACATTTCTAATTAATTAACAGTGAAAAAAAAGCACCAACTGAGAACATTTCAAATGTAGCCTGTTGCAATTCTTCCACTTTGTAAAGCATTTTTAAAAGAGCTGAGCATGTAAATTTTTGCATCCGATCAGACCCAAATTGGCATTTAAATGTCCCTCTTGTTTTATTCCCCCGGGAAACAGGCTTACAGAGGGACTGGAACGGACTGGAATCATCTAGCCTCCACTCTGCATGGAAGGTCCTCTTTGTCACCCAAACTCCCCTCCAATGTCACTAAACAATTAATACACTCATACATTTTTAACTCTAAACTCAATTAGAAGAGGAATGGTAAAATATGGCAGAGGCAGAAGCGTTAGTTGCGGTGGCAGGGATGACATTTGCACTAATGAAGCTAGGGTCGAAGCACGAGCCACATCAATCATTAACACATAAGAAGGGGTACGAGGCAGAGCCGTAGGGGTAATCAGAGTGGAGGTAGCTATGCGGGAAGGACACGCCAAACATGCTAACATCTTGTTCTGTTTGGACTGAGTACTGTGGTAAATGTAGAAACAGAGGTCTTTCAGAGGTCATGACCTGCGACTGACTCCCAGTTCCATGGCCAACACGGCCTTAAAGGGACAGCTCACCTAAACAACATGGAAGTGTTGTCATTAATTACTCACCCGTATGCCCTTTTTTCCAAGATTATGATGCTGTACTATAGATTTGCATGATGAACAGACTGAGATTGAAGTCTATTCACCTCAAATGAGCTGATCAAACCTGACAAGTCCTGCGTTTGTTGAATATACTATATTCCAAATACCCACATGGCAGTTTTCGTAACTTTTTACGTTTTGGCACGTCAGAGACTAATTCATAAAAAAATGTATTCATACATTTTCGTATGATCTACTCACACCCCACAGATTTTAGAAATTTGGGGTGGACCTTCATGCTTGCTTTTTTTCTTCTAAAAATCATAAAATTTCCATACAAATCACATTGTTTGAATTTATATAGTATCGCAAAATGACATAATTATATTTTCTCATGATTATGGAGTATGAACTATATGAACTACGTTTTGTTAGCTTGACAGACGCAATCCAAGTTCACTTTTATTGCAGCCAAGATATCCATCAAAAAACCTTTTGTTTTCCACAGAAAACGAGTAAATAATGAGATTTTTGGCCTAACTATCCCTTTAAACAGTAGCAGTTGACATCTAACTTGCTTTGCCATTGTATGTACAAAAACAAGCCTTTGGTTGTTGAAAATAATTGCTTATCACTCGCTTTGGAAAATACCTGGAGATTAGCATCGCTTCAAAGCTGTGGACACACATGACCTTCTCTAGATTTCCTGATGCCACTTAATCTCCACACAGGAAGCATGTTCCGACTATTTGTGTGGAGTAACTGACTTGCCGCTGTCGTTTCTTGTCCGAGTGTGGTGAGCTCTAGGTGGTAGGGCTTGTAATTTAGTGCAGCAGTTAAAATCTGACACCTCTCTTTGCTATCACCAGATATGCACATAAGCCTAATTAAATGATCACCTCCATTCTGCGGGCATTTTTTTTCGCTCTTTCCTGACGTGGGGTGGGTGCTAGAGTCGGATAGGGGGTGATGGGGATGGGGGCTCGTTAATTACCACATAAGAAGCATTAATGACTCGCCTCACCTCCATCTCTATGAGGAAAGGTCACAGGAACAGTATTCTCCATTAATCTCTCCAAATGTGGACACACACTGACCGTAACATAGCACTGTGCTATCAAACAACTACTGCAAAGGTGCTCAAAATTAAAAACATTTGCTCTCTTTCACCTTAAAAGGGATTAACGTGGGCCAGCTTTGACTTGGGGGTTAGCACAATTATGAATATTACAAAAAAAGAAGAAAAAAAGTATACCGATCCAGAGGCAATGTGAAAACTCTAGCCATTTAAGGGTGATGTGCAGATTAGCCAACTATGGTCACAAGTTCCTCGTTGTTAGCATAGTTCAACGAGTCGATGTTTCCCAAAACCATCGTTCCAGCGAACATTCGCAAACAGCATCACAAAGTAGTATGGTTTGAACGACAGTTCTCAACCTGTAGTTAGAGGCATCGTTTCTATATTGCAACCAGAGATGTATAGTAATGAAGTAGAACTACTTAAGTAGTACTTAAGAGTAAGTACTAAAATGCTGTATCTGTACTCTACTAGAGTATTGTTTTTTCTCATACTTCTACTTTTACTTCAGTAGATATTTTCGATGAATTTAATACTTTTACTTCAATATTTTTTTAATGTTCTGCTAGTTACTCGTTACAATTATAAAAATTTTACGAATCATTCGTTGCAAGTTGACTTTCATGCTGCCTAAATCGCACGCCAGTTTTATAGGGTAATGGTATTGATTGACACACACATTGACAACTAATGCAGGGGTTCCCTTTCGAAGGGAATGGGAACAGGGAACGAGACAATACGTCGAATGACGCAATGGGGAACGCCATTGCGTCATTCGACGTATTGTCTCGTTCCCTGTTCTCAGGGAACATAGGTTACAGTCGTAACCTGAGACGTTCCCTTTCGAAGGGAACTCAACAATACGTCGAATGACGCAATGCGTTCCCCATTGCGTCATTCGACAGCATTGTCTCGTTCCCTGTTCTCAGGGAACATAAGTTACAGTCGTAACCTGAGATGTTTTCTTGCAATGACATTTTTTTGGCGGCCGCCAAAGCAAATTTGTATCCCGCCAAAGCACCTTATTTGATTGCTAGTTTAAACTTTTGACTGCTTTCTTTAATAATTACATGACACAATACTTGTACTTTTACTTTTAGTACTTAAGTAGTGAATTTTTAAATAAACTACTTGCAATACTTAAGTACAAAAAATGTTGAAGACTTTAGTACTTCTACTTAAGTGTGGTGCTTAAAGAGCACTTCAACTTCTACTCAATTCACTTTTTTGATAGAGCACTTGTACTTTTACTCAAGTCCGGGTTTCTAGTACTTTATACATCTCTGATTGCAACACATTTGGACGTAATAAATCCTTATCTTGAGTAAAATAAGCAAGCTGACATTCAGTACAACCAGTGCCTTTTATTTAGAATAAATACAAATGGAATTTACATCTTTTAGTTTGTCAAAAGATTTAAAGTACCGTGTTTGAAGAGTGCGCATGTGCGAACGTGCTCTACTATGTAAGAACGAGCCAAATATTGAGTCTGGTAATAAAGCAAAATAACTGAGAACAATTAGAAATAGTCCTCAGATTACATGTTTGTAATTTATATTAAAAAATCGAGTGTTAATTGGATCTCAAACAGTTTCATTAAAAGCAGTTACTATTCCACCATGTGCGAAACCAACATGGTTGAACGATACTTTGCGACAATGGGTTTCGGGAAACAGTCGTGACTAGCTAGTTGATTTATCCAACGATGCATGGTACTATGGTAGTGAAGCTGCGAATTACGTCGTTGTACGGGAAATGCACCCAAATGCACTGCATTTCCCAAAAGCATCGGAAGCCAAAGTTGATTATATAACAGTTGCCACCAATGGTCTCTACAATCAACTTAGGCTTACGATGCTTTTGGAAGCGCAGCCCTGACTGTCTTACTAGAAGTGATTGAAAAAAATGAACAAACATCACTCATTACATGTCATAATGTTTCTGCAACATAATCCAATATACAGATTTGTTATGTTAAAAATAATAATAAAAATCTGGCATGTATGGAAACCAATTTCACCTTACCTCAGAGAGGAAAATGTAAAATAAAAACATTTTAAAATAAGAAATAATAAAGGAAACTGACATATCTGTGAGATGTAGTTGCAAATCTCCCTTTTTTACTTTCAGGTGGAAAAAGCATCCATAATGACGTAGAGTAAAAATACTTTTTTCAATGTATACGTGCTGGAATCCTACATATAGACCTTAAGATTTAAGATATGAACACTTTCTGATCCATTATTTGACATATTTTGTGTATAAGCAATGGTTAAATTGGTTAAAGTAACATAATCACTCAGGGCAAATTATGGATGTAATAATACCTATATAATCTTCAAAGTTTCAACAGAACACCAACCCAAACCATTTTCTATAAAACAGCGGCATGCAACCACAAATGAAAGCGGTGTCATTAACTATGCACATATATCTCTGTGTTTAACCTCTTCTCCCTCTCCTTACATCTGTGATTGGCTTGATACGATTCATGCCCTATGTCCTCCATGACCTATTAGTATGCTAAGAGCACACTACATATGTCTAAACTCATCCATTAGCATATACATATATATATGTATCCCACTGAATATTCAAGAGGAGCCGGGGATGAATTTCTGATCCCACTTTTGCTCATTAAGTCTCATTTGAAATTCAGGATGACAATACAGACTTTTATATCGATTTGTTTATGCCTAAATTACACAAACATCAAGGAACAGGGTTTTTAATGAGAATGAAATAGGATAAAATTAATTTTAATACTTGATGTTCCCAAATCTAATAAGGAAACGGGAATCCCTATGTGGCACGACACTGAAGTAGCCCATTAATCTAAACAGACAGCTTGGGGAAAGGAAGATAGACCTATTTGTACAATGCGGTTAACTATCACGTTCACTTAACTAGTGAGGAAGTGGTTCTTTAATTATTTATTTTTGGTTGCTTCAAAGAATCCAATAGAAAAGAACTACTATAGCACAAACCAAAGAGACGAGGGGAAAAAAAGTAAAAGGGAACAAAGCAAAAAAAAAGAAGCAAAGTAATGAATATTCAAAAAAAAAAAGAAAAAGGAAGACTGAAACGTTTTTATGCATAAAAAAAATTGCCCTAACCCTGTCCATTCCATCTCCATTCAAATGTACGTACATTTAGAGAGGTAGTTGTGATTGGACATTCATTTAACTCTTAATGACAAGATCACAATTCCCATCTACCAGACATTTTCGGAACATTTTACAGCTCCATTCTCTCACCATGTTCCGGCATTATTTAGATACATTATTCCTGATGCATATTAATGAGAAGCCATGGACAAAATAATGAGAAGGAATAAAAGGCGGATATTGGGGTGGAATGACGTATCTCAATATGAATTGGAATAAAGTGAGATAAGTAGGAAGAGGTATGGACTTGAAAAAGACAGATTATGGGAACACATTATTATTCAAACAAAAGACAAACTTTTGTAATACAGGGACATTCATTTAAAAGACGTCTTTAGACGAGTCCAGGTATTAGAGCTTACCTAAGTAGTTTTATTTAAAGGGAGAAATACACAGAGAAATCGAATGAGTGTGCAAAAGACCCTCACTGAGGTCAGATATTAGTGTTATTCTTTAGTTGCATGTCTTTGTGCACATTTAAATCATGTCGCCATATTTCCACCTCCTTTGCGCTTGAAATAAAAGCCAGATTTAACTAGATGCAATTACCGCCGTCTCCCAAACTGTTTTTAATTAGGAGCTTATTCACGGAGTCTAATAGAGTGCAGTTTATCCAATAAAGCTACCACATGAAGCTTCAGTGCGTACGCTGTGCTGAACATGACTGCTTGTTGTTGTTGTTGTTGTTTTGCACTGACCGACTTGCCCCTGCATGCCCTGCTCTTAAAAAAAAGAAGAAAAAAAAGAAAAGTGCCCGCTCTAGGGTCATTCGGCTCAGGCTCATTATCTCAGACCCCGGCAATAAAGCTACAGTGACCTCAAAGGGAAAAGAGCCTTGGTTATGTTTGCCAGAATATGACATTTGGATTCCACGAAGAAATTAACTAATAAGGGAGTCTGCCTGCAAATAATAGCCCTGAAAAAATCCAATGAGACGCAAAAAACACCAGTTCTTGGAAAAGGAGAGAGGCTGAAGAGCAGTACAGTGGTCTTGTAGAGACATACACCACCTACAGAGGGCAAAACTCGGACAAACACGTTCAAACAAATGAGTCATTTCATTTAGGACAAAGTGATTTGGCTAAGGTGTCAAAAAAGAAAGTGAATACAGGTAAACTGAAGAATAAAAGGAGGTAAATGTTGAAGAGGAGGACTTAAATAGAAAAAAATATGCTTTTTTGTACTATGGGAAAGGTGAAGATCCTAAAAGACTTCTTCTGTAATCATATAATAGTTTTTCATCGCAAAACAACATTTTGCTGTTATTCACTAATAATCTTCCATTTCAGCAGGCTTTAAACCACTGTAAATGGGGTGAGTCAATCAGTTGAACTTGGAAAAATGGATCAGAATTTATTTGTGAACAGAAAATTCAGAGCTTTAACGGATTCATTGTAAAAGATCCACTTCAAAAGAATGACCCGCAAAGCTATTGCATGGGTTCAGATGTCTTTAAAGGTGACATATCATGCAAAATCCACTTTTTCGCCCCTTAAATGCATTTTGTTGTATATTTGGAGTGTTTATAAGTACAGAAAAAAATGAAATTATTCGTTTATATCTTTATAAACGTTTTAGTCTGTTTTGGTCAACCTGTTCAGATTTTTCTGTTCTCTATTACGGTTTTTGAGCAATTACGTCACAATATTTGCAGAGGAACTGACAAATAAGGACATCGACTACCAGTCCAACACTTCGAGCAATCCGCCAATAATATTTCTCGCTCCGATTTTGTAGTCCAAGCTCAATGATGCGGAAGTTACGAGAGGGCAGGTCAAAATGTCCGGTTGTTGGATGTAGTGACCTGAAGCACTTCAAGGATTCCCACTTCAACAACCTCCGCCAGTATAAAGAAGGGTTTGCCGATTCGGGTAAATTCCTTCTATCATTTAGCTGCTGTGATTTCTGATGCTTTTCTAAACGTAAGTTATCATATTATTATCAATACAGATTTTTAGTGGTAAGATCAGACCGTAGTCATTTATCTTGTCAGTGTGCTTATTTTAACAAGAGAAATAGTCGACTTTCACTAATAACACAACATAGTTAACTTACATACCACTGCATTAATATGGAGACATTGTTCTGCAGGTTCGTCGTTGTCTTTTTCAAATCGCTCGCTCTGGCTCGAATATGTAAAACTTGATGGACAAGTCTTCCGTTGTTGACATTTTGTTAACGTGTGAACAAAAATGTTCTTTGAAGCTATAGTATATAATCATATATCTCTAATCAAACTACAATAATGGCCGAACGGGGGAGTTGAACCGACTCGTGAACTCAGCGAACCTGGAGATCGGGTTCAATGCAAACCTTTTTAAAGGGGCCGCTTTAAAACGACTTAGTCACAGAAGCACCTCAGAAAAGGGGTAGAAAAGGGGCCTGTGGAGCTACAGTATAATAATGAGGAATTCAGACCCAAGCATTCCAGTTATGCTTTATAGACCACAAATGTATGATTTATGAGTAAAAATGAATGATTTAAAAGTGTTGATTTGTCTTGACAGCTCCATAAACACAAAAAGATTCCAGATATTCTTCAAAATTGCATCTATGTTCATAAGTGTGGAACAACATGACAAGACTTATTTTTGGGTGAACTTTTTACTTAAAAACAAAAAACACTGAAAATTGGATTTGAACAGCTCAAATAGTTCAGATTCTTGGTCAAATGAATATGTGAGATGTTTTTACAGGCGAATATTTATTTGTAGAATGCTTATCTTAATCTCTGTGTCAAACGATCAGGAAAGCAACCTCTCCACAACATCTTTGCTCTCAGCCGCTCTCCCTCTCTCCATTACTGCTGAATGACAGGCTGAAAAGTGCCTCAAGGAATGACTTCTCATTCAAACAATGGCCAGGACGTCTGTTTAATTTGCAGTTGAAGGGCATTAAGATAATAAATTCATTTAGTAAATCTCAGCAACAAAGGCCTGGCCATCTCTGCATGGCTGGTTTGAGAGAGAGCAAGTGCTTCATCTTAGGTGAGGCACATCCTCTTTCAATTTTTTTTTTTTGGGACTTAATTATTAGTTTTTAACCTAGTTATTATGCAAATGATCCCTTTTAGGGCCTTCAACGTATTGTATTAATATTTCCCTTTTTTACACTGACTGTTTATGAACGGTGATCTCCAAGTGTCTAATTATGGACATTGGAAACAAAGGTAAAACCATAGGACAGGGGCAGTGGATGATTCCAGTGACCAGTGAAAGATTTGAACCTTTTAACCGCACGGTTAACTTCAGAAACCAGCCTGCCACTGTTTCCCAGTCAGTTAACACATTGTTCACTATTAGAACACTGCTAGTTGTAAACACAAACAGAAATAAATTCAAATTTATAATGAATAATGCTTAATTGCCTAAATAATATTTAATAATCAACACACATTGCCCGCTTGCAGCTAAAATGTTGCTGCAAGGTTGTTGATGAATGCTGGTAAAACGGAACATGCTACTCCCATGTTATCTTTTTTAGGTTTGGCTACCAATACATTTTAGGATAGAATATAAGATTCTGATATATGTTTTTAAAGCACTTCATGGAATGGCACCAGAATACTTAGCTGAGCTTATTAGTTCAGGCATAAGGCTAAGATCATCTAACAAGTTTCTTCTAACTATTCCCCATGTGCGTCTCAAATTGAAGAGTGATCGTGCTTTCTCTGTCGCTGGTCCTATTGTGGATTAATCTGCCAATGGATGTTAGATCTTCCTTGAATCTAAATGTCTTTAAGAGTATCTTACTCTTTGGCATTTTAGTACATTAGTACATGGAAGTTTTTACGTTTTGTCTTATTGTTCTGTTGTTTTTTATTGCAATGTACAGCTCTCTACGGTGGCAGCCTGTAAGGTGTTATACAAATAAATAAACAAGCGAACCATTTGCCTTAAAACTGCAGTAAGTAAGATAAAGTTGATAGCGATTAGGAAAAATTCTAATGATTCAGATTATTATTACACTGTTAAAAATGATGATCAATATTTTTTTATTATAATTAATGTTATTTGAATTGATCTTGATTTTTGGCAGAAAATGAATGTAAAACTCACTGTTAACCATGGTCACTTAATTATTTGACTTGAATAAAACAAATTTATTTAGAGGTTACCACCTAAAGTATTATTTTAGGTGACCTGCAAACTTTTTTTTGTGTGTGTAAATACAGAAAGTGTCAGAGGTCTACAGTACAAATGCCTACGCAGCATTGTACACTGTAAAATAAAAAGGTATCACCACAAAGTAATACAACATATATTTTTACATGAACCATCAAAATAGTTAAGCAATGTTCTAAAAAAATTTTTTTGGGGTAAGTTATACAAGATTCAACTCAGTTTGTTAAGTCAGTTTAACGTAAGTTGCCAAGTTGTATTGCCAAGTTGATTGTAATTTAAAGATACAGTGTGTAAATAATAATAATAATTATTTTTTACAGGACACACCAAAACAGTTTGTAAACCTGATTCTCACAGCTCAGAGAGGGGCTGCAAACGGTTTCATCCTTACAGCGGACATTAAAAAGGAAACAGAAAAAACTCTAGCCCAAACCTCGTCTTGTAACAAACTTGCTAATTCCAAATCACTTTCTCCTTGAAGTGAACTGAAGAAATACAATACCAGGCCACCACAACACAGATGTGACCGCTAACATGACAACTAACGAGTTCTGACGTCCAAACCCTGGGAAAAAGAGACCGAGAGAAAAAAAATGATAACGCATCTTTAAATATTGTGATTTGACTTTGAACAAAGTGACTTTTGAAGTGAAAGGAGCCGTTTTCCCCGTTTTCATTTTTCCCCCATATTTTAATGCTCCCCCGCTCTATCATGCAAATCCCCATTCAAATTATTCGAGTATTAGAGCCCTCAGCACTAATGTCACAGAGACAAAATGAGATGGGGGACTTAAGCACCTAACGAACAATGAAATTTCAAAGCCCTGGGACAGGACAATTAAGCAGCAGGCTTAGCCAATGATGAAAATTTATTGCTATCTAATACATATTTCTATTTTCTGAACACTAACCAATTTGAATGTGATTAAGGGGGGAGGGGTCTGTTCATTAAAGAACAGCAGCTACAGAGGTCTATATTGGAGGTTCTTTTGATGTTAAATTACAAATATGCACATGAAATCTTATTTATTGTCTTTTTCGGCTGGCATTGTTTCTTTCGGTGCCTCTTAAATGGCTTTTTAACCCCAGTCACTCCGATTCAATGGGAAAGCGTTAATGAGAGAATCTGAAGAGGAGACGCTTTTGGAGGTCTGGTGATTGAGAATGTTACGTTATCGTTTTATTTCTCTGCCTTTTTCCTTTCATCTAAATGAAATTGGCCCTCCATTGTTTAGACACTGGCCTTTTGGCTGTTATCAGAACCCCGGGGTTCTGACACGATCAGGGGCCTTAGAAGGGCAAGAGAGCCAGGGCTGTCTGGGAACGACCTTTGCGCTCTCGACTGAAGTCAGATATTCCTAATCTGGACACTCGGCTCTTCACCAGCCTTTAATTCGCTCCCCAGGAGTGAGTTTTGACATAAATATGATCAAATGTCACCTAAAGAGCAGAGAACAATGGCTGAAAATGGCACCTGCACTATAGGGCATCTGACAATAGTGTCTTTCTGAGCAAGGTACTAATGTTAATTGCACACTTCTGATAATAGACCTGGAGATCGGTGTTGAACTGGAGAAACCGCGATGGCCAAATTCAGACAGATATCTACCCTAAGATGTCTTCGAACACCGAGCTGAATACAAAAAGGAGAGGGAAAGACAGGAAAATTAGAAATTTGGTATGGAATGCAGGAATTTGGGAACGACTGAACAACGGGGTCTTTGTTATTTACCCGGACGTGAAAAAAGTCATCATTTCCAGCGCTATGAAGCAAGATGTGCGCACACATCTCCCTCTCTCTATGCAGAGGGTATGTGCCGATTAATTCCCTTTAATAAATGCAGTCTCAGGCACAGTTTAACAGGGATAAAGGACATTTTCATTAACTTTCTTTATATTTAATGTTCAATTAGTCCTGGGTATAACTGGACACTAATAAGATGGAAATATGGGCAGGAATTAATGTTCCTTCAGGAATAGACCCCTTGATTGGTTTTCACCCCGTGGTGCTGCAGAACCCTCGGTCCATGCCGTGCATGACTGCCTGTATTAAACAGTCAAAAAGGGTGTTTACTGATGCATACGTGTATTTACATGCATTCATAAGATGATATTATGTCTATATAATGTGATTTACAGATGTTGATTGAGGTTGATTAGATTTTGAAAGTGGAAATAAATGTATGGGTGTTAGTAATGCATGATACATTTCAAACATCAAAGAAACGTTTCTTATGAAATGTTTTTGTATTGAGCTGTCCTGCATGCAAAATGCAATGCGACCAATGTAGTCCGATTCACAAATGACTCAGATTTTTTATTTAATATTTCAAGACGGCATCAAGGCATTGAATTACGCATTAAAGGGGGGGGGGGGTTGACTGCTTTTTTTCTTTGCATGATTGTATTTATGGGGTGCAATATAACATGTATTTGTGTTTTTCTTTTTTTAAAAGTCTTATTTTTCATAAACTTCACCTTTATTGTCAGCCGCACTCTCCTCTGTCCCCTGAACGAGCGGTTCACTTCCTGAGTCTATGAAAACACTCCCTCAGAAACACGTCATGAGCTCCGATTGGTTAGTTTGGCCTGGTGTGTTGTGATTGGCTAAACTGTCGCTCACGTTGTCCTGAAGATTTACCTATTACCTTTACGGGAATGTCATGAGCTCCGGTCCAGATGTAAATATGTGTCGAACTGCAGTATCAGTTTGAGGCAGAATCAGACTGAGAAAGCCGCGATGAAAGTCAAACAGAACCTCACCACACACGGCTCTTACTAAACGTTTCTGGATGATAATTTGCTACATTTTTTAACTTTATACACGTTTGTTTTACACAAAAGCATCTGACTGGCAACAATAGCAACTGACTGGCTACTAATGTTATACTCAAACAGCGTTGGCATGTTTACGTTCTTGATCAAATCGAAAATAACGTCATAAAGCATATATACATGAACAATACGTTTAAAACATTAGTACTTATAGAAAATTCAGGTCCATAATGTCTGTATGCGTCTGTCGTAGACACAAAAAATAGCATAGTCTAACTAGTAGTGGCTATAAAGGCGCTGGCATTTGAAAAAAATAAAACACAAGGCTACGTATTTGAATTATACATCCATTTAAAATGATTAAGTCTTAGCCTACTTACAGGTTGTGGCCCAACAACTGCTGCCTCTTGTTTTAAAGTCGGAACTGCTTCATGTTTTAGTAACAGTTTCTTGTTGAATCCGTTGTTGAACTCGCTAGATTACGATCGTCATTTTCAGGAACATAATCAAACATAAATTGTATCCATTGTTGAGGAAGAATAGCGTCCATGGGAAGCCCGAACACAGAAGACCTGACAGCTGCGTGAACAACACACTCGACAAGTCGACGTGCCCCGCATTTTCTGCATATTCTGAGGGAGGGGTTGATGCAAATGTGTGGGTTAGTGACGTACCATAACCCAGCTGTAGTCCCAATTCGAGTCGTTTTTGTAGGCAATTATACTTCCTGATATTTAAAAGACGATATCTCTGCTTACACTGAACTTTCAGCGCTGCAACTTTGCAGATACTGTTCATGCACCAACAGCAACATTGCACACTATTTAAAATGAAAAAAGTGAAATCGCAGTCACCCCCCCCCCCCCTTAAGGATATACTTTTGCAAAAAACAATTAGGAATCTTTATTTATATACACTGAACAAAATTATAAACTTTTGTTTTTGCCCCCCTTTTTCATGAGGTGAACTCAAAGATACCAAGATGGTTATGAACAACAAACACAGGTGCTTTTTATTGATTTCATTTTGAATAGATAACCCCCTAATACAGTAAAACTGCACATTTTAGAGTGGAGCCTTTTATTGTGGCCAGCCTAAGGCACACCTGTGCAATAATCATACTGTCTAATCTGCATCTTGGTATGCCACACCTGTGAGGTGGATAGATTATCTCGGCAAAGGAGAAGTGCTCACTAACACAGATTTAGGGGGCTTTCACGCTGGCAGTTTAGTTCGGAACGGGGCATGGTGTGCATGAAAAATCGCTTGTGAATGTGTCATGGGACCCGGGTACTGAACCCGAGACTACCTGGAGGAGGTGGTCTGAGTTCGGTTGCTTCTGAACCGTACCGCGTTCGCGTGAATGTGAAACGTGCGCACTTGTTCAGGAAGTAAAGTATCCTGTGCATGCGTTTTAGCCTATTGTGATGTAATCAGTTAAATACAAGACAAATGGGGGCAAAAACAAAAGTGTGTGTGTGTGTATATGTGTACACATCATCATATACATCTGTATATATATATATATGACCTAATTTATAACTAAACACATAAATAATACACGTTTTTGTTTGTTTTTTATGGCTCATATCTGCATAAAGTTTTGATAACATGATAAGGCGTAATTTTTCAAAAGTATTGGTATTGTGGGAATTTCAGCCTTTTAAACACAGTTATGAAATGTTTCTGAAAGTGAATTGATGTGTTGAGTTGTTCTTAGGGTCACACATAATTATTGGATTACAGTATTTCCCTGTAGTGCAGCACAATTTGTTCTGTTATCTGTTGTTGAGCCTACAATTCTTTATGGACTGAGTGTCTCAAGGCTTTAATGTTCTGCTTAGCACTATTTTCTCCAAAAAACCTTTAAGATATCAATTTCACAGAGATTGAAAATAGAATGGCAATGAGACATGCTTTCACGCTAAACAGGAAAATATAGTGTCGGCATCCTCAGTCGGTGGATTCTCACAGCTTTATTGTTTTTGATGTGCGGTAATGGCGATTACAGGCCATATTCACAGCGGAAATTGAAATGGCATGGAGCGCGACATCTGTTTAACAAATAATTTTCAAATGTGACAAATGCACACAGACTCATTCTTTGATGGTACGCAGGAGCACTCAGAAAGTTCTCCACGTTCTGCCACCTCTCCTCACGCAAAGCCACATCCTCTCGGATGTCTTCTCAGTCGTGCCGCCAGAGTTTAAGAGTCATGGCGGCCAAAGGAAAAGGCTGGCTCAGGGGAACATATGAGGAAAGACCCACCGAGAGAGAGAGAAAGAAGAAGGGAGGGCACCAAAAACAACTGGAAAGAAACATGGGCCAAAGGAAGCACGACCCTTAAGTTTCTGGCTTGTGGAAAAGCATTGAGAGTATGGCTTTCTGAATCCCTCCCTGTCTGGGAGGGAGACGGGTGGGAGGTACACGGGGAAATCCCGAAGCAGCCACTAAGAGGACCTGTTCTCTGGGAGAGGAAGCGAGAGAGAGAGTGCTGGTAGGGGTCCAAAGACAATGACCTCATCACTGTGTGCCATCGTGAGTGGAGGGCAAGACACACACACACAGAGAGAGAGCAACCCAAAACTGTGTTTACACCCACTCAAGGTCACGATAGGCCGGGCAAATTCCGGCTAAAATGGTTGACACTTTGTGTGAGAGCTGAATATGGTTGCCTGTTTCAGGAAATAACTAAATAGGCAATTGTGATATAAAGTTTAAAATAAGACATTAAGTCTCACTATGAGATATAAAGGGCCCATTGACGGATGTACTGTGAAGTGCGAAAATTTGTGACTTATGGAGATAGCAATTGGACAATCGGAATCAGAATTGCCACTTACACTATGTGTGGGATTGCAACATTGTCCAAATAATTGTGAACATTTTTTTAAAAAGATTTAGTCAAAATTATGAAAAAATAAAGTTGCAATTCTGAGATATTAAGTCATACTGCAAGACATTGCAGTGACAAACAAAGATGCAATTCCGAAAAAAATAAAGTCGCAATTCTAAGATATAACGCCACTTTGCAAGATATGTCACATTGTTGCAAGCAAGTAGTGAAATACAAAATAAACATTGTAAAATATTTTAGGCTACATTTACCTGACAACAATGTACTAAAAACTGTTTCACGTACCGATGAGTTGTCAAAATTATCCACGAAAATGGCTAAAAACACTGTTTGCATGCCAGGGCAGTAGTTGGCAATGTCATTTTGTATTTTCTAAGAATCCGCCCTACAGACTTAATATGTAATATGCATGCACATGATGTCACAGCTTTCAAAAAAATTGTGCTTTGTAGTTTACACAGAGATGGTCTCATTATCAACTGGCTTTAAACGATACCAGATGACGAATAAGGGTCTTATCAAGCGAAACGATCGCTCATTTTATAAATAAATAACAAAGTTTAAGTTTTATAAGCTCAAACGCTCGCCTTGCTCTGTTCTGCAACGCACTCCTGTTCGAACTCGTTCATCAAAATGAACAAATCTTTTTCCGAATCAATTCATTCGTTTCTTTCGCCGAATGAACCAAATGACTCGGAAAAAGATTTGTTCATTTTGCTTATAAAACTTAAACTTTGTTATTTATTTATAAAATGAGCGATCGTTTCGCTTTATAAGACCTTTATTTGTCGTCTGGTATCGTTTAAAGCCATTTGAACAAGTTTGCAGTTTGTACTGAAGTTTCTTTTGGAACTTGAACCGACCTGGTTCCCACTGAAGTCCATTATATGGAGAAAAATCCTTAAACGTTTTCATTAAAAACCTTAATTTCTTTTCAACTGAAGAAAGAAAGACATGGACATCTTGGATGACATGGAGGTGAGTAAAAAAAAGTTTTTTGAAAAGTGAACTAATCCTTTAAGTCGCATTGCAAGATATAAAGTCATATTGAAGGTGTAATTACACTAAAATAAATTATGTATTAATTATATTAATTAATTGATTAATATTTATCAATATTAATTAAATAATAAAATCGCAATTACTTTTTAGTTCTCAGGCAGTAACATGCTTCCATATCTGCCTGTGTTTCACAGGGGGAGCTAGCTGCAGTTCAAACTGACTCTGTGCACTATGCAAAATATATCTGAGAAAATTTTAGAGTGGGAATGTTACAAGGGGGCGACCTTGTTGTGAAAGGTCAGGAATCATGACCTCCTAAAGTGGCCTTAGGGAGCACTGTAAATCCATGCTGTTGTCATGAGTCACTGTGCCCACAAAGCGCAAGTGTTCCCCCGGTTTCATCAGAGACACACAGGCATTCAGCAGTAAGCCTATATTCCTGACCACAACCATAAATATCTCTAATTGAAGAGGCATGCATAGGAAAAGGGTGGGTGAGGGATGAAAAACAAGGATTTACCTCTTTAAAGACACCTCAGCCTTACTGGATGAGTGATGTCGCTATTTAGCGTGTAATTTCTCCCAGAGAGACGAGTGGCCATCTTTAATGTGATTATTAAGGGAAATGAGTGCGTCAGATCAGATAGGGCCGGCGTTTTAATTTGCCTCCCATTTTGTCTGTTAGTGAGGCGCAAGGCTCCCTCGGGAGAAGACGATGATAAAGAACTTCAGCGTAAATAAGCAATCCCTCTCCTTGAGCAGAACTAGATAAATAACAAATGCATAACAAAGCACATTTAGCATGCAGCAGGGACTAAATGCATTGCATAAACTGTCAAAAAACATATTTTTAATTTGTTTTACCATTAAAAAAGCTCATATAACACACTTTTGCACAAGTATTTTAAGATTAGGAGTGCACAGTGTTATAATTCTGGCCAATTTAGATGATTATTTAATAAAACAAGACTCAATATAAGTTTACTAATAAAATTCAGCTTGATGGGGGTCTGGATTTGTGATTATCATTTTGAAAGACATTCCCTTTGCATCTATTAGAAGGATAGCATTTCAGTAATTAAAAACAAATAATTGGATTCCACAAAGTTCCAAACCACAATTCAATAATTAACTCTTAAACTTTGTGGCTTAAGATTTGGTGCTTGTACAACGCGAAGCACCAATATCTGTGATTATGGGCCTAATTTGTGTGAAATGCAAACTTGCGTCTGAAAAGCCTAGTGATATTATCAGTTTTACAATTAACTAACAATAACAGATAACCTTGGAATCCTCCTACACTCACGGCCACAGTAATCGGCCTCCAGTCGTCCCCTGTATTGTCTACGGATGAGAGACGTTCTGCGCAGATTTCACTGCAATTAAAATGCATACAATGCCATTTAGAGCAGAACAAGATGTTTTTGTGTGACTGCTTCTGGGTGATTCTCCCCATCCAGCTTTTTTTATGGAGACAGCCAGGGCTCGGGTGGAGGGGAGGAGGGTTGTGAAAAGTGGAATCAATTTCTTGATTAAAAATGGCCTTTTTCCCCTTCTCTTCGCTCACAGGCACAAGGAACATAGACACGCGCAAAACATGCCGTGAATCCATATGCCTCAATATAAAGTGTTGCATCATTGTTAATTCCGTTCATTAGTCTCTTCCTAGATGGAGGATTTAATTTGTGGTTGTCTTTTAGAGAGCTGGCGAACCAAATTGAATTTGCAGACACCTCTCCACACACCGACGTCTATGTTGTCAACCTCTCCTCAATTCATTTTTTGAGCCGCTCAATAAATCAACTGAGATTACAAACAGAGTAAAAGATAGGTAATTAAATAGAGACCCTTCAGTTGCTCTCTCATGCTTTCTCTTCTCGTAAACACAAGGCAGTGCACATACAGAGTGTTTTATTGCCTATTGTGAAGTAAAGGTGCGTTTATGACAAATTTAAATCAATTATTTTCTGGTCAGGCTGTTAGTTGCTTTATATACTGGAATTTACAATCTAAAATTGAATGATGTATTTGGCTGCTGATTGGTCAATACAACACAACGTTTCAGTTGTGCTAAACTACATACAGTAGTACCAGAAATAACATGAATACCCCTTGAATATTTTTAATATCTAATAATAATTTTAACAGTAGAAATAGGTGCCCTAAGTTTTCCACCCAAAGAACATAGTTAGATTGCATGAATGTAACTTCTGTGCAAAATTGAAATATCGCATAAAAAAACATGTGCGAATAAAGCAAAATCCACATATGAGATCCTGTGCAATGAAAGCAAACCAACATTTGAGATGCTGTGCAATAAAAGTGGTCCACTTGTAGATCACATGACTTTTAATTGTTGCGCATCAAGGGATTTAATCTGTAAATTTGTTTCCTTCTTATGTGCATGTCTTCTAATCGGATCAAATTTTTTGTCCACCTCAAATCGCAGCGCATATGTTATTGTGCGCATTTTTAAACCCAATATCTCAAAATTTGCATAAAAATAAGTAGATGGAAACATACAGATAAATGCACCCTTTAGCCACAGCCATTTTCACAATATATTATGATCTTCTATTTTATTGGTGAATTACAGTTAACCTGACTCCGCCAGATGGATTTGCTCCGCATATCCATCTGGAAACCTTCCGTTGAAGTAGTTTTGGAAAGGGGCGAAAATACTGGTTAGCTGATTGGCCTATGTTGGTGATAGACGGGCCAAATCAACCAATCAGATCAACTCTTGCCGAAACCAGTCGGGAGAAGAGCAAAAACATCTTTTCCTCTGAGAAAAGCCTCCAGAGCAGTGTTTTGCTCTTCTTTCAGTGAGGAAATACTCTGTAATTCCGATAAAACTTGCTCGATAGCCACGCTGATGCTAGTTTCATCCGCTGAAGCCGCCATGTTCTTTAGACTGAACTGTCGCGCTTCTCGTTGCGTCACACCTCAACCCGCCTCAAAGCCAACGCTGATTGGACGTTCGTTTGGTGAACTGCTCCCAAATTTTCTTTAACGGAAAGTATCCAGACTGATCTGCGAGTGAAACCTTGAAAGTTTGCGAGATCAGGATGGTCTCACAAGGCTAAATTACAGTACCTCAGCTATTTCAGTAAAATGTTAAAAAATATATATAAATTAATTTTGACGTATAATTACAGCAAAACTAATCAGTCCAATTTGCTTTCAATTTCTTAATGAAATATGACTGACCAGTCGAGTGACAACATACTTAAAATCTGCATTGTAGAATATGAATGGTTGGAATAAAGTAGTTCCTGTTTCCTTTAAATACTGACTAAATAAATAAACTTAAAGGGTTAGTTCACCCAAAAATGAAAATTATGTCATTAATGACTCACCCTCATGTCGTTCCAAGCCCGCAAGGCCTCCGTTCATCTTCGGAACATGGAACACAGTCCGAGAACAGAACCTGGAAGAGAATACAATGCTGAATAAAGTCATAGTTTTTGTTATTTTTGAACCAAAATATATTTTCTATGCTTCCGAAAATTCGAAATAACCCACTGATGTCACATGGACTACACTGTAAATAATATTGTTGGTTTAACTTAAAAAGTAAGTAACCTGGTTGCCTTAAAATTTTAAGTTGAATGAACTGGAAAAAGTGAGTTAATGCAATGAAGGAGATTGATTTAATCATCAAAAACTCAAAATAATAAGTTATCTCAACTAAATAAATTATTTAAGTTGATTTGACAAAAGAAAACATGTTGTGATAACATATCTTGAAAATATATTTTTTTTACAGTTGATGTCTTTATTTCCCTTCTGGACAAGGACAGTATACCGTACATACATTTTCAATGGAGGGACAAAAAGCTCTCGGACTAAATCTAAAATATCTTAAACTGTGTTCTGAAGAAGTCATTAATGACATTATTTTGGGTGAACTAACCCTTTCAAATCCAGCTTAAATCCAAATAATAATAATCGTAATAAAATAAATGAATAATAATACCAAGGAATACACTACATAAAACTCACCTAAATTGTCAGACAAATTACTTAATGCAAAATGATGTATAAACAAACAGTTTCAAATGTGTCATATCATGTGCTGTATCATTGAGCCCAACCTTAGCTGTCATTCTGCCATATCACTGAGCCTCATTCCCATCGTAATTAAACCAATAGTCGGTTTCAATTAGAGCTCACTTTTTTCCCTCCACATGCCTTTATAGAAAAATTAATTAGTCAATTAGCCAATTAACATCTGAACAGGGCTTTGTGTTAACAAGCCTTTTACAAGCAGTGGTAACCCTTCAGTAATGACACCGAAGCCTGCTGGCATCCAGGGACTCTTATAGAGCACACGAGCTCCCCACTGCTTGCGTAGTGACAGCTTGGCTTTCCATCTGGTCCACATTACGAGAACACTAGCATTAGGGAAGAAAGCCGAAACAAAAACAAATACAAAATAATTGCTGTTTGTTTTCCATGCGCAGCATATTTATGCACATCTTCCAGCCAATGGCCCTCTTATACAGCTGTAATAATTTGGCCGCTGCTTTCCTGCCACCAGTATAAATAAAGCTGATAGATTCAAGTAATGGCTCCCGGTTCAAATAAACAGAGGGAGACCCTTACGATTTGTCTTTCGCCCTGCTCTAAATCATATTTGTGTACGAGATACATTTCCTTCGCTATAGATTCTGCTGCCTTGCGTGTGCATGCGCCTGTTGTCAACATATATGGACTAAGTAAACGCTGCATACCTTGTGTCTAAGCCAGACACAACAGTTTTGCAGGGGTGGCGCACAGCTGGCGAAAGAGGTTTAGAACTCATCCGAGAGTGTCCCAAAAAAGATCTTTCATGTGAGAATCGAGTGCAATTTACAACAACTCGGCTGATAGCACGTAGCAGCTTGCACTCTATTTTGAAGGGAAAAAAGCCAAAGGCTCCTTGAGAATGTTTATTTTCTCATCCCGTCCTACTAAACCATCCCTAAAAGGGAAAGCAGCTGTTTATAGGTTGTTTGCAGACCAAACATTGTTTTCTGTCTCACATTTTTTTTCCATGGTAACTTACACCAAACCCAAATAAGCAAAGACAAGTGCTTTTAACAACAAGTGTCACTATCATTCAAACTGACAAACTCGGAATCACACAAAGCGCTCGTGTGCCTTAGAGATGTTTTGGATTTTTTTTACAGTCATCGCAAATTTAACGCAAGGCAAAAATCAATTGTGATGCGCATATACGCGGCCACTTTATTAGGTACACCTGTCCAACTGCTCGTTAACACTTAATTTCTAAGCAGCCAATCACATGGCGGCAACTCAGCGCATTTAGGCATGTAGACATGGTCAAGACAATCTCCTGCAGTTCAAACCGAGCATCAGTATGGGGAAGAAAGGTGATTTGAGTGACTTTGAACGTGGCATGATTGTTGGTGCCAGAAGGGCTGGTCTGAGTATTTCAGAAACTGCTAATCTACTGGGATTTTCACGCACAACCATCTCTAGGGTTTACAGAGAATGGTCCGAAAAGAAAAAACATCCAGTGAGCGGCAGTTCTGTGGGCGGGAATGCCTTGTTGATGCCAGAGGTCAGAGGAGAATGGCCAGACTGGTTCGAGCTGATAGAAGGGCAACAGTGACTCAAATAACCACCCGTTACAACCAAGGTGGGCAGAAGAGCATCTCTGAACGCACAGTACGTCGAACTTTGAGGCAGATGGGCTACAGCAGCAGAAGACCACACCGGGTGCCACTCCTTTCAGCTAAGAACAGGAAACTGAGGCTACAATTTGCAAAAGCTCATCGAAATTGGACAATAGAAGATTGGAAAAACGTTGCCTGGTCTGATGAGTCTCGATTTCTGCTGAGACATTCGGATGGTAGGGTCAGAATTTGGCGTCTACAACATGAAAGCATGGATCCATCCTGCCTTGTATCAACGGTTCAGGCTGGTGGTGGTGGTGTCATGGTGTGGGGAATATTTTCTTGGCACTCTTTGGGCCCCTTGGTACCAATTGAGGATCGTTGCAACGCCACAGCCTACCTGAGTATTGTTGCTGACCATGTCCATCCCTTTATGACCACAATGTACCCAACTTCTGATGGCTACTTTCAGCAGGATAATGCGCCATGTCATAAAGCTGGAATCATCTCAGACTGGTTTCTTGAACATGACAATGAGTTCGCTGTACTCAAATGGCCTCCACAGTCACCAGATCTCAATCCAATAGAGCATCTTTGGGATGTGGTGGAACGGGAGATTCACATCATGGATGTGCAGCCGACAAATCTGCGGCAACTGTGTGATGCCATCATGTCAATATGGACCAAACTCCCTGAGGAATGCTTCCAGCACCTTGTTGAATCTATGCCACGAAGAATTGAGGCAGTTCTGAAGGCAAAAGGGGGTCCAACCCGTTACTAGCATGGGGTACCTAATAAAGTGGCCGGTGAGTGTAAAGCGAGCAGGCAATAGTCACATAGGATTGCAGCCAGACATGGGGCCTCATTTATAAAACTGTGTGTAGGATCCTTACTAAACGTGTACGCCCGAAAGAAAGCCAAAAATGTCGTACGCAAAAAAATATTCAGACTTATAAAACCGTGCGTACGCCAGAACCTGCGCAGATTTCACTTTATAAATCCCAGTCAGCGGAAGATTGCGCGCACATGCGTCTCCTCCCCGAAATAACCATATATGGAGATTATAACGCCTAGTTTTACTATGCATATCCTCATCTGCATATCATTTGCATATGATTATTCATCCACATGATAACTAGTTTAACGGTACAGGTCATTAGGAAAATATGAAATACGAGTGCTGTCACATTACATTAATACAAATCATTTAGTAGCCCATCCTTCCCTTGTATTTTTTTAAATAAATAAAATAAAATAGTGCAAAATACATTTCAGAGAAATGTGTTTAACACCATTAATGAGAATGGCATATTTAATCTAAATGTTTATATCAGAAGTAAAACAGTTTAAATCATTCATTTTTTAACTGTTATTGTGAACATGCACTGTATTTATGATGGACTCATAATGAAGATTTACCGTTTTACTTCATTTGCCGATAGATTATAGGCTATATGTGCGCCGGTTTCACTAAACGGCCCAACGTGCTCGCTGGCGCGGATATTTAAGAAGGGATGGATATTTGCTTCAAGTGATAGGTTTGGTGAGTGAAATCATATTTGTATTATCTTTCTGTATAGATAATTTCCTTCGATTTTCTGTCTAAAAGTGATCAAAAAGACATATAACTCGAGCTCACCATCGGCGTCGCCAAACTGCTCCATCTCCAAAACGTTTGTACGCATGGGTCAGAGTTTGCGTGCAGACGCAATGGTAACTTATAAATGAGGCCCATGGTCTTTATATCATCTCACATCGCTCTAAATTATAACTTTGTGCTTTTGAATAGCTTAAGCTTGATTTCCAAGGCTCTGTCAAAGAAAAAAACACATATCTGCTTTCTCCTCTCGTGGCTCAGCAATTTAGTGTAAACAGGGTCCGTGTTTTCACCTTACATGGGCATGCGGTGCACAGCATGTTGGTGTTATGCATGGGGTAAATAGATTCGCACAATTACCCTCATTATTAACATATTCTGACAGACATGTGTGTCTGTAGTGGGGCTGCGCTGAACAACTTTCGGTTCCACTCCGTTAAATGTTAGTGCTTCACCTTTAAGATTAAAGGCCGGGTGTAAACAACACTCTGGGAAAGGCTTTAACAGTTCAGATGTGACAGCACTAGCTATACAGACTGTTTTATGTAACTAGCATCTTCAGGAAACAGAACGAGCGTAGAAAGATCTTGGTCTAGATGGGATTTATTGCTCAGAGGTTCTGCTTTAATAACTAAAGAGACCTATTGGGGTTCATCTTTGACTCAGAGGTTTCTCCTAAAATGTATATTTATATACACACACATACAAAAATAGTTTGCAAGTTACAGTACTTTTTAAGTTTTAATGTTAGCATGCATGTACATGACTGGTCAAAGTTTAGGGTCGGTAAGATTTTTATGTTTTTAAAGAAGTCTCTTCTGCTCACCAAGGCTGCAATTTTTTGATAAAAATACACAAAAAGCACAGTAATATTGTGAAATATTATGACAATTTAAAATGACTTTTTTATGTTAATATATATTAAAATGTTAATTTATTCCTCTGAAAAAAGCTGAATTTTCAGCATCATTACTCCAGTCTTCAGTGTCACATGATCCTTCACAAATCACTCTAATATGATGATTTTATGCTCCAAAAACATGTAATGCTATGTTGAAAACAGCTTTTTTACATTTTTATTTCAGGATTCTTTGATGAATAGAAAGTTCAAAGAACAACATTTATTTTTTAATTAGAATCTTTTCTAACATTATAAATGTCTTTACTGTAACTTTTGATCAATGTAACTCATCCTTGATGAATAGAAGTATTGATTTCTTATTTATTTCCCCCCAAATAAAATACAAATTCTTACTGACAAACTTTTTAAAGGGTAGTGTTTAATGTAACAAAAGCTTTCCATTTCAGATAAAAGCTGTTCTTTTGAACTTTCTATTCATCAAAGAATCCTGAAATAAAAATGTAAAAAACTGTTTTCAACATGGATTATAATCATACATGTTTTTGGAGCATAAAATCATCATATTAGAGTGATTTGTGAAGGATCATGTGACACTGAAGACTGGAGTAATGATGCTGAAAATTCTGCTTTTTTCAGAGGAATAAATTACATTTTAATATATATTAACATAAAAAAGTCATTTTAAATTGTCATAATATTTTACAATATTACTGTGTTTTTTGTGTATTTTTTTATCAAAAAATGCAGCCTTGGTGAGCAGAAGAGACTTCTTTTAAAAACATAAAAAATCTTACCGACCCTAAACTTTTGACCGGTAGTGTATATATAAAAGTCACTTTTTAATTCTCTTTGCGTATTGCAAAAACTTTAAATTCACTGTAAGCAGTCAGTTTAAACCATTAAATTAACATGTATATCTTCTATATGAAAATTGATAATCAAAGTCAAAGGAACACTTATGTCCAGCCTGCAATCTGAAGTGATATTACGACCTGAATATTACGGCGTAATATTAACACTTCCACTTTTTTAACAGCACAGGGAAATCTTCCAAGCCTTTTTTAATTAATTTCCATCATTCTCTCTCCCTGACACTAAAGGCACTATGGACACAGATTAGGGTGGATGTCCATGAAAAATTAACAGGTTTATCTTTTAACTCGGACAACCCCCGGCCTTGTGATATATACTACTTTTCCCCCTTTCATTTTCTTTCCGACTCTTTACTTTTCGGAGTAGAGGGAGGAAGCCTAGTAAAATGAAGCTGTGATTAAGTTGATATATTCCAGATAATAATAACAGAGTGGCTATTAGACATTGGCATTAGGAGAGAGTTTCCCGTTCTTCAGCCCTGCCCGGAGTGGAGCGGGGAGCTTCCAGAGGAAGGAGTGTGTGTGTAGTGTCAGACCTGAAGGACTGAGGAAGAAGCCTCCGAAAATGTGGAAAGGAAACTGGCAGGCAGACTCTCTCATCCTGTGGATTACACAAAATGTCAACGTCAGAGGATCTTGAGTGCTTGAGTGATCTATCTTTTGTAAATTTGTCACACGGTAAACATTTGAAAAAATGTCATCATTCTCATTTATAATAATGCAGGAAATTATTAAAGGAATAGTTCACTCACAATGTTGCTTCAAAGCCATGTTTCGTTACTTTTTCAGTGGAACACATTGAAAGAGAATATTTAAGCAGCTCTTTTTATAATGACCAGCCCCAAAAACTACAAAAACACAATAACAGTATCATTAAACCCATAAAGGACACCATAATTATATAGTCTGAAGCATTCGATAGCTGTTTATGACAGTCTGGTGATTTAAAAAAAAAAAAAAAAAAAACTTTCAAAGCACTTTTTTTTTGCATGGTTGCATCAAATTAGTTGCATCATTTTTTTTTTGCATGGTTGCATCAATGGTTGCATCAATTTAGATTTATGTTAATGAGGTTAAAGTGCCATTTTTTATCAAATCTGTCAATAGCACTTATGCACAATTGTTTTCTTTTAATCTGGGTGTAAACTTCTAGTATTAATGGTGCCAAAGGGACTTTTTTTTAATTAGTATGTTAATATAAACATGCCGTTGAATTTGGACGCAAATATTTGGTGTCAACAGCATGGATGCAACATTTTATATGTATCTGGATTCAAACATTTAGTATTGCATGGAACAAACAGTAGCATATGGGTGTTAAAACAACAGTTTTTTTTTTCATTTTGGTTGAACTGTTGCCCTGATGTGTTTCACATTTCTAGTTTATGCATTTAATAAAGCCAGAATAACTGAGCTTTACATCAAAATGAAAAGTCTCTTCGTTAGGTACTGATTCTGTGATTTAATATTTCTCAAGAGTGCCTCAGTATTGAAAATTGATGTCCTATTCACACGCAGGGGGGATCATATATTTTTAAGAGGATACATGTAAGCAAAGTGTGCAAGAGGTCAGACGTGCAGTGGGGGCATAGAGGAGGTCAGAAGTGACGAGCTGTGCGCTCCATAAGATCATAGAGACCCCTCCAGGGTGGATGACTCAGCTGGTGGGGCAGGAAGCTCAATAACCTGCTGCGCCAGGGTCAGTCACACTGCCTGAGGCAAGAGGACACCTGCTGGCAGGGTACAAAATGGCCCTGACCCAGGCAGCCACACGAGTTCAAGTCAAGTGTCTGTGTGTGAGGCTTCACAGGGAGAAATATATGTGAATCTAGACCTGTAGAAAAGCTTTGGGGCCTTTCTATTGCCTCTATTCAACTGGTTTTGTGAACATAGACTCATGCAAAAAGGATAGAGGGAGCTGTTTCCTCACATCAGCTACTGTAATATACACAGAATTAAAAAGAAAAATGTCCATATGAAATTCAACAGGATCCAAAAATCACAAAAATTACATAAATCTATAAAGCTCAAGTGTTATATTTTAAGTCTTCTGATGACAATAGAATCGCTTTCTATGTTGAACAGATGAAAGTTTAAGCCTTTATTCAATCAAAGTCAAATCAAAACATTGATAAACACACTCAAACGTAAACTAATGTCAAACCTCATTGGTTCATGTACATCACTTGACCAAACATCATGACATTTGAAGTATAATTTCGCCTTTTTCAACATTTTGAGGTTTATGTTGCCATTGCTTGAGTAGATTAATTTCCTTTTTAGAGCTTGACAGTGTCCTGTGGACTTTATAATATGGACAAAACTATGGAAGCTTGTTTCCGCCATAGAATGAAAAATATAAAAGGTAATTGCGATTTTTTATCTCACAATTCTGACATTATTTCTCACAATTGTGAGATGGAAAGTCAGAATTGTGAGATATAAAGTCAGAATTGTGAGGTATAGTCAGAATTACGTGATATAATGTCACAATTGCGAGATATAAAGTCAGATTTGCGTGATATAATGTCGCAATTGTGAAATATAAAGTCAGAATTGCGTGATATAAAGTCAGAATTGCGTGATATAAAGTCAGAATTGCGTGATATAAAGTCAGAATTGTGAGTTATAAAGTCAAAATTGCGAGATATAAAGTCAGAATTGTGAGATATAAAGTCGCAATTGTGTGTTATAAAGTCAGAAAATGCGTTATATAAAGTCAGAATTGTGAGAAATAAAGTCAGAATTGTGAGATTTAAACTATTCTGAGGGGAAAAGTTAGTCTTTTTTCCCTTAGAATTGGCCTGATGACTCGCAATTTGAGTTTATATCTCATAATTCTGAGAAAAGATGTCAGAATTTTGACATATAAACTCGCAATTATTGTGTTATAAAGTCAGAATTGTGAGATGTAAACTCGCAATTGTGAGAAAAAAGGCAGATTTGTGAGATAAAAAAAAGTTGCACTTCTGTTTTTTTTCTCAGAATTCTGACTTCATATGTCGCAATTCTGACTTTATATCACGCAAATTCTGACTTTATATCTCGCAAATTCTGACTTTATATCTCGCAATTCTGACTTTATATCTCACAAATTCTGACTTTATATCTCGCAAATTCTGACTTTATATCTCGCAATTCTAACTTTATATCACGCAATTCTGACTTTATATCTCGCAAATTCTGACTTTATATCTCGCAAATTCTGACTTTATATCTCGCAATTCTGACTTTATATCATCTCAAATTCTGACTTTATATCTCGCAAATTCTGACTTTATATCACGCAATTCTGACTTTATATCTCGCTATTCTGACTTTATATCTCACAACTCTGACTTTATATCTCACAAATTCTGACTTTATATCTCGCAATTCTGACTTTATATCTCGCAATTTTGACTTTACTGTATATCTCACAATTTTGACTTTACTGTATATCTCACAATTCTGACTTTATATTACGCAATTCTGACTTTATATCTCGCAAATTCTGACTTTATATCTCGCAAATTCTGACTTTATATCTCGCAAATTCTGACTTTATATCTCGCAATTCTGACTTTATATCTCGCAAAATTCTGACTTTATATCTCGCAAATTCTGACTTTATATCTCGCAATTCTGACTTTATATCTCACAACTCTGACTTTATAACTTTACTGTATATCTCACAATTTCTGACTTTATATTACGCAATTCTGACTTTATATCTCACAACTCTGACTTTATATCTCGCAGTTCTGACTTTACTGTATATCTCACAATTTTGACTTTATATTATGCAATTCTGACTTTATATCGCAATTCTGAGAAAAAGTCAGAATTGTGAGATAAAAAGTCACAATTATTTATTTTATTTTTTTATTCTATGGCGGAAACAAGCTTCCATACAAAACCAGCGGAAACATTCTTCAAAATATCTTCTATTGTGCTCTACAGAAGAAAGCCAGTATAGAAGTTTGGAAGAACATGAAGGCAAGTAAATGATGACAGATAGTTTGAGTCAACTATCCCTTTTAATTTAGTTCCTCAGAAGAATTTCTATGTGTGTAACCAGTGACCACTAGCATCAGAAATGATTTTCTGACAATATGGCAAATATCCTGTATTTTCTAAATTAAACTAATTGTTTTTCCCGACAAAGTTCGGGGAAAGGCCCGGCTTCGCAGACTCAAAACATAGTGAACTGACAACCGAGACCGCATTTAATAGCATTGACGCAGGGGCTGCTGGGACTTTTTCCTGAATGGCTGACATTCTATCGGACAGAATGGAGACTTTTCTTCCATTGTTTTGTTTCTCTCTATCAGTGTTTCTTCTTTCTCGCTCTCATTTGATGGTTTCACCAGATTCTGACATCAGAGGAAGACTGACAGTTGACATTCTCCGTTTTATAATCCATGCCATACCTTTCTCTCTTCCTTCAGATCAGGAGGCACAACTGTCAGGGGAACAGGAAAAGAGGAGGGATGGGAGTGACGTGGCATACGGGCTCTTGTTGTATGCTGTCCTGATCTCTGATTTCAAGGCAAAAGCAAGCACACAGGTAGAGCTATTGACAGATGCGGACAGGTGCTATTGTGTTGACAATGACAGCCGCTATCACGGCTACACATCAGTGTTGTTCTCTTTGCTGGGTTTTGCTGTTTATTTCCTAACCGTCTGCGATTATTTCCTCTTTATCAAGGTCAGAGTCGACATGGGACTCTTGCAAAGACACGGCCCTCTCTATCACCTGCTGTGCCTGTCTGTGAGGATGGAGGTCTCTCTTATGTTCGTTCTCTTTTTCAGGGCAAATCACTCCCTGTTTTTGGCCGGCGTTCTTTTTTAAAGTGCGCACGCAAAATGTTTTCATGGCTGGAAATGCTGCAGTTGTAATCGAAATTGTCCATGTGGAAAAGCAACACACACACACAAAAATACTTAATGACTGGTATTTTGTATACATGTCAGATCACATGAGTGTTAAGCTAAATTGGGGCCATTTGTGCATTGTATGTAAGGGACGGAAGAGGGATTCACACACACATTAATCTCACGAAGAATGCAGTTTTTCTAGGCAGAAAAGCAAAGAAATATTGCTGGAAAATAGTAAAAAATGAAGGTTACACTATTTTTAGGCGATATTGTTACAGTGCAATTGCACAAATACGTACTGAGTAATAATAATTAACTACATGTACTTAATATAGGGTTAAGGTACTTATAATTATGTATACTTTACTGTTATTACTATAATAAGTACATGTAACGTCTAACTGCCGTCACTTTAAAATAAAGTGCTACCAAACTGAACTTTTTAAACTAAATAACAGATCACTAATTTAAAATAATGTTTGGATTGGCAACAAAACAAAACCTTGCAGAAACTAAAAATTATCAGTTAAGTAAAAAATACCAGACAATATGTTCAGAACATATACTGGAGCAATGAATTTCCACTTAAAGAGATGAAGTTCATCCGGAGAGAACAGACCTCAATAAAACTCCATGGAAACGTGCACACATGTGTGGAAGGTCTTGTGGAAATAGTTGACGCATAGTGGAAGTGTTATAGCATGAATGCGTCTTACCAATAAAGTAACAAAAGAAAGCAAATATCAGTCTACCTGGTAACTTTGAATGTTTGATGCACTTAAATTCAAACTAACTTCAAGGTACTCATTGCATTTTTAAAATATTTTCCTTTTTTGCTATAAGCCAGTCAGATGAATATAATCTGAGAGTGCATATTTGTTCACTTATGTCTATTTTGTGTAACACATTCCTCACATTTGTGTATTTTTATAATGCTCCTGCTGAGTATAAAGTTTATGTCTGTTCTGACTTTTGGATTTTCAGTAGAGCTGACTTTACTAAATCCATGACACTTCAAAGATGAATAATATCATATTCAGACAGCTACGATTTAAATGCAACAATTGTCTCAATGGCCCAGCACAATAGAAATGCTAAAGTTCTAATTAGTTCCTTTCCTGATAAGTGCTGCAAATCACTGCAATAAGAGCGGTAATAATAGCAATAATGAAAGTCTGAGTTCTGAAATATCATATAATGCATTGGGTCTTAATGCCTCTATAGCTGTGATAACAGATGTGCTGGGAATAGCCAAAAAAGGTGCCATACAACTGAAGTAATATGTGTTATTGAGTTTTTCCGAACAGAACACTAACTCTAAAATTACACTGCCTGCATGGTCTTCACAAACTCACACAGGACACATTTGAGCTGTGAGCCAGCTGTCACACCCATGATAAACTCAATAGCTTCTGAACAGAATTGACTCACAGACGGTACAATACCTGCTAAACAGCTAACAGTCCACAGTCCCCTGTGCTCTGATAAATGAGGAAAAGTGTTGATGAAATCTCATGTGACGGAAACTTTGATGCAAGGTGAATAAATAATGATGAATAAATAACAATTATGTGACATTTCTTATTTTAGGTGTTTCAGTATTATGTGTTATTGTAAGCAGACGGATATGACATTTATTAACACAATAACCGACAAAGGGTTATGAATTACAGCGTTTTCACCAGAGTGGTCTTAAAGCTAAAAAAAAAAGTAATAAAAACTTGAGGCTTAATGCTTTTCCAAAAGGTTCAACAAGACATCATGTCAAATAAATTGAATAAAAATATTGTTGGTTTAACTTAAAAAAATAAGTAACCTGGTTGCCTTAAAATTTTAAGTTGATTCAAATGAAAAAAATGAGTTAATTCAATGAAGGAGATTGATTTAATCATCAAAAACTCAAAATAATATGTTATCTGAACTAAATAAATTATTTAAGTTGATTTGACAAAAGAAAAAAACTGTTGTGATAACAAATCTTGAAAAAAAATTTACAGTGAAAAACGAATTTATAAAAATTAAAAATGCTGGGAAAAAATTCTAATCTGTTTTATAAGACTTATTAAAAAATCGAATCATCTGTAAATATTTCACAGGTACCTTTGTCCTCATGAGACTGGACAAATGACCAAATGAATATAAAATGACATCAGCTTGACAGCTGGAAACTGGTTTTCAATTTATATTTGATTCCTTCAATACCTCGCTGTCCTCAAATTAAATGACAATGTGAGTGTCTCTGTATTTCTCTTTCTCTCGCACACACCTTTATCACAGCGTGTCGTCTTATGGACTTTTTACGGACGGAGACATTGTTGGAATTATAGGGGTTACACGAGGCCAAAAGCAGCTCCTTTCTTTCCAGTTAACTTCTTCGATCTATCTATTACACTGTGGCCATAAACCAGACAGATAAGGAGCTCCCTAGCTTTTTGGTAGATTGCACGGTGCTCTTGTTCTGAGGTTAGTAATAACTTTCAAGTGTGGGACACGGCAAATGGACATTGGCACGACAGAAAAAGAAAAAGAGATTTATCTATCTAATGGATAAAGTCTCGGACAGAGCAGCGTCATACTGGAGCGAGAGCTGAGTGGCAGAGGAAGGGGTCGGGGGCTTTATTCCTGGGGAAATGAGAGATCTGGAATACGACGACACCTAGATGGATGAGAGCGTAGTTAGGAATTGATGACCTTCTATCTATCTGTCACACATATTTGTAGAGAAAATGCTAGATTCTGTTTCAGGTTCATGCTGTGCTGGTGTATTCTTATTTATTTTTCTCTCGGGGCAAATGCCGAGGCGAGAGATGTATTGCATCTGTCATGCTAAAAAAACATGAAGGACTCACCATCATGTTGTTTACAAAAGAAGAGATTTTAAAGAATGCATTTGGTTGCTCTTTTTCCCATCAAAGCCAGCTAACTGGAGCTTTTGAAAATCAAAAAAGGCCCAAAAGCTTTAGATCAACATTAAGATTATGAATTTAGGTAATTGAAAAACAAGTCACTGGGACAAAATTACCAATAGGAGCCATGTCTAATTTGTGATTGGAATCCATTGGATCAATTGATTTAGTTCACAAATCCGACTGAATTCAACTCATTGATCAATAGATGATCTTGGAATACAGCGCTCAAGAATCACTATCTTGACACTTTTATAATGCTTTCATTTGCTTTTTGAAGCTTGAAAGCTCCAGTCACCATTCATTGTCACTGAATATGAACCATGTAAAGCTTATAATGTGAAATAGTGTTTTATTAGCACAGTTTGTTTACTTTTAGAGAAAATCTAAAAAGATTTTAGGCTTTTATAGCTCATTGAGTTTTGGCTCCTCACTGTTATTCAGAGGCCCAAATTAAGCAAAACTAAGAAATTTGCTGCAGTTGCTGATATTTAAATGGCCAAAAAGATGAAATTCTGATAGCTTGTAATGTAAATCGATTCGATATAAGGCAGGTTACTTAAAGCTGCAGTCTGTAGTGTTTTTTTGGGGTTAAAAATGATCCAAAATACATATTTGAGGAAATACATAACCTGCCAGTGTTTAAAACTATCTGCTTAGCTCGATTCAAAGTGGTAAGCTTGTAATAATGTTTTAATTCCAGTGGTACTGGTGGATTTCCACAGGAGATTCGAGCGTGTCTTTGCGTCATTACGTCACATCTGTATACATAAAGAGTCTCGACTAGTAGGCTATATTGCGAGTGAGGATGTTGGAGGTGGAAATTTATAGCCTTTTCTCACAGCACTTAATATAATTAAACTTATCAATTTGATGGTAGATCCAGAAAGGTTCAAACGACAATCACCAGTGACAACAGATTCACCCGTTGTAAAATGCAAAAGACTTCATCCGGACTTTGAAGTGGCTACAGAAAAACAGAGACTGCAACCAGACCCATGCAAAAACAAGGATACGTATCAGAAGGACATTACATGTAGTAACACAATGCTTGAAAATTATTATGTTGGTCATATTTCCAAAAATAATAATATGTGATTCTGAATGACAGTATGCACACTGGTGCGGTGATTGACAGCTGCACACTCTCCTCAAACATTGTGTTCATCCATGCTGTGGCGTGTCGAAGTACAACTCATGTAAAGTTGATAATTCTGCGAATAACTGCAATTGCAGATTTCGAACAGAGATGGCAGCGCAGCGTTTTTTTTCGTTGAGACGTTTTGTTGCTATGATATGATAGAATATCCGCAGCACAGTTTGAATGTTGTGACAGTTGATCAGTGTGGTTTAGTCCCGCCCTCCTCCACTGTGATTGGACGGCTGGGTAAAAAGTGACAGTGATGAGCGCTGCGTTTTATCCAAAGTTGAACATTTTTCAACTTTCGGCAACCAGTAAAAATGCAGAGCGTTCGGCGCTTCAGCGTGAAAAAAACGCTCAGCACCTTGTCACGCCCATGGCGTTTAAAAAACGTGGCGCTCCCATTGAAAACAATTGAAAACATACGCCAGGCGCGTGGAAAACGCTTTGGTGGACACACGGCCTATATCTTCAAATAATATGTCTTAGAAAGATATATACTTACATGCTTAGTTTTATTATCAAAGCTCTGTAGTTTTAATTGTGGGGGCAAAACATATAATGCAATGTTCCTCAAAACCCTGATGAATCATTTCTGAAAAATACACATATATATACGGTATATGTGTATATATACACATATATGTGTGTGTGTGTGTGTGTGTGTGTGTGTGTGTATGGATAATCAAGTAAACCTAAGTTTCTTCAATCCAGTAAGTGTTCATCTTGATAATTACCAACAATAGAAAAGTTATTACTATATTAACTTTATAAAAATCAGCAAAGATAGTAAAAGGTTTACTTTTACTTGCTAAAAAGTATTAAATATCAATCAGATGACAGGAAGCATGTAGCGAATTGTGTGCAACAGTTTTGATCAGGCTGATAATTTAGAGGCATTAGAAATTTGCATATCAAATTTGACACAGTAGGCTTTATAAGGGTTAAAAAGCCACTAGTACATTTTACTAAATATCTCCTTCAGTGTTCAACAGAAGATGATTCTACAGGTTTGGAATGACGTAAGGGTGAGTAAATGATGACCGAATTTTCATTTTCGGGTGAACTATCCCTTTAAGCTCTCCCTCTCTCTCTTCTCTTTCTGTCAAGCATCTTACTGCCATCAAAGTCAAACACTCCAAAAGGCCTAAATTACACATGCTGTGCAGGCCCTCTCGCCGGCCTGTGATATGTTTAAGCCAATCCCGTAATAAAAGATGCGGCCATACATATTCATGATAGGAATCTAGTAATTAGTGAACACCCCCCACAACACATACACACACACGCACACATTAAACACACACGTACACCACTCAACCTCATGCATATTTATTGCTGTGGCCCGGCAAACAAAGACACTGGCAGTTCGGGGCATTCTCCATTAACACAGGCAGCAGCGTGTGATGGTGGTGATAGCAGGCCTGCCACTCATAGAGGCTGCGTTCAGGGCCCACGCGTCCCCTCTGCGCCGGAGAGAGGGAGGAGGGGGGCGAGAGAAGATCTCCTCACTGGTGGCTGCCTTTCCTCTTAGAGTCCCCTGAATTTCCACTTTGCTGAAATGCAACCCGGCATCATTATTGCATCAGGATTGAAAGGCGGCTATTGAAAGTCTCTCTGCAATGTCAGGAGCTCTACGCCTGTGGGACGCTCCCAAAGGGATGAGCACTGGAGTTGTACACACATGAGCGCAAGCACATACAGTTTTGTGCACATACAAAGCAAAACGCGCGCATGAGTCATATATACCATGCACGCCGGGCATATATGATTAACAAGAAAACCTGCTGATGCGCATCAAGCTAGTCCTGTCATTTAGCTTCGTCACAAATTAAAGGTGCAGTCTGTAAGATTGACAACTAGTGGTCGAAATAGGTACTGCAGTCCAATTCAAAATATCTAAAATCCTCGTTTTTTCCCGCCACCTGCTCCTTAGACTGGACGGCACTCACACGGGTTGCCAGGAACGAGCGCAAAGGACATTGAAAATTGGCAAACTGCCAACGTAGAGTATTACAGACCAAAACAAAAAGATTCCAGCCTGGAAACGCAAATTTCAAAGTAAAATAACTGACTGTAGATTAGAAGTGGTTTTTTTTTTTTTTCAGTAGAAACGAGTATGTGAACTTAGCATGTTTCCTCATATGCAAATATATGGTATTTTATATCAATATATATGGCAATAGCACAGCCGTTGAAAGTTTCTTGGTTTCATATGCTCTCAAGATTATGACGAATTCCTGCTTAAGAGGAAATATGTAATAATCCGGACATGAGAGTTATTAGACACTCAATCTGCTTGAAGCCCATTCATGCGTTCAGGCTGGGCCGTGGCTCAAGGTGACATCATTATCAAGGGGCTCATTGATCTTCTGAAACAAATGTCTCAAATATGTCTCGTGTTAGAACATAGCCGGACAGACTGATGCATACATCCAAACAAAAGAATGAGGGTTGATGACAAATAAGAAAATATAAAGATAAAAGAAAATCTTTTGAAAATCTAGTTTAAAACACCTGCACCAAGTTCTCTTTGTAAACAGGGTTTCAAATGGTTTATAAAAAATGCCTATGCCATTTTCAAATAAAATGTTAAAGGGATAGTTCACCCAAAAATGACAATTCTGTTATTTACTCAACCTTAAGTTTTCATTTCATTCTTCTACTGAACACAAAAGAAGATATTTTGAACTAATAAAAGCTTCCATATGGAAGTCAATGGGCCTAAACTGTCTGGTTATCAGCATTCTTCAAAATATCAAAATTTAGGTTTAGCAGAAGAAATTCATACACGTGCTGGGACAACTTGAGGGTGAGTAAACGACATAATTTTTATTTTTGGGTGAACTTCCCTTTAAATTAAAATGTAAAATGCTAAAAATGGCATGTGGTGCAACAATAAAGAAAAAAAAAAATAACCCACTTTCCAAATACATTAATCCTACCCATCTTAATCATTATTTCAAAAGAATATAGATATATATATATATATATATATATATATATATATATATATATTAGGGTTGTCAGTTTAACGTGTTATTATCGGCGTTAACACAAACCCATTTTAACGGCGTTAATTTTTTTATTGCGCGATTAACGGTCTTTTTTAACGGTCTTGTCCTAGCAAACTTTGTACTTTTTTCACATGCTTTTGCAACAGGACGGCATGCGTCCTGAATCCTGATTCATTTCGGCGTCTCGCGCTCGTCATCCACTCAAAGCCGGCTCGCAAGCCCAAACGAGTGTGTGTGTCGTGCCTGTTGTTTTGTTTACGGTCTAGCTAGATCCGCTTGCGCTTTTGTCGAAGAAGCAACAAAACGTCCTCACGCGGCGCAAGCAATTGAAATGAATGGGTTTCAGATCGCAGCACGAGGACTTTTTGTGCCGCACACACTCGTTTTGGCTTGCGATCTGGCCAAATAGTCACGTTACGTTTTGAGTGGATGACGAGCGCGAGACGCCGGATCTGTGTGTTTTGTCGTTGTGAACTGAGCCATCATCATCGCAGCACGTCCAGTCTGAAACACCACTTGATGATGGCCAAGCAAACACACACACACACACAGATGATGCGAATTCTCCACCCCCTCGCCAATATCAGGACCTCGTCAGTATTTCTTTCACCTTTTTATTGATAGACAGTGTTACATTGTGTGAGAGATTATTGGTATGTTAGTGTGAAATTGAACATTATTCCAATGTTATTTTCAATAATAATAAAAAAAACATTTGCACTAAACAAGCCAATCCACTTTCCCATGTTGATAAGAGCATTAAAATGAGAAAAAATGATGTAACAAAAATAAATCAAAAGACATTTAGAAAATGTGCGATTAATCGCGAGTTAACTATGACATTAATGTCATTAATCGCTGATTAATATTTTAAATCGTTTGACAGCACTAATATATATATATATATATATATATATATATATATATATATATATATATATATATATATATATATATATATTGTATATTTTTTACTGATATCATATATATATATTTTTTTACTGTTATCATAAATTATATATGTTTAGTATAATTATTAATATCATTGAGTTGTTGGAGAGTCACGCCATATGAGATGTTTCCACCTGAACTACTCTTGCCATGTTGTCATAAAAATGGTCAAATTAGCTGATATTTTAAGAGACCAGCTGACCTTAACACAGTCATGAGAATTTGCAGAGGTCATTTCATTTATATCATACCCTGTTTTTTTAAGCTTGACATGACTTCATGTCCACCTGAAAATAAATGTCAAACTGAATTTTAATTAGGTAACACTTTACAATAAGATTATTAGTTAATGTCTTAACTAACATGAACTAACAATGATCAATAAATGTGTTACTGTATAAGCTAATCTTTGTTAATGTTAGTTAATAAAAATGCAGCTGTTCATTGTTTGTTCATATTAGTTGACAGTGCATCAACTAATGTTAACAAAAACAACCTTTGATTTGAATGTAGAAATTAATATTAACTAAGATTAATAAATGATGTAGAAATATTGTTCATTCTCAGTTCATGTTACCTTAACTAATGTTAACTAATGAACCTTATTGTAAAGTGTTACCTAATTAAAATTCATTTTGACATTTATTTTCAGATCTTTATTTTTCCTAATCCAAAAAAATATGATCATCTTAGAGATGTATTCAAATTCAAATGCATTTTTGAATAAATGAAAATATTCAGACAAGAGTAACTGACCCACAATAAATAGATGTATTTAAAGTCACTATATGAAAAGCAAACAAAGGTTAATAATGACACTATTATACTTCGTAAAGAGCCCGTTCTTATCGAACCTAAAAACAAAACAAAAATCATGGTTGTAATAAAAGGTGTTGATGACATTTATTACCTCAGAGTCAATTTTATAACACATTGTTGGATATTACATTGATCATTACAGTGTAGCTTTTCAGAGAGAGGGCCATGACTGCCTTTGCAGGTGCAGATGTGGTGTATGTATACAAGCCCCTTTATTATAACTGCCTTTGATTGACCGACTGTGTGATCTGAATGGCCCAATTGCAAGGTGCGTATGTTTTCCAAGCTTTCCTATTCACAAAATTTGTGCTTCTCATCTGTGATCAAGTATAGAAGGTTAAAACGATAAAATGCTCATTGACTTTGAAAATCCTCTGCTATACAGCGTTGGTCACCAGAGGTGTGTGTGACTCTAGAAGACACTAACACGTGCACAGCGGCTAATTCTTCAGCATGACTGAGACGTGGGACAGAGAGCGGACAAAGCAGATAAAAAGCATTTGAGCGAGTGAATTATAGCAGGCTCTGTTAGACGGATTGCTCTTTTGAGTATCTCCATGTTTTTATTGTCCTCCAGGGTCCCACACCTGTTCATTCCTTCATGGACAATGTATCTAAAAGGTGATATGGTCAAATTCAGTGCACAGCGCAAAAGGCCATTTTACACGGTACACTGTAACTGCAAGTTCCCATTTCATTTTCAATGGAGGAGAGACGGCAAAATGGAGCTGGCAATGAAAGTAGCACTGTGAATGATTAAAAGAACTGGACCATTTGTTCAGACGGTGTAGTCAATATTCAATATGTCTACATTAGTTTCCATGGTAATGCCAAGAGATTACACAAGAGACTCATTGTGGAAGGAGACAATGGAAAACGATAAAGTTTGCTTCTGCTTGTAGAACTCATGAGGTGACAGTGGCATATGTTGTGTTTCTAAAAGCACTCACTCATTCATTATAGCCTATAGCGAGTGCCACATATTGTCCTGGATATGGGATGAATGAGCTAAAAAGAGTGCATTTGCACTAGGGATATAGCAATATCATGGTATTGATGATAACCGTGATATTTAAAAAGTGAAATCAAACATAGTGGGTGGTGGTATTGGATCTTAACACTGGTTGCCACCCAACATAAAGCAGAAAAAAGGTAGAAGGCAGTGTGTTTTTTTTTTAAATTTCAAACCACACATTTTACAAAATGCTAAATGAATCCCAATGATATACAGTATGCCACAAAAACTGAAATCTGATCAGACTGAGAAGCATAAACAGAAATCTGATGCTTGTCTGAACAAAGCATAAGTGACTTCTGCTCTACCTTATGGAGCCAGTAATTATGATTCAGCTGCAAAAACTGTTAGGTTAAAAAATGACGGAGGAAAACTATAATTATGAGGTAGATAATCTTTACTGATTTGTGTTATTAGTCCATATAAGTGGCTACAAATATTTATTTGTTTTAAAACCCCCAGTAAGGAACATAGAAAGTAATTACACCTTAGAGAATTCTTCTATAAGGATGAAAGCCACACTTGAGAGTCAATCATGTTGTTTCGTGTTCGCTGCATTATTATTGTTTGTTTCACCATGGAGACTGTTCAAACACAAGTTATTCTGTGAAGACTTTTCACTAAGGTTTAATGTCAACATGAGTTAATGTATTAGTTACAGTGAACTAACAATGACAACTATTTATCAATCTAGGTTAATGTAAATTTACAAGTAATTTATTATTGTTCATTGGTAATTCATGTTAATACTTTAAATAATGTTCATTTAAAGCTACACTGTGTGATTTTTACCTCCATCTAGCAGTGAAAAGGTATATGACCATCCGGTGAATATTAGTTTCTGTTCCTCTCATTTCTGATTTCGTTTTAACTCCTATCGGTGGCCAATGTAGTCCAAGATTGACATGGCTTCCAGTTTGAACCTCGTCCATGAGTGTTAACTCGAACGTAAACGCGAACGGCGAAGCTTGAATTAACGGGTATGTCCCTCTTTGGCTAATGTACTTTCAAGATGGAGGGGCAACATGGTGACCGACATTAGAAGCCCTTACCCATAGATATCTATATAAAGGCTAGATGTCTTAAGGCGGAGTTTCTATCGTCATCACCGGCGGCCATCTTGTCACAGGCAAGCTGATGTAAGATGAGTGGTCAGCACGAACACAAATACTCTTATCTCGTTGAAATCTTAACGGATTTACAAACGGTTTGGTTTCTTACAAACGTTATTAACGTGGCTATGATTATCTGGATGATTATTTATTTATACACTTATTATTCATAAGTATGCTGTGTCATAACTACATCTCTGACATTCATAACAAACCAAACCGTTAGAAAATCGGTAGAAAATTTAGCAAGTTATGGTTATTTAAATAGTATATGTACCATTAACACAATGTTACGAGTGAGCGAGCTGCCTGTGACAAGATGGCCGCCAGGTGCAGATGTCGACCTCCATTGGCCAGCAGCGTGGACGAGATATCTAGCCTTTATATAGATATCTATGCCCTTACACGTATGTATTTTCAATGGCATATTATACACTCACAAGAATACTTTATTACTCGAACGAAGTAAATATACATTAATAAGTGTTTTTAGCTAAGAATAAACTAAAATAGTTACACAGTGTAGCTTTAATATGTATTAGACAATAATCAAGATGAATAAATGTAATAAAAGTATCATCATTGTTAGTGTAAATGCATTAACTTATGTTAACGAACTGAACCATTTTTGAAATAACTATGTAATGAAGCTGCTCATCTTTTAGACACAATACGGCACATTTCATTTCCATCTTAAAACAGTAATAATAATTAACCAACTGCACCAGAGTCTGTCTAACGTAACGCAACCAAACCCTCTTAAATTAAAAAATGGATTACTGCACAGAAGTGTCAGACTCCGCAATGATCCCCTAATTGTGTGGAGAAGAATGTATCAAATTAATAATTTTTTTCTCCAATAAGACAAAGGACACTGAGGCAGTGGGGGAGGTGAGACAATTCGAGATGAATCATGAATGATTTCTTACTGAATCAAAAAGTAATGTGGCTTTTTCAGAGCTGCATGTCACTCCGACCCTGAACGCGCTGGATGTCCCAGACCTCTGATGCTCGACTAGGTGCCATTTCGAGATGTTTGCGTTGAGGGATGAAGAGGAGAGGCCCTGAGGCGCTCTGTCTCCCCTGTCCTGAAGTCAAACCTGAAACCTGTCTTCTTAGAGACCGGACAGAACAGGCTTTGAGCTTTAGCTGGATTTAAGACTTCTGAAAGGTAGGGAAAAGAAAGTGTTCAGTCCTTTGAACAGCTTTGATGTTCTTTCCACTCAAAACTCTACGATACACAGCTCAAAGGGAAGGGTGTGGACAAATAGGGAAACGAGTATACTTTCTCTCACACATATACTCCAGAAAACACCTTCTGACCACTAAAATATGATCATAGAACCTGGGCTCCGGTCCAATTTTAATGGGGCGGCCCCTGATTAACTGGTGCAGTGGTCAAACCCACTTTAACTAAGTATATTACACGTCTCCATTTAAATGTGTAATTTAACTTACTTCAAATGGATCATTGTGCTCTTTTCATAAAGGTGAACACGGAGGAGATTAAACTTTAAGTCATTATGTCTCCATAAAAGAGGATTCTTCGCCGCTTGGAATGAGGTAATATTTTTTTCCTGATGACTTCTGCGAGGGAACGCCAAGACCCGACGATTGGTTTTTATTCACCTGGTGAGCTGAAAGAAAGGTCCATTGCATAAAGACAATAGAGGTGGAAGTCAAAGGCTTCTTATAGCGAGAATGAGGAAAACCTCAAAAAATAGGTCACTGGGACCAATTTCATGTTTCTGTGTGGTAAAGACAAATGGATTTGCTCCTCTGTGCAATTTTTTTTTTTTTTTTTGGACAGAGAGAAATGATTAATAAAATTAATTGAACCGTCTGGGTTGCTTTTCTCTTCTGTCTTCCTTTTTCACTAGTCTTTTCCTTCGTCGGGTGCTTTTGTTAAATTTTCCAGTTTTGGTTTCTGCAGTCTAAACATCATGAGCCCTAATGGGGATAAGTTAACATGTTTGGTTACACTCAAGAAAAACTGGTTTGAAGTGCTGTATATCAAAAAGAACTAAGTCTGGTTTAGATGAAGCTTCCTTTAGCTTAGCATCATTCTTTCCCAGCGGATGAGGATTGCTTCTGTATTAGCATTGGCAGAGCATCAAATCCAGTCACAGTTTGGTAGATCTCACAAACATGTTATGTCTCGTGATAACACTGGCCTTTGTTTGGTAGTCTTCATATTCTTTAAGCCGCAATGCACAGACTAAGCACTCTCCAGAAGTGTGTTTACCGTTGTGCTACGTTAGATTGTTTGTTGAAATAGAGAAGTATCAGATACAGATGAGCTTGTGGGGAAAGCCCTGAGTGTTGTGAGCTAAAATGAGGTTTGATCATCACTCAAAGGTCAGAGGTCACAAGGATATAAACATCCAACATGTCAGGTTAACAAAGCAATTTTATGTTGGCACATTACACAAACATGGTACTGATTTGGTGCATTTAGAGGCACAAATCATTATGGGCGGGGGAAAAATCGATTCTTCGATGCATCGCGATGCGGACGATCCTGAATCGATTCACAAATGTCAAAAAAACGATTTTCAAAAAAATAAAAATATATATTTATAATAATGTAATATTGATGGAACGCAAAAGACAGAACTCTGAAGCGAGGAAGTGCAGTGGCCGGACCGTCTGTGGCAAGCACATAACAGAGACGCAATGGCGCGCAAGATCCAAACACCCTCCTAGTTAGGTTAAAAGCTGATGTGTGGAAAGATTTTGGCATCAGAAGTTGAAGGGGGAAAGTAGCTGAACAAGAGCCACACTAGTTGTAAGCTTTGTAGAATAAAACTAACAACGGAACACAACAAATATGAGAAGCCATGTGACACTCCGCTGTACCAGTCGTTATAATATTAATTTACTACAAGTATGCTCCTAGTTCAGGCACACATTTATTTTCCTGTTGGTTCTTTGCAATGTTAAAAAATATATTGTACATTAAAGGGATACTCCACTTTTGTTTTGGAAACAGGCTTATTTTACAACTCCCCAGAGTTAAACAGTTGAATTTTACCGTTTTCGAATCCATTTAACCGATTTTCTGATATTTGGAAGAATATCAGTAACTAGACAGTTTCTGGTCTCTATTGACTTCCATAGTAGGAAAAAATATATACTATGGTAGTCAATGAGACCAGAACTGTCTGGTTACTGATATTCTCCTAAATATCAGAAAATCGGCTGAATGGATTCGAAAACGGTAAAACTCAACTGCTCTAGGGGAGTTGTAAAATTAGCCTATTTCCAAAAAAAGTGGAGTATCCCTTTAATACTTTATGGGTCATTACTTTGTACTTTTAAAGCAAAGTATTTATAGTCACACACACAAAAGATTCAGATAATCGATTTGTAACATTACAAATGTCTTCAATGTAACTTTTGATCAACTCAATTTAATAAATCTAAGTATAGATTTATTTTTTCTTTAGCCCAACAAATGTAATACAAATTCTTACCAACCCTAAACTTTTGAACGGTATTGTTTACTGTTACAAAAGCTTTCTATTTCAGACAAATGCTGTTCTTTTGAATTTCTGGGTGATTCTCTGAATTGGGTGCCCAAACTTGCTTCAAAGATTTTCAATTGAAGGAAATCACAAAATGCATTTTAATGCTGTCAATTAATAGAACCAGGTGCCTTTTCATTATAATGCAACACAATTGCTTTTGAAAAAAATAATAATTGAAAGATAATGGGTTGCCTAAGTAGTAGACAACAAACATGTTTGCATGTCCTCACTAACCACCATCATTACATTTTCATTGAATCTTAAACAAATAAAAAGTGCCAAATAATAACAAAACATTGCTGCTGCTAACATAAGCATATGTTGGTCTAGTGTATTTCCGTTTACTGTTGAGAAATGGAAAATCAATAATCGCTAATCGAGAATCGTTAATAATCGAAAATCGGCTGTAATCGAAGTGATACTCCAATAATCGTAATTCGAATCGAATCAGGAAATCAGACAGATTAACCACCCCTACAAATCATGTTTCTTTTTGTTGTGAGATCTATATATATAAAAAAAATGTATGCATGTATGTATGGATGGAACGAACTTACAATCAAATTTCTCTATTTCATTCTGAATGGCGCAAATCCCTAGTGATGTACGAGTAGAACCCATTGAAACTGAAGCTATCTGACAGAATATATTTAGCATGCTACTCAGCCAGAGGAGCCAATTCATTTGAAACTTTTATTTAAGCCACATTTTTAAAACTTTTATTTAAGCCACATCTGAATCAGGTCTTGCTGAGTGCTTAGAATAACACACTAAACCCTATTTATTGTGTTTGCCTCTGCTCGGCAGGTTGCTGCTTTGAAGCAAACAATCTAAGCTGACATTACAGCAAGGTTATTGAAACTTGGTACCATGAGGGTTATAAATACATTAAAATATAGAGCAAATCTTTCAAATGCAACTCTCTATAGCCTGCAGAGTAGACTTCTCTCCGAAAACAAGAACAAACACATTTATTTCATTTTCTGTAGAGAAATTCTACACAAAGGAAACATTTTATCCTCATAACATCCTGCCTTTGAGGAATGTCGGGGTGTAAATCTAGGTAAAATGAATAATCCAGGAATCTCTCAATATAGCCTGTATAGCCAGTAGGATAGCTTGTCTTTTCATTGCGATCTGAGACCATTTTCACTTCTTAGAAAAAGGCACAGACGTGGACAGAAGGCCAGGGTCAGTACAAAACTGTGTGACTTCTCCCACCAATCTCTCTGAACAGTGCACCACTTTCACATATTCTTCTCAAGTTATCATAGATTTGAGCAATACGGCCCCGTTTCTCTGTTAATGTCAGTCAGGGAACTATTAAAGCACTGACGGTTCCAAAAGAAAATGAAAGGCTGCCTACGATGACATGTTTGACCTTATATTGTGTGAGAGAGTTCTGCCACGACTCTCATTATACCCCGTGATTACAGTCAATCCCCTTAACTCTGCCTATAGAGGCTACAGTAATTACTCTCACACAGGGTGCAACTCAAAGAAATTACGTTCATAAATACATTTCTCCACCTTTGCTTTTAGCTCCCATCTACTTTAATTCGCTGACAAGTACTTTCAAAAAAAGAGAGGTGGATGTGAAGACTTGGGCCTTCTTCTTTTAACCTTATTCAGAGCAGTCGGAAGACAGAAAGAAAGAACAAGCTGGGAGATTGGGTAAACGAGACATTTTTGTGTTTGTTATGTGAGATACTTCTTGACTTGTCGTGCTGTCACACTTATATGAGAGGCATGAGTTTAAACCCAGCTCGCAAAATCTGGTCTTCCTAAGTACTGTCCTCACCACACTTTCCTCTATAATAAAAACAGACCTGCAAACTCCTCAGAGTAAAAAAGGTGACAGTGGCGTGGTACTACCAACACATTTGATTTTCTTGATGTGTAGCTTAAAAATAAACAGATTAGTGCTCTGTTTTGAGGACAAGAAATGACAACCCGATCTCACAGGAATTCGTACGAATTTTACGAGGTGGCTAATTCTGTAACAATTCATACGACCTCACTTGTACGAATTAGTATCGATTTTGCTAAATCGTACATATTTTACGAATTGGCCAATTCGTATGAATTCGTACGAATGACCTATCCCTAACCCCGCCCCTAAACCTAACCATCACGTGGGTTTAGACAAATCGCACGAATTCGTACGAGTGAGGTCGCATCGAATTAGCCACTTTTTAATCACTCGTATGAATTTATGTACGAATTGGTCGTGAGATAGGGTAGGAAAGGAAAACCAATGAAATTGGATGAATGTCCAAAAGATGGAACTCTGTAATGGCCACCTAGTGTTAAGTAGTGTTCATGACATGTTGATATGCCTTTAAGATGACATCTTCTATGTATGTTATTGTATGCGTGCTGTTTTTATGTGAGCGCACACACTCAGTGAGAATGCATGCGCAAAGGGGAAGATGACCGCTCTATCGCGGGCTGTTGTTTTATTATAATGCGTTTACTTCTACTTTGATTTGTAGCGTTTTACAGAGTGTTTTCTTTAACTTGTTAACAACCGCTCTTTCGAACATGTATGTGAAGAGTGTGCTTAACTGAAAGAAAGCAACTATAAAAGAACTCGTGGAACTACCAGTTCGTTTGCACTGTCTTTCCTATTCTTCATCTGGGCAAACTTCAAACATTGACAGAACACACAGACTGTTTTAAAAAGGGGATGGGATAAACATGTTTTGCTTTTAAAACTGTGTTTTAACCCTTGTGCATCCTTATGGACATGTTTGTCCTTTTCAGTTTTTGATCACTTTGCCTGTGTTAAAGCTAACTGCAAAAAATGTGGCACAGTTGTGTATTTTTATTGGAATTTTTTTCTATTGCACCGTCATTTTCTTAAAAAAATATTTTTTGCATTAGGCACAAGAAATACTCCCTGCAATTTTTAATCCCCAGTTCAGTTATTTATAAAACTATGCAATCTTTTTTAAGAGGCTTTCATTCTGTTGCCAAGGCTTCAAAATTTTATTTTTTACTATTTTTTTTTTTTTTGGTTTGGCCTATAAAACAAATATCACTTTTTTCCTGTTTTCTGCTTCGGCATGTTATAGAGCCAACTGGATAAATTATGCAACGATATTTGTGTGGGTGTGCTGGTATGGATGTCAGAGTGTGGTTAGTATGTGTGTTATAAAAAAATATGTGTGTGTTTGCGCATGCGTGTTTGTAATACTGAGAGAGAAAAACTGCAAATAACAAATCCAATCACTGTGAGCACCAGTGGGGTTTTGCTGGTACCCAATGGGGAAAATATGTTACTATGCCCAATCAAACTGTTACCGAAAGCTCATTTTTTAAAGATATCATCCTCAAATTTGGAACACAAACTATTTAGATTTATGGCTTTGATTTTATTGCCGTTTTGAGTTCAACCTGATTTATAAAATTGTATATTTTATATAAAATAATTTTTATAAATAATTTTCATAACTTGTACTATATAACCTTTTTAGGGATTTACTTATTACATTTGTTTTTACTTCAGCAATAATCTGCGAAGGGTCTTCTTTAAAATGATACCAAACTTTAAGTCTGTGCTTCAAAGCGTCACATTTTTATGACAGTTTTTTGACACAGACATTTTTGTCCTCTATGTACCTGTGTAACTTTTTTTAATTGATGCACAAGGGTTAATGCGAGTATAGGCCTAACAGTTACTGAAATATAAGTTAACACTTTGCAGACTAAATGTTGTCCTGTATGGACACAATGACAGAGTTTTTATGTTTTTATGTCTCCACTGTTTGATCGCACTCGTCTCTTCTAACACACACACAGTTCGATCCGCGCCAGAACTTTCCGGTTCTACGCGATTCATGTTATTGACCCAATTGACCAAAAAAAAAACGGTGATTGTCGCCGAAAAAGCAACAAGTTTGCAGGTGTGTAAAAAGTGCCCAAAAAATTCCGAAAAATTTCATGGCCCCCAGAATATTTGTTGTATAAATATCTGAAAATACAATATATCAAAAGAAAGAACAGGTAGAAGAATGAATCAAATTAATATTTTTTCTCCAATAAGACAAAGGACATTGAGGCAGTGGGGGAGGTGAGACAGTTCGAGATGAATCATGAATGATGTCTTACTGAATCAAAAAGTAATGTGGCTTTTTCAGAGCTGCATGTCACTCCGACCCTGAACGCGCTGGGATGTCCCAGACCTCTGATGCTCGACTAGGTGCCATTTCGAGATGTTTGCGTTGAGGGATGAAGAGGAGAGGCCCAGAGGCGCTCTGTCTCCCCTGTCCTGAAGTCAAACCTGAAACCTGTCTGCTTATATTAGAGCCCCTTACCACATAACAGTGAAAACATGGACAACTGAAAAATTCCATCAATGACAGTGAAGCTTTTTCTCACAAATGACGAAAATTTCCGTCAATGGCGAGAAATTAGTTAAGAATAAAAAAGGATGGGGTGAGAGGGGGTAAGATGTGCCACCTGTTTGCAATAATGAGATAATTCACCTAATAATTTTTCTCGATGGACAATATAAATACAGTATAACTCTCTATAAATCCACCTCCCCTGCATCCAATAATTGATTATCCATAATTGATAAATATTTCAAGCAAAAATATGAACACTAATGCACAATCAGTTACAAATGTGACTATTATAATAACATAAAAAAGTGTTAAAATGTTAAATGCTTCATTTTATATACATAAGTTCTTTAATATACAAAATGAGTGCAAAATCTGCTACTAAATTAAGGGGATGGCCCATTTTACACACTGACATCTTAAACTCTCCTATTTCATGCTCTGTTTTGAGCGTATACGAGAAGTAATGTAGTAAACAGTCAGTCGGGGGTTAAATCGTGTGGTTTGTACCTGTAATGAGCTTCCTTTAATGAGTGCACTCCGCTTAAAGTTGATAATTGAATGAAGACACAGTCTCCTTTGCCCCAAGCCAAAACACTGAGAAAATAATTTGTAAATACATTTCCGAAGCTGAATGCATTTTTTGTCCTTTTAATGCCTTCTTTTACTAATTTTCCATGCCGTGTGCTCATGCAAAGCACTCGCGTTTAAAAAAAAAAAAGATTAAGACTGATAATTATGTGACTTCCTGTTAAGTAAAAAAAAAAGAATAATTAAAATGAATTACTGAACATGCATGAGTGAAAACAGCAACTTTGCACAAATCTCTAAAACAGCATAGTTGGGTAAAAATGAAAATAAGAAAGAACAGTCCTCGACCTTCACATTTTCTTTTAGAGGCAACCTGAGGCAAGACAGGGGAAAAAACTGAAAATTTGACATATTCAGGCATGTAAATAAAAACTGAGCAATGAAAAGACAAGGAAGCGCCGGCTCTGTTGAGACAACGAGACAAAGAAGTTTTATGCAAATATAATTAAGCTGTAGACAGAGATATGATAATTAGCTGTTTATTGCAAACCGATGTGCAATGTCTCGTTACAAAGACTAAATGTAAACATCACTCTCAAGTCTGTGTTGAAAAGACTGAGATTAAAAAAGCGAACATGGAACGACAGTCTATGAGATGCAAGTGGTTCAATTTATCAAGGCCCTATTGTTGGAAGACTAATTAATTTGTTTGTGTGATTGCTTTGCTGGGCAGCTCATGCAGCTAAAAACAAGACTGATAACCTCGGTCACCTCAGAAAAAGCCTTGAAATCCCAGAGCGGGGAAAGTTTTTATTAAACTGCCGTGCTCCCTTCTTCTCCGTTCCTTTTTTGTTATGGGTTATCATTCAAGCAGCCTTCCAGAAGATTCCATTGTGTTAGTGGTCTTATCAGACTTTGACAAAAGCTCGAGGCTGACATCATGCCGGCCAGAGAAAAAGTCCTGGCCCGAGATCTGAATCACTGCATTGTCGAATGAGGTGAACCTCTAAACCTCAGTGTCACATGGTGACTTTTGCTAAACAAGAACTCAAACATTTCACTTAAATCAGAAGAACGGAAATGCTAAAAAGACAAGCAAGCATTACTCTCACCTCTATGTGAAAAGGCTCATAACCTTAAAGGGACAGGTCCCCGCAAATAAAAATTCTGTCACTATTTACTCACAACCCATCATGACATCATGACTTTTGCGTAGACATACACGTCACTTTCAAATCTAGTGGCGTGTTATCTATACGCATTTTGAGCTATCCACTTGTATCCGCGTGTATGCGTGTATGTCTACGCCATTAAAGTCCGTGTGATTCATGTATGTGAGGCTGTGTGTCCACCAAAGCGTTTTTAGCCAGCTGAAAACGCTGAGACGCTCTGCTGAAGACGCTGTGCTTTGGGCGCTTGAAAGCGTTTTGGCAGCGCAGCGTTTTTTCCATTGAGACGTTTCGTTGCTATGATACAGAATATCCACAGCAGTTTGAATGTTGTGACAGTTGGTCGGTGTGGAATTAGTCCCGCCCCTCCTCCACTGTGATTGGACGGCTGGGTAAAAAGTGACAGTGATGAACGCTGCGTTTTTTTCCAAAGTTGAACATTTTTCAACTCCCAGCGACCAGTAAAAACGCTGGGCGCTCGGCGCTTCAGCGTGAAAAAAACGCTCAGCGCCTCGGTACGCTCATGGCGTTTAAAAAACGCGGCGCTCCCATTGAAAACAATTGAAAACATACACCAGGCGCGTGGAAAAACGCTTTGGTGGACACACGGCCTAAACGCCGTTAAATGTCTGAGCGAAACGAAGCAAAATGTAGATCTACTGTACATCTGGGGAGCGATCTTTTTTTCCTTGGATGGTAGGGGAAGACTCATAAATGCTATTAACCCCAGTGACGGGTAGGTTTAGGGATGGGGTTGGGGTAGGTCATATATTTATACATACAGTAATAACGTTAAGTCAACGGTGTTCATATACACGCTGAAAAGCGATTATGCGTGTTGATAGCACGGCAAAAATGCAAATACGAATTGGCGTGTCATACACACGCTATTTCATGAGATCAGTCTGCACAATCATGTCGTTCCAAACCTATACGACTCTTCTTCCGTAGAACACTGGAGAGAATTTTTAGGAATGTACTAGTCGCTAAAAAGGATGCATAATACAACACAAAAATATTAAAATTGTATACAAATAAAACTACTATAGACTTGCTAATTAAAGGCACACTGTGGAACTTTCTTGGCCACTAGATGGTGCTCGACCTGTAACTTTCACTTCTCAGCGTCCCTAGAGGCCGCAAGCGCGCAACACTGTCGCAAATTAAAGTCAACAAACAGTCAACCGGTCAGAAACGGAAACCTTGGAAATGGCATTTGTGTTCAGGCGAGCGTCCGTATCGGATCAAGCACCCCTCCTCCTCCTTTAGCTCACGCGCAGCGAGCGAAGCGAAAGCTAGATCAATGTGTTAATCCTCGTCCTGGCTTTTAATTTCGTTCACTCTCCCCTTTCCTTTTTTAGTTTCCTCTGATAAAACCGTTGCCTCTTACTTGTAGCTGTTGTTCGGCCATGACGAAAACATACAGATGGCAATCAGAACGCGAGTTAAACACTAACGTCAGAATCTGAGGAAGTTTGGGGTGGTGGGGGAAGTGACGTATGCCGGAAAGTGGTCGAATTTTGTAGTTCTTTTTGTGCTCGGGTTCCTACCAGAAACCCGAAGTTACAAAGTGCTAGTAAAAGCGATACAGACACCTTCAGGATACGGCAGACGTGTCATTCAACCTATTGTAAGTCGATGTACCTTCTCAATCGGTTTTGGTAATATATTACAGAGGTTGAAGAGTTTCCACAATGTGGCTTTAAATGTGGTTGTAACATTAAAATGCATAAAAAAGTATTTATTTGACATTCTTTCTAAAAAAAATGAACATTATGAAATAAACATTAAACTAAATGCGGTAAAAATGTTGTTCATTGTTAGTGCATGAAACCTAATGCATTAACAAATGTTAAAAAATAAAAATGTAAGATTAGTGTCAAGTAGCTTAGAGTAATAAAAAAAACTCTCCGCTTGTAATATACAGTAGTATTTAATTCATGCTATAGTCACTGAGCAGTTGTTAATTCTTGACTGATGTCTTATTTGGAACGGCAAAGCTCGGAAGCAAAAATTACGATGACCCTGGTTTGACAGCTAATATCATGGCTAATGTCTTCTTCATGGACTAACACGTTGTCTGCTTTGTTTGTGCAACAGGTATGACGCACGCGGTTGCCGCATGTCTGCTTGGTAGCATTTCAGACAGAAAAAAAAAGAGAACTAAATTAGTGTTGTCCCCCCCCATGAAGGTAATTACAGCCATTCGCTCGTTAGCATTTTGATGATATTGATTGAAAATGTAAGGAGGTGAGGGATCCTTTCACAGACGACAACAAAGATATAAATCATAATTTGAGTTATTAATATCCGCCGTGCTATTAATTTGGTGATTTATGGACCTTTACAAAGAGGCTGATTAGCGGGGCGAGGTTGGGTAATCTTCTGAGAGGGTCCTTATTAACACATTATTTTTCCACGAGAATATCAATGAATGCTGTCTTGTCATTATTGACAGAGGTGGGTGTAGTGATGCGGCTCTCTGCTGGCTTTGTGTGCACCCTCTCGAGCTGCGCTCGGCACTGGCACAGAGTACAGAAGCCGTGGCATATTCAATCTCGGGTTCCCTCCAGAGGTTTCTAACACTTGTGCTTAGGGATACACTCTTTGTTTCTTCTGTTACTCATCCCTTTATTCTCCTTTATTAATCTGGTTAATGAGTTAAACAGTCAGTCCCAGGTCAACATTCCTTATAAATTCTTAAATAAATAGTTTGAAGATAATGAAAAGACTGTCAAAACGTCCCTCTGTTTATCTTCTAACACTGTATTTAATTATGTCTATACTACCATTCAAAAGTTTGGGGTAGGTATTTTTTTAAATGTTTTTGAAAGAAAGGCCTTGTGCACACCAAAGCTGCATTTATTTGATCAAAACATTAAAAATATATATTGTTACTATTTTAATATAATGTAAAATGTAATGTATTCCTGTGATGGGAAAAACTAACTTTTCAGCATCATTACTCCAGTCTTCAGAGTCACATGATCCTTCAGAATCATTCTAATATGTGTGTGTGTGTATGTCTATATACATATAGTTACAGATAAATATATGTGCGTGTGTATACAGTACATATACACACACAGACATATAACATAAATATAATTTATATACACATACTTATATTATGTAAACAAAAAGTTGTGTTAGATGCGATTAATCGCGATTAAATCGATTTGACAGCACTGTTTCCAAGTATTTTTATGATTTTATGGTGTGATTAGTATTTATTTTATATAACTCATTTTTGGAGCTTGACACACTTGGTCACTATGAACAATTGTATGAAAAAGAATCTAATTTTGTGTCCCACACTGATAAAAATGATTTTGTGGTGAAGTAAATACTACAGAAAAAAAACAATGTAATTTACATGAAAAAAGTTAGTTCAGGCAAGAATTAAAAAAAAAGTAAATTCTATAGTAGAACTCAATTCAATCATGTAGAAATGAAAGCGTAAATATCAACATTATAAAATGAAGTAAAATTACTCAACTTTTCTGATACTGGTGTTCCCATCATGCACTGGTCCATGAATAATTAATGAGGTTGATTTTTCACTGTTTTCCAGCTGTATTTACACTATTTAATCATTACTTTTGTTGTTAGGATTAGTAATTTTCCATTTGTGACATTTGGAGTTCATTTTCTACTTAAAATGACACATTCAAACACAAAAACGATCTATCAAATGTTACCATCATTGTGTATTGTCTACCAATTGAGGTCTGCGTTCACACATGCTTCATCAGAAGTGAAGACGTGACACACTGCAAGTATTGATTACTTAAATAGTGTGGTCTAATTCAATGTTATATTATTTGAGTGAAATATACTTAGAAAAATTATAATAATTAGAATAGATATTACTTCATCTTTAATTAGCTAAATAAAAAATACTTAATTTCTTATGTTACTTTCACTTAACTTAGTTAAGTATAGTTTACTTAATTATATGTGTGAAATTTACTCATAAAATGTAAAAATTAAGTAAATTTTACTTATTGTTTTTTTACAGTGCACTAAAAATGAGCTCAAGTAGTAAATAATAGCCCTTTTCACAAGCAAAAGTGTTGTAGTAGAGGCTGATTGTTGTGTTTGCTGTCCCCTGGTGTGCTTCTCCCTGCAGGGGTGAGGTCTGGGCATCTGGAGGCGAGACGACTCACCAGGCCACTCACCCCATTCTGTTCCTCCCTTTCCTGTACCCCTGACGTGCCCAGACGCTCCTCAAACAACAACTGTCCACCAGCCACAGCCTAATCCTTTGCAGGTGACCCAGGCAAGGGCCCATGCAGCGCTATCCAGGCAGAACCGGGGTCGTGAGGGTAATGGGGATGCACATCATAGACACGCCCCACTGCAACACCAACCCCCCTGCCAAAGACACTATTCTGAGGGTCTTAGATACAAACAAAAGCATTCAAAAGTAAAAGATACTACCGTAAACTTTTTGAAGTTCTGCAACCATGCAAAAGGCTCCCTGCATCAGTGCTGGTTCTTCTTCTTAAACCACTTAACCTGGAAAACTCCAAACAATGCCTCTTTGTCAGCACTCTTGGTTCCCAGCGATTGAAGGATAGAAACTGCTAATAACCTTAGACCAGAAGGAGCTACAAAAGTAGAATGTTCTAAGGTGGATAGAGGTGGTGAAAGGCTCACAATAAAGGAATGGGTGAAGGTTTGTTTCATTCTGTCAGTCATAGTGCATGTCTTTAGAAACGCCTTATGTCAATTTTATTTGTATAGAGTTTTCATAACGCACACTACTGCCTCAATGCAGCTTTACAGAAAATCATCACTTCAAAGTCCTTAGTGAGCAAACCAAGAGCAACCGTGAGGTCAGGGCAGGGAGGGGGGATGGAGGGGGTCACTCTCCATTAGATGTTCAGGTGAGAAGAAAAATAAATATGAGAGAAACTGTACATATACCAAAGAGTATCTTGCTACACTGTATGTTCATGTGTTCATTTTTCTTACATACAATATTATCAATAGTATAGTAAAATTTTAAAGTGTTATTCTAGTGAATGTACTGTTCGAAATTTTGAGTCGGTAAGATTATTTATTGTTTTTTAAAAAAAGTGTTTTATGCTCACCAAGGCTCAAAACTACAATAAAAACAGTAATATTGTGAAAAATATTACAATTTAAAATAACTATAATCCATTTCAGTATATTTATTTACAGTATATAAAACGTAATTTATTCCTGAGATTGCCATAAATCATTTTATTATGCCAATTTAGTGCTCAAGAAAAATTTCTTATTATTAGCAATGTTGAAAACAGTCATGCTGCTTAATATTTTTGAGGATTCTTTGAAGGATTTTCCTTTCACTTTTGATAAAAGTAATTCATTCTTACTGAATAAAAGTATTAATTTCTTACTGACACCAAACGGTAGTGTACCAAAAACCTCTATCCACTTCATATTAAAAAGGTAATTGTGATTTTATTTCTCATACTGTCACAATGTGACTTAACATCTGAAAATGTGACGTTATTTCTTATTTAATTACCTCAAAATTGCCTGATTTAGTTTTTACCTTGAGGCAGAAACAGGTTTCCATAAATATGAGAAGTTAATGACTTAAAGCAAAAAATATAATAACCAAAAGTGTCTTTTCAGCCTTTTCTTTTTTCTTTTAGCTCATGTGAGACTGCTATTTCTAGAAAAGCACTGAAGGTCCTTCTTTTACATCATTCTGGTGTCCCCAGACTTTTAGAAGTAATCATCAGATATGGGACTACATCAAATCTTAATCAAACACTATAATGACTTAATACAAGATTAATACAAAGAGATCAAATGAAGTCTCTCATGAACACATAATCAGTTCAAAAGCAAGAATACCGAATTTGGATTAATTTTAGTCCGTCGATATACTAGTACGCTTGATTAGCAATTTTCCTACTACGATCCCATGAACAAACTTAAGCCACGATTAGTACTTTTTAAGGCATAATCTGACAACATACATGTATATCAACATTAGAATGCTATAACAATCTCCTGTGAGAAAGAAGTACCATGTCGAAGTGATGGCGAATGAACTTGAAGGCACAGTTCATCCTCGTGCTGTGATTCAGCCAGGCATCTGCCAAGGTTAGAGTGCCCCATCAGATAGTGATAACTCATAGCCTAATGGAAAACAACCAACTATCTCTCAGTTGGTCGGAGAAACATAATGCGCTGGGAATCAGTTGGCCACCAGCCACAAACAACAGCAGGGGAGCTGTCAGATAGCCATGGCCAAAGTGCAAGGTGGACTGGAGGTGCTGTAATTGAAAGTTGGCATGCTCCAGGAAGCATGACACAAAATCAAGTGGCTTGAACCTTATTTTTCCATTGGATGGATGCCGGAAAAGCAGAAATGCACGAGTGAGAGAGAGAGAACCAACCTTGTCTCTCTCCACCCAGTGGGCCGCTGGGCAGGCCGTTGAGGGCTAAGCGCTCGGGGAAGAGTTGCCTAAATGGTAAGAGGTCTGGGGACCAGAGTGTTAAATCCTGCCTGACATGGCTAATGCTTAAATCTTATTCCCCTTTTCTACAATAACACAGGATCAACAAAGCCTCAGCCAAAATCCTTTGAGGCAGTGACACAGAAAATTCCCATCCTGGATCTTTCTACGGGAACAACAAACAGAGGTGGTAAATACAGCTGCATATTTTTGGCCAGATAACGTGCCACATCCCATCCGCACCCCCACCCTGAGCAGGACCCCTTGTTGGCCCCCTCCAACTCATCGCATCCACTTCTTTCCCCTAAGACGAGATCAGCACCCTCCATGCTTGAGCGGATCATAGCGACGCTTTGACTTTCACAGTCTCAGTCCCGTGACCCTCCTGCCCCTCCTCCACTCACAGACTCTCTCTCGCTCTCTCTCTCTCCTGTGTTGCCTGCGGTCATGATGATCTACAAACCCCACAAAGTCTCTGGGTTTCCACCACTGTGCTTTTCATATAAAGGTGGGTGGTGCAGGGCATACGGTCGTGTGCCCTAAACACATGTGGCACACAGACATGGGGAGTAAAGGATAGAAATGAACAGTGTTGGGAGTAGTTAACTACAAGTAGCGAAGCTACTAACTTAACTACATTTTTCAGTAGCTTGGCAGTAGCTCAGTTGCTTTTTAAACAGTGTAGCTTTTCCAGTAGCTAACTACTTTTTCCAGCAAGTAGCGGCGTAGCGCGAACAAAAGCTACATTGCTACATTGTCAAGCTTGCGCGAATCAGCCGATGCAAGGATATTCTTCTTCTTGTTAGATTACAAACTTATTTTTTGTCATTACCGCCACCTGTTGTTTAATCAGTCTTGCGGCTAACGGTTCACTGACGTACAGAAGTGGGTTGACACACCCATATTATGATTATATAGCAAGATGTGACGGCAGATTTGGAGGATGGAGAAACAACTAACGTTAATTACCCATGGCCTCATTTGTCCAAATTCAATCAGTATTTTTGAGAAAAAGTTCGACATGCAATTTACGTTGGATGTATATTTCGTTCTGGCAATGTTGTAGGCTATTTGTTGCACAAACAGTCTGAGATATTTGAGTGTGGTGTGTAATAAAACAATACTCTTTGAAATCGTAATTGCATTGCCTTGTTTTAAACACAAAATATTTTACTTAAAACATTCACTTATTCAGTTATTTATAATATACGTTGTTCAAAAAAGCAAAAGTAGCTTCAATGTAGCTAGTTACTTTTTGATAGTAACTTGTAGTGTAGCTAACTACTTTTCTAAACGGGTAGCTTGACTGTAGTTTAACTACTTTAACTTACGAGGAGCTTGTAGCTTGTCAAACTACAGTTTCTGAGTAGCTTCCCCAACAGTGGAAATGAAGTTGGCAATACGAGAAATAAGACAAATGATGAAATGCATAATGGAGAGATGAGACAAGAGAAGAGGACATAAGATGAAAAAGAGGCAAGACTAGAGAAGAAGAAGTGTAAGGCACCAGGAGGAGGGGAAGGGCTCTGTTTGATGTAATCCAGGAAGTTAGTTCTGTAACTTAAGCCCTCCATCTTGAAAAAGAGCACAGCAGAGTACTGAAGGAGGCCCTTGTCTGGTGGGCGCTAGTTTTCCACATCTGTCTTCCGCATTGTGCCTCTCTCTATAAACAGCCCCCAAACTTGTTATGACTGCTTGAGGATTTTTTGGGAACTTTTTACACTGATTGCATTTAAGCGTTAAATCATTCATATTAAAGTTACCAGAGTGAGAAAACAAATTACTGCACAGCATTAAGCTTCTCACAAAGATATCCACATGTGTTTATGCAATGCGAGTCATTTCCATTCCCGCAATGGGGATACTTGTTATTCCTTCCTATATTGTTTTTTTTCCTTCCCTACTTTCTTTTCATACGGAATGCTGTCTAACATTTTCTCCAGGACATCTGACAGGTCACTGCCTTTGTAAACAATCTCACTGAGCTATAACCAGTACCTGATACCATGTTCCCCTCTGACAGTAACCTGGCAACTCACTGCGAATTTCTTGCTTTCCGTGTGAAGTCCAAAACAAACAGGGATGAACATTACCAACAACAAAGTTCCTTTTCAATATTCGCTTGGCTGCTGTAAAAGCAACCCGCACGCTCTCTCCTCTCCCTTCCTCAGGCCAAAGGCCCCTGGTTTTCCCTCTGTGTACTGTCAATTCTTTTATTGTGCAAACGACCAGAAGCCAACCCCAGTATGAGCTGCACTGAAAAGAATGTGCAGACTGTCGAAGAGAAAAAGGAAAGAGAGAGAAGATGGTGAAAGCCAGAGTTGTTTTACTGACTTAATTCTTTAAATCAGAAGCAAACTGATCTATCCAATATTAGCATAAAACTGAAAGCTGCTGCTCGTGCAAGTTTAAGTGGCTGCAGGTTGAACTAGGAAAGGCATCTTTGACTAGTGATCTGTTGCACCTGTATTTGTGTGCCTCTGGTGGACAGAGTGGTAAACACAACTGCATTGCTTTAAAAATGATTGTATAAATCTAAAAACATTATGTAAAAACATATTTATAATTTGTTTGCCATTTCATTACGTATATTCTAACTAAATATTAATTAAAGATTTAGTACAAAAAGTACATTAGCCACTGAAATGAAACCGTATTTGTGCAATATTTGCATTTATAAAAGTTAGAATAAAGTTTAATGTGCAGTAAGAAGTATATACTTATAAAATAAATATGTATGTTTATTAAATGTTTTATTTTATTTTAAATATCGAATATATTTATTAAATATAATTTATTTATTATTAATCTATCCTAAATCTAAACTACATTTGAAGAGTTCAGATGCAAAAGCCTCTAAGGGCCATTTGAAATTTTCTTCTAAAATGATCATTTTTATCAAGCTTGTATATTAAAGTTCAGTAATTTCACTTAAATGGCAATGAAGATTACCTATTAATTGTCATTTAAGTGAAATTACTGAACTTAAATTTACAAGCTTGATAAAAATGATCATTTTAGAAGAAAATTTCAAATGGCATTTAGAGGCTTTTGCATCTGAACTCTTCATTTATTCAAATTTTATCTTATTAAAATTGTCCCACTCTCAGTCTTTCCTTTTTCTTTTTCCCTTTTTATGTACACAAAGTACATACACTTAAAACAATATGGATCTTTTTTTCAGCTTGTTGAATGTGTATCTGTCCAATACCAAGCAGATTTACACATCTGTGCCTGTCTTCCAGACAAACCTTAGATTCCCAATAAAATAGGCAGTAGAGTCAAATTACACACTGAACTACATCACTACACACATGGTCCGTCCTGCACTGTTTTGCTATACCATGCTATTACATATAGAAATCTGCAATTTAATTCAATTAAAACTTTCAAACATCCTAATTGGAAACAACTGTCGGGAAAAATAGAATTACATAAACAAAACTATTTCAACAGATTACATCTAATATTCAGCCATCTGGCCTTTATTAAGGCCACAATGATAATAACAATACACCAAGACGTGGACAGAAAGATTGGGAACTATTTGGGTTAAGCGTCTATTCCCATTTTAATTTAAGAAAATATACAGCCCTGTGTTTGCAAGTGCACACCTCAACTACTCTGTGATTCTAAGCTAATATGGCTGAAAATGTTTTACTCTAACTCAGGATAGAGAACACATGTCGAGCGACTGTTCTAAAGGAAAATGCAATATGGGAGCTTTAAAAATTAAACCAAGCTATTTTTCCATATTTGCATCTTTGCTATACACTTTGTGACCTGAAAGCAATACCATAAAACGCTGTTGTTAACATATGGTCTACAGTATTGCATACCATGTGATATGTTGTGTATTTTGAAAATACCATAAAATATTATTTGATGTATTCTATAAAGTAGATAAATCAGCATCTTAACCATTTTTAGACAGCCAATTTTAAGAGTTGTAAAAACTTTGAATTGTACATACAATTTAATTATATTTGTCTTAAATAAGGAAAATGCCATAAAAAAAGTTGAATGGCAGTCTAACTCTGAATGCTGATTGATTAGAGTGAATGCTGGGTGGAATGATGCTATACCCATTGCTGAAAAGCAATTAATTTCAGTATTTGGAGGCAAGCACGTCCTCTGGCCTACTGGGCGGAACTGAAGGAAACCAATTGGAAACTTGAGTCACACATGACTTTAAATGTCAGACTCAAGGTAGCATTGAGCTGGCTAAAAGAACTGAGAGACTGTAGAGATTACTGCTGCATGCATCATTAGGGAAACACATGAGCTGATTATGAATGGAGATGATCAGTACCCAGAAACACCCTTCATTTGCAGTGCATTGTGGGGAAGTGCATTAGCATCAAGCACTAATCTCAGATCAGTCTACACGGGCAGATCTCAGTCAGAGGTTAGCTTAGAGACACTATGTGAACAGGTCAGAGATGCTACTTGGAGCTAAAACGTGTGTGCTGTGTCATGCACTCAACTGACGTTGTACAGTACAAAGTTCTGGAAGAACCGAAATGCAGTCTGAAAAATCTACCAACTGACTTGAGTTTTAACTATTACAAAAAATACCCAAATTAAACAATAATTAGTGCACATATTTAATTTTAATTAAATGTTGTTTCTCTAATCATACTGTCTGAACAACAGCACTTGTGTGATATTGCTTAATTTAAAAAAGTCCAATACCATTAATATAACTAGAAATATCATTACCATAATGGTTATCATGATATTAGTTTTTTTTTTACTATCAATCAATACCTGATATTATGCATACATAATGTCCCTATTTTTACATATACATTACCTTTGCCGCCACCTAACACTCACTAATCTTTAATAAGCACAATAATAGCACTGCTAAATCAGGGTATATACAGTATTCCTTAAGTTAAATTTACTACTTTTTAATACCTTTTTTACAACCTTCAGAATTTTTTTAAAACCATCACGACACTGAATTAAGTGTTAAATGCAGTGACCTTTGTATTATTTACACAGATTTTGACATTTATAACATTTTCATTCATTTTTGTGTTTAGTGGATTGCAGCGACCCAAGTGCATTAGCTCCCATCCAGTTGACATTGATTTTTTTTTTTTACACACCAAACAAGAGGGAATGCATTGACATGGGACTGGATTTAATAGGGGAAATACTTTTAATAGGGAAAATAGGGAAATAAAAGCAATATATAGCCCTACAAATGCCTGTGAACGCTTTATATAAATACAATATAGGTAGGTCTAAATCCGGGTGACTTATATCAGTGTTATATATAACCTATATATATCATCATATCGTTCAGCCCTAAAACATATAGCTTAGTTGTTGTTGTTTTTTGGTCAGTGTTATTACCCAGCTATCAGAAAACTTGCATTTGCCCATGAAAACAACGATGGTTATCCAGTCGTTGAAGATATGCCTTGAAGCAAGTCTAAAATAAAACGTAAGCCAGCCACTTCTGTTGAGCGCTCAGTGTTCACAGATGATGTCGAACGACCACTGAATAATGACGTCAGCATCAAACATAGACAGAGACGAAAGATCTTTGATTGTGCCCAGATAAGCTGAAGCCCATATTTAAACTGACTAACGCAAACACAGAATAGGACACCTGATAGTCTGAAAAAAAAACAAACAAATTTTTTAAAAATAATACCTCTCAGACTACATTTAACACTTTTAATTTTGATTTATCACTTTTTAATACTTTTTAAAACCCCGCGACACCCTGTAAATGTAATCTTCAGCAAATCTTAAAAATGAATATCCATTTTCATACTATAGGGTACAATGGTACTAAAGGCACAGTGGCACACCTTAAGAAAAAATAGCTTTTCACTACTCCCATAGTGTGTGTCACAGTCGTCGTCTGCACCGTTCAGTCTGCGTCTTCCTGCACTACACTTCCCAAGATCCTCTCGTCTGCACACCTGTACTCACTCCCTCATCAGCCTCCCGGTCTAGTTCATCTGTTCCACCTGTTTTCCACCTCGTTATGTTTGATTCCTCTGTGTATTTAGTTCCTCCTCATTCAGTTGATCATTGCATATGTTACCTCGTGTCTTGAGTGAATCCCTGCCTTTTACCCCAGTGCACCTTTAGCCCTACCCTAATGTTAGATTTTAGTGTATTATTTATTTTTCATTTATTAAGATGGTAACACTTCACAATAAGGTTTCATTAGTTATCTATTTTAGTTACAATGAACAATACTTCCACAGCATTTATTAACCTTAGTTAATGTTAATTTCAACATGTATTAATACATTATTAAAATCAAAGGTTGTATTTGTTAACATTAGTTACTGCAATGTGAACTAAGATGAACAAACAATGAAAATCTATATTTTTATTAACTAACATTAACAAAGATTAATAGCTGTTTGAATATTGTGCATCCCTAAAGATAGTCATCAGTGGTTTAATATTTTCCCACCAAAATGTAGGACCCATTTTGGCAAACTGCAATCAGAATCAATATGTTATAACAGCATGAGCAGAGCTGCCTTGTAAAACATGACAGATACAGACAGGTCATATCTTTCATCTTCATCTCTGTCTGTTTGCTCACCGCTCTGTAGCACATGGTTTCACACCAGCGTTTTACCGGCAACCCCAAACATGGTGCATGAACATCCCCACCCTACTATACCCCCTGTCTGAGTCCATGTCAATCATTGCTTGATCTGAGTTAATCCACAGGTAAGACCAGGGCTTTGAAACTGACAGAACACTGGTGCTGTGGATCAGCCTGTCAATTACCTACCAAGGCGTCCTGATTCACTTCACCAGGACTTCCAGAGCTATATCATTGTAAAGAGAGATGCACTCAAGTTTATAATATCAGGTAAACATACTTGGATAGGATGGTCAGGTAAGGTCACTTCATCCAAACACACACAAATGTGATCGGCAGTAAATATAAGATGATTCTAGGGTTACTAAAGTGATGTTTGATACAGGTAATTTCATGTTAAGCTGATATGAAAATTATATACATGTCTAAATAAATTATCATTATAATAAATATAAATATATTATCGCTTACATGTGAATTTAGGCATCACAACATGTACAGTCTGAAAAATGTATTGAGATTTTTAAATGATTATATTGATTACATTAGATTTTTAAAAGTTAAAAAATACCAATGTAAAACATTTTCAGGTGGTTCAAATTAGAAACGAAGGTTCTGCTGCTTTAAAAACTTGAGTAAACAACTAAACATGACTAAACTCAACTTGAAGTCAACTAGTCAAGACAATAGATTACTTTAAGTTTAATTTTTAGAAACAAGTCCAAAATCCAAAACTTTCATTGACAATTGGAGTATGCCGATTGGAAAAGGGTCCTAAAAAGAAAGCAAGAGAAGAACCCACCCTTCATAATCACTAAGGCTATCAGTCTCTAACCTCACGAAAACTCCTGTTATACTGACAAGCACCTCTGGTCATTGAGTTCACACGCTCAACAGATGATTGTGATTGGCTATGCTCAACACTCATAAAAACACTGTAAATAAAAACACTGTAAATAGAAGTGTTGAAGAATTGTGCCCTACTTACACTATAATAATCTTCTGAAACTATTTGGATTTCTACAACAGATGATGAAACTTGTCCCATTGAAAAGCCATCGCCCTAGCAAGAGCATAGTGCACCAGGTAAACTACTCAGACTCTCTCTTAATAGAAAATTATTGATTCAAATATTGAAAGGGATTTACAAAAATGCTTTAAAAATACGAGAAATGTCCAACAGATATAAAAAAATGAAGAAAACCATCGAAAAACCAAGGAGATTGCTGTCCTTCGACAACAAAGCCCTCTGCCCTAAGGCAGCCCATGTAAGATTACAGAATACAGAAAGGAGTGACAGTGGCCATACAGTATCTATACATCAGATAGTGACAGGAAGCCAGGGGTCCAGGGAGATACGTATACCCTTTCCCCATAGCCTCAGGGAGAACTCTGCAGGAGGAGGGGGCCCGAGCGCATCTTGCAGGAAGCCGGCGGCAGATTTATATGCCGTTGATCAAGTTGCGAGTGAGTTATAGCCGGAGACCCCTCCCTGTCTGCAGGCCTGCCGCTATATCAACTCTTGCCCGACAGGCAGAGTGTCTTATTCTCAAATCAGACATCCATTACAGAATAATAGGGTTGAATAGAAGGGTTGAGTTTCCCTATGGGGGATTAGCCACCCATAATTTACTATCCATAACTTGAATGTGAGGTAATTCATACCCCTTACCCCGACAGTGCCCTTGTCAATCAATTGCGGGAAGCGAATGGGGAAACAAAATAATGATAAATGAGGTTGTGTTATTCTTTTTGGGGTATTGAGGATTACTGTGAGGAAGGGGTGGGAGTGTGGCATTTATTTGCAAATGCTGTCTGATTACTGCAGGTAAGAGTTATGCATCGACATGTGGTGTGTTAAAATACAACCTGATAGTGTGATGGTGGTGGCTTAGCGGTGAAGGTTCTGAACTAATCATGGCAGGGGTTTGATCTTAGGTGGAGGCACTTCACAATGCATCATGGGACTGTCCCTGCAAATATTATGCTGCAAGTAATGGATAAAACAAAATAAAAAAATGTTTGCCAATCTAAAAGAAGATGAACAGTGAACAAACACTGTTAAAAATATAACGTCCTGGTTGCATATGCAGGAAGAAGGGAACGAAGGACATAGTCGACGGTCAACTGAATGGGGATTCGCGCCAGAAAGCCAATGTTCTTTGAGTACTATTGAACAAGACAAATGGAATTGGCATGATTCGCATCCGCCCCCATGGCATGGTATAAATACGTAAGTGGATGCATGCACTAATTGCTTTTTCGCTGAGGAGCAGAGTAGAACCCTGAGTCAGCGGTGGTCCAGCGGTAGTGGCAAGAGGACTACGTCCTCCGTTCCTCCTTTCAGGGAACGATGGATTGCATACACCAGGACGTTCCCTTTCATGTCGATAATGTCGGACGTAGTCAACGGTCGACTGAATGGGGATAACCTTTGAAAACACCACTAAAGCTGCCACCTTCCAGTGCCTAGACAAAAGCCTCCTGATGCCCTGCAATTTTAGGGCGGGGAAGGACAGGGCTTAGGCCAGGGAAGTCATTGCTGTTCCTACAGGACCACTGGGAAAGCGTTCCCGTACATTGGAAGGAAGGGACGCTGCGGAAGCCACATCCAACCCTGGAGGGAGGTAACGTGGAAAATACACATATGAACTGGGCGGATGACCGGGCAGTACGACATATGGAATGTCACTGGGGTGGCTCCAGCCTATGAGGGAAGACATCATGGACATCAAGTATCATGGAAGAGAACACATATGGGGTCACTGTAGAAACCGCAACATATGGACCCAGCCTAAACATAGGTTCCACACTGCTTATGAGTGGTAGGCCTAACACCAGACGTTCCGCACGTCCAGATGTCGGAGGGGTGTGGAGGAACTCAACAGGGTTCGGTTTAAGGGAACTCAACTGGAGTAGAAGGCGCACATATCTAGTCCATAGGAGGGGAATGGCGCAGCAAGCCGACACTTGAACCGGGCTCATGGTAAAACTAGCTTCATGAGAAGGGAGCCCACAGAAGCACCGGCTCAAACTAGGTGTCACCCAGCCCCCAACTCTAGAATCTGTCAGCAAAGCACCAGAAGTGGGTAGTAATAAGTACATTTACTTTCTTACATTTACTTGAGTATTTTTTTGGAAAAATTTTTTTATTTTTTTGTAGATTTAATTGTGAGTACTTTTACTTTAACTCAAGTACATTTCTAATGAAAAAACTGTACTTTCACTTTGTTACGTGGGCGACGTTCCTCCTTACTTTATTTAATATGTTGTTAAAAGCGTAGATTATTCTAAGCGTGCGCTCTCTCTTTTCTCTGGGCATGAGCAATGCTCAATTCACAAATGAATCACTCTTTTGAGTCGATTCTGTTTAAAGACTTCATCAAACAAGTTGGGCAGATCGGTCTAGAATCGGTTTGCGAATCAGTTTGAAGGATCTGTTCAGTTTCCTGCATGCACTGAATAGTTTGGAGTCATAACAGGAAGATTTAAGAACAATCCTCTGGATTTCAATAGGAATGCATGGTTGTTGCTGGTGTGGGTAAAACATTGTCCGTTTCTTCGCTTCATTTCACTGAGGATTGTTTTGTAAACAAGACACAGGTTGAGACTGGATTTGCAGACCGATTAAGATAAAAAATGGTGCTGTGCCTTCTATATAGGATCAGACAGGAACGGTGCAACACACAGACTCTGGGTCGAACATGTATGGGCGAATCATTCCGGTTGCCATTTTACAACATTGGAAGTTTTTCAAAAACAATTTCCCCGACGTGCACTGACGAGTGAGTTGAAACCATAGACAGTAAAAGAAATGGACACAGCAACCCCACAGATTTCAACAGAGAAAATTGAAGCTCGTTAAAAGCTGATAGCCAGACATACTGCGCAGGATCAATCTGAGCCTGTCACTGTGAGCAACCTATATGTCTTCTAGTAGCTGTGCTGAGTGAAATCTGAATAATTCCTTTCCAAATCTCACAGAGACAGATAGGGTGAGTATTAGCTGTCCATAAGGTAGCAGCAGGATCAACTTTATGACTCTCTATGGGCTTCTCCCTTGACTTTATCTGACTTTATGCCTCCACGTCCCCCCGATTGCCTGCAAGCTTCTCCTGTCTATACGGTAATTTCTCTACTGTGCGACGGAAAGTCGATTCGTTAAGACGCAATCATTAGCCTATTTTTACAAAAACTGCTTCTAAGGGGCCATAACGTAATATACAAGGTAATGGAGCCTTTTATACATTGTTGTGTTTCTTTAGAATGTGTTGCTCTTTCAGGAAATAGGACTCATCACCAGTGCCAGAGCACACAGGAGAAATGACTGCGAAAACACTGAACAGTAAGCTGAAAAAGTGAAGCACTCACTTTTTTGCCCTCTAACCAGCCGTTAACACATACAAACCCTTAGAAATTTGTTGCTATTAAAACAGCAGTTGAGAGCTCAAAGCTCGCGATCACCACTGCACTCGCGCTGCAGAACATCAGCACTGAGAAAGTTTTCCTGAAGAACACTGACACACTCGCTTGTTGTAAACAGCACTCTTCAGAGACATCAATTCGATTCGGCTCCAAAGCGAAAGGCAACTAGTGCGTGCATCCACTATTTATACCTGCGCCAAAGGGGTGGACTGTGTGATGTGAATGACACACGCCAATTCCATTGTGGCTCGTTCAATAGTACTCGAAGAACATTGGCTCTCTGATGCAATCCCCATTCAGTCGATCATCGAAACTACGTCCAACTTTATTGACTATCGACGAAAAGAATACTAAATCGTAATAACTATAATATAACTATATATAAAATTTTAAAAATATACCATTTAAAATTGAGCACAACAAAATTTTTATTTTCATTGACTTAAATTAACATATGATAATATCGACTAAATTAAAAAAAATATTTCAGTGACAAAAACTCTGAAAAATGTATTCTATCATCAGAAAATGTGTTAATAAAAACAAAAAAAAGATAGCCACATCAACGTCAAACATACAAAGCCTTAAACCACATCATGAGGGGGCAAACTGCCTCCGAGCTACACAGCCCCTCTTTGACACTGGATTTAAAACCCCCATGATTAAATAACCGATGTTTCATGCCTCAATTGTTTCCACAGCCAAGGACAAGGCACAGCAGCAAAAACTTAACTGCATCATAAATCTGCTTTAGAGTCGGGTGACAGACACCATTCAACATGTGTTTTTGTGTTAAAATTATGGCAAATAATTGATCAGATCAGTTAACATTCGTACCATAGTTATTCTATTCAACACACACCTGTACCTGTAACTGGCGTTGGTACATAATTTTCGCTTATTAGAAGGATATTTGTAGAGAGAATGTAATTTTATATTATATATATATATATATATATATATATATATATATTTATATTTTTTTTATCAATTCATATTATTTTAATTTAATTTTTTTATTATTATTATATTATTTTAAATATTTTTATTTTACTTATTTATTTTTATTTCTATTTTTTTTATCTAATGGATTGAGTATGGAGATCATGTAAGGGAATAATAATGGACAATATTTTACTGAATTTGAAAATTTTACTGAATTTGAAAATTTACTGAGAATTGAAAAATAAAAGTCAGCACAATTAATTTATTTTGAGGGGTTTAATAATGTTTGTTGATTTTAATTAAGTATATAACACAAAAAAATTATATTGCTGACTATGTGTATAATATATAATATAATATTACTGGTTAATGCTGTAGTAGCCCAAAAAGTTTGCAATGTCATGGTTTTGATTCCCAGTAATTGCATGAACTAAGAAAGAGTATAAATACAATGCATGTGTCTGCCAAATGGAAAAGCACAATGTAATGTATGGCTGAAGCCTCTATTCCACACCGAACACACTTTTAAGGGAACAGGAATAATATAAAAATGTATTGTTGGGTTTCTATCCAATGCGCTACTGCTAATAAAAACAGATGATCAAATACAAGGCTTCATCAATTAATATTATCTTCTGAGTTGCTTTAAGGGTTTACCATTAATGACAACATGTGACACATCAGACGTTACTGTTTGTTCAAATGCATGAATTACAGGGAGATGTCAAAATCAAAATTGGTCCAAACAGTGGAGCAATTAAAATGCAAATGTAGAAGATGATAGATTTTATAGTCAGACCTACAAGCAATAATACTGTGAGGCCAGCCTACAACCTGTATACACAACCTATATTCACATTCACATGTCATACCTTATCAGACGCTCAAGCAGCTTTGACAGATTCGAGATTGGTCTGTAGTTGGCCATGTCAGAGGGGTCAAGGCCTGGTTTAGGACCGGGGTGATGGCAGCAGTTTTTAATTCCAGAGGAACGACACTAGTACAGAGAAGTTGGAAAACGAGAAATTAAATAGGCAATGAAATAACAGGTGCACAGTTTTAAAGTAAAGCAGTATGAGCAGAATCAAGATGACAGGAAGACATACATTATTTGATTTGTTGATTAACTCAGAGATGTAAGCAGGGGTTGGAGGGGCAAAATCAGAGAAAGTACCAGGTACAAGTGCAAGGGGAAGTCATGTGTGGGGATAGGACAGGAGAGACCATGGGTGGAACTAGATTATGTATGCTATTGAAGTGCAGGAATGACTCACAAAAGTCTGCTGAGTTACTCATGACAGGTGCAGGAAGGTTGGTGAGTTTATTGACTGACAGTTTTGGGTTCGAAGGATTATTAATTATTAATAAGGGTAATTCATAAATTACTTATTAATAATTGTAGAGTAATAACTAGAGCGTGCATAATTTAATACAGATTTGTATAGTTGAATATGGTCCTTAATAGCATTAAGGTGCACAGCGAAACAGTCACAGGTTTTCCTGTAAAGGCGTTCAAGACAACGACCAGCAGTTTTCAGATTGCGAAGTGTAGTGGTAAACCAGGGAAACGTATGAGTAGAAGGCACAGTATTTACTTAAGACGTCATTACACGTCAGAGCCCGTCAAGGGGGCGAGACCTTAGCCTATATTAGTCCCCGAATTTATATTTATAGCAAATTTTACTACTTCATCGACAAACTACACATCTTTGACTGTTTACTGAGCCTTCCGCGTCTGAACAAGCCTTTCAGCCTGTGCGAGCTATGAATTCAGCAGATTACGCCTCTCAGCCGTGTGTCTCCTGATGCCGCATCACCTGTGGCTATCCGGCAATATCCTTTTACTCTTGGTCTCGCAAGGCGATGTTTCTAATTCCTCGTGTTATATCCTTCGCCACGTGCGGATGCAAGCTGCAAGAAGCCGACCACCACGCGAGCTGCATTTCATGCCTGGGACTCGACCTCGCGGAGAATGCATTCTCCACCAGCGGATGTCCGGCCTTTGAGAGCATGGCAATCTCCGCACTGCGGACTGGGCTGCGACACCGCGCCTCCTTTCTCTGCACTTCTTCAGCCGAGGAAGAAGAAGCACCGCAGCCAACGGCAGGGCCGAGTGCATGGATGTTTGTAACGCACGTCGGCCAGTGCCTCACTCCCTCCTGCTCAATCATCTCCGGTTCGAAGGAGATCAAGGCCGACGAAACAGGCCTCTAAGCCCCACCCTGCGGCTGATGCCCAGCACCAGTCAAGAGCGGCGAAACGGTTTCCGATGCCTCAGCACCAAGACCCAGTGTCATGCTCGAAGCAGCGCTACCAAAGTCATCCTAGCCGCGACACGAAGAAAGAGGGCGAGTGTCCCATTCTTGCCAGACCACCCAGCCAACAAGCCAACAAAACTTCCCTCAGCCCCCATGTTAGGCGGCCCATTCCCAATAAGTGTCAGTCCCTGAACCACACAGGTTTTAGCCTAGCAAACTATCCCCAGTGTGTCGAGTTGGGTCATAAACACTATAAAGCGAGTCTACTACCAAGCAAGGCTTGGGAGCGCGCTTGCACGTCCCATATGATGTGATTCGATAGAAAATCCGACCCAGAGACTTCACATAGAAATAGGAATACTGGCAGAGGTAATCAGAGGTAATGGCAAAACCCGACAAGTGGATTGTTGCTAATGTGTGATTACTACCCCTTTACACACAGGCAATAAAAAAAGGATTCAACTAAACTACAACAACACAGTTTTTTGTATTATTTTTTACTCCAACGTTATTGTGATGCGGAGCACAAAAGAACAACGGAGTCTGAATTAGCTGCTCACTTAAAAGATATTGCTTGCCACTCAATCGTCCTATTTCAAAATGGCTTTCACATGATAAATTTTTGAGTTCGTAAGCTTTCGAATGATGCCTAATCTATGATGATTACTATATTATGTGATATAAAAAAGGCAATAAAAAAGAGCACCAACCATCCTGCTAGCAAGACGTGACAGTTAATTAATAGATTAAATGAAAATCATATTCCTGAAAATCATAGGGATCAGCCAACTTCAGATAACCATAACTTTTGTTACCGACAAACGAATGAAATAGATAAGAAAACAGATTTGGAAAGGGCTTAAAAACAGCTTCAATATGGTATCAAAATCTGTAATAGGTCAAATTTCACCATGTGATGGGTTTTCCCAGATCGCATGACATACATACACACGTACATATATACAAAGCTAAAAAGTAAACTGTATCTGATCCTGATGAAACTTTATACATATAATATATATACACATACACAAATAAATACTCACTAACAATCCATTATTAGTGTTACTACATTAACATTGGGTAAACTGTGGCTAAATCAGGCTGAAACTTGGGTCTGTGTGTGTTTGGTAAGTGGGTCGCTGGCTCTCCAGCTCAGACAGTTCTCCGAGGAGCCTGATGAACTAGTCTCCATTATTAGCCCACACTTCTGCGAGCAAAAACCTGGGGACAACCACAGTTCTTTAGACACCCAAGAAGTGTTAAAAACTGCATGCCAAGGGACAACATGTTCCAATAAGATTAGAAAGTGAGGAAAATAGGGTACACACACATGAGAATACTTAGAAGAGAACAAATAGGACAAAGGGAAAATCTCTGTGCAGGTAGTGGACAATGAAAAGCTTTTGCAAGGTTATCCTCAGTTGTAAAGGACACTGTGTGCTTAACATGTCACACTATGGAGCACTTAACAGGACAATTAGAAAGCATGGCTCCTGTCCCCTCACTGATTTACGGATGTGTGCTGGATTAAATGCCAATATCCCTGCACTAATGTTTCTAACTCTGAGTAGTGTAATGGGCAAAATCAGCTTTAGAAGGAGCAAGTTGAGGTGAAAATGATTCCTTAAGTCTATATATAGATTTGAACCCATAGATTAGTTTTCTGCAGCCATGCTATTAATATTTACTCTTAGAATACAAAAGATTAAGGTTATGTGATATGCTGAATTCCGAACGGAACAGTAGCATGCAAATTAACGTCCGTACCATATCTTTCTATGGCAGGTAGAGTGAGAGTAGTATGCAAGTATGCTGTTTTAAATTCAGCAATAGTCTCCTGCCCATAGCTTCATACAAAAAAGTTGTTTAGGAAAACCAGTTACAACCACGCACCTTTTGAAAGTAAAGGCAAACAAGTTTTCGTATCCACTTGTTCAGTCATGACGCATCAAATACAGTTTCCGGGTCTCAAGCCTCTACAACTTTTTAAGCAAGAATACCATCTCAAAAGCCAATTATGAGTCATATTCATTTACAGCACAGCTTTAATCTAAGCTAAGTTTTAAAAACCTATATTTACATAACTATATGTATTTTTACATTGGTTTTCTAAACTTATATAATTCCCTACTATTAGGACTGAATTTTCACACAATGGGCCCTATTTTAACGATCTGAAAACGCAAGTGTCAAAGCGCAAAGCGCAATTAACTTTGTGGGCGGATCCTGGCGCTGTTGCTATTTTCCCGACGGGATAAATGCCTCTTGCGCCTGGCGCAAATCTAAAGGGGTTGGTCTGGAGTAGCTTCATTATTCATAGGTGTGGTTTGGGCGTAACGGAAATAAACCAATAAGAGCGTCATATCACATTCCCTTTAAGAGCATGATGAACGAGAATGCGCTTGTTCCGTGGCGCAATTCTATTTTAACGGCGCATTTACCAGGCGCGCTTCAGCATCGGTTCACAGCCGAGTAGAACGGTGTTCTCGTCAGGGCCGTAAAAGAAAGAGAAGGGACACTGGGATGGGACAAACCCACCCAAATTAGCTTCGGGTTAAACATGCATATAATAATTTGGGTAAATGTGTAAGCTTTATGCCTGTTTTTCCCATCATCATGGACACAACAATGATTTCCCTCATGTTTATATATTTTTCCGTATAATAATGTATCATTTGCAAAAAGTAAAATGCATCTGTGTTGATGAGAGAATCATCTACAGTGTATTCGTTGTTCACACTCTGGATTATGGCCAAGCATGCACGCTTAAAATAGCATTTGAATATACGCGCAACGCGCCACTGACTTTAGACCAGGTTTTTTCTGGTCATTGGCGGCAATTGTTTTCTGGAACTGCAGAATAGCACCAGGGACTGTTTGCGCGACACACGCCTCCTCTTTGCGCCAACCCGCCCAGGAAGCGCAAGTTCATTTGTTAGTTTACCTACGTGCGTCTGTGGAGGAAAAAAGCCCGCTTTGCGCGAGTGCAAAATAGGAATGATAAATGCGTCAGTGTATAAAGTCATTTGCGCCGGGTGCAAGATAGAGCCCTATATGTCAGACAGGTGGTCTCTTCCTGTCTTTGTAATTCTTGACCATAATAACCGGTAATAAGTACATACCTTTAAGTTGCAAGTCCAAAAGTTACTCATGATTATCTGTGACACAATGCATGATATCTAATTTTTGTTCTAAAATCTGAGCGAATTCAATTCTTGCATTTGTAAAATCCCACACTGAATCATACATGCTTTTGGGCCCAAGTGGACTATTCAGAAATTATTCCATCAGAACACATATCAAAGTGTCAATTTGGAGCCTGCCATATATAGAAACAAAGTTGACGCAGGGAAAGTGAAGGACATAAAGCTCCGGATATCTTGGCTAAAATGTCATTAGCGCAAGTTGAGAGTCTCTCATTACACAATAGTGGTTAACGGAGAACAACTGAAAATGCCACAGCTGAGGCTGATCCCATCTTACCCACAGGCTATAGAGCTGAACTTGGTGCTAATCTGAGGTCTACTCTCACTGTCTGCATGAGCAGGGCTGTCAGGATGAGTAACTCTACATACTCCACAATATGCTCAACCTGCATTCACTGTAATAAATGCAAGCAGAATAATTACAGGAACTGTAGAAGTACTGGTCGTTTTCTTTCAAAAGTGATTTCTATGCTAGTTCAGTGTGCGATCTGACCTTGTGGCCAATGTTTGCTCACAAAGTCAAAGTGCTAACTAAATGAAGTGGTAAAAAGCATACAAAAAAATCTTATTATGGTGTTATTTTCACTTTCAACTAATTCAGAAACTTTCTCAGAAGTGTGATTAAAGTGGGTCTAAGAACAAAAACTTAAAGCGAGGACATGGTGCAATCTATGGCTCCTTTCACACACTTTTAATGAACCATTTTCCATATTTATGTTCTCTAGATTGTTCCCTCCTACAAATAGCGACTTGGTCTCTTTCTAAATCCCCTCTCTACACTTCAAAACGCATCAGATACCCTCCGGGCTTATTTCCCCTAGGTTTGGTGGCATGATTGTCATTGCAGTAGATAAAAAAAAGTTTTGGGAAAGTGGAGCCAATTTTAATCTCAATTATAGCATAAACATTTGGGTCAAGCATAGCCATTCAGAGAAAGAGCGTGGTTAGTACACAGAAGTAATAGATAAAACAATTGAATGGTTGAAATAGCAGCAATAACAGAGTCACTGTCATAAATAAGCAGTATTGTAAACAGTAAATGTGAATAGTTGTCAGTCATACTAAGTGACACACTACATTTTGTAATATCAAATAAAAATTAGAAAATGAGAATTAAATAACAGTATTCTCATTTAAGGTGGATAAATTACCAAAAACATTTACCAAATAAACTACAGAATTATCTAGATAATCCAAAAAAAAAAACAATGACATTGGCCCACCAATAAGACATTTTTAGCAATATTACAATATTTCAATTAGTTCAATTTGCAGAAGAAGGCATCAATATGTGCTTTATAAGTACTAATAAACAGCCAACCAATACCCTAATGAGCATGCATGCGTGTGTGTGTGCCTGAAAAATTATCTAAAACATTTTTTTAGATTTTCCTAACCTTTTGAGTATGGTTAGATGTAAACCATAATGTATAAACGGTGATTAAATCTCATGATTTGTTAGGGCAGATTGAAAAGGTAATAAATGGCCCTGGAACATCCTTCGACCATACCGATCTAATTGGCTTCCTTAAAGGGATGGTTTACTCTGAAATCACGATTAAGTCATCATTTACTCACCCTGATGTTGTTCTAATGCTGTATGGGCCTTTTTTTCTTTTATGGACCACAAAAGAAGAATTTAAAAAAATAATAATAATTTAAATTTGCGCTTGTCAATATTAATGGAAGTGAATAGTGGCAACTAACGATCTGAAGTTGAATTTGAAAATATGTCATTATGTGCATCTCATCCTTTGCTTTTTCCCACACTATAAACGCACCATTGTGTTTTGTTGTTCTAGTACATCAGTGTTCGGGCTCAGGGATCAGTTTGTCAAAACTCCCTTTAGAATGAAAATAAAGATCATTCTTCCCTGCTTTGTCTTTCCATCTCTCTCTCCCCGTTTCTTAGTCTTCCTCGTGCACTCCTTGGCTCTCCTCCTGGCTTGTCAGCTGCCAGGAGCTGACGTCTCCTTTCATGTTCCATGCCCGGCGAGGGCTTTGAACATTCGTTTGATTCTTTTAAGATAATAGCTGGTTAGCTGTCAGGGAGAGGATGATCAGTTAAAACCTTAATCACTGCCTGTCGACTTGCATGACAGTTTTTTTTTCTCCTGCCCCTTCCTTCTGCCTCTAAAATTAATCCGGGTAGCGAGGCAACAGCAAACACAAGAACACAGTTGTTGGTAGGAAGGGTAAAGCAGGGGTGGGAGTGAGAGCAAGTAGGATGTTTTTCTCCCAATATAGAAGAGATGTTGGTTTGGTTAGTGCAAACCTAGCAGCAGCGGGAGAAGCAGTGAGGTCATGAATGGATCTCACTCAGTCCCGTTTTCTTCATGTAACCTGTCACCTGCTCCTTATACCTGCCAACCTAAGAACAGAGAAAATGGCCCTGCATCTCCCTTACCTGTCAGCATATAACACTTATGTGACATGGTCTGCCAGGTGTGGGAGATCTCCTCATAGGCAATAAGAGAGAGATGGCCTTGATCAGTCAGGCTAAAGAGCAGAGCACTGTCAACCAATGACATCCCAAAGCCAGAATGGGAACATCATCCAGAAAGTACAAGTATATGACACGGGAAAGAGGAACTTGTGGAAAAGTTTTACTTGCATCAAAGGGTGTTGTTGTATTACAAGATAAATGGGTGGCATTGCCATCATCTAACACTCTCATAAAGTTCATCTTGAAAAAGACGTATTATTTGCTACACTGTTGGATGTAATCTTTAGCAAATACTGTATAAGAATGAATATCTAAGTTTCATACTGCAGCCATTTTTTATGCACTACCATTCAAAATGTTGGGAACGGTAAGATATTTTTCTGTTTTTGAATGAAGTTTGTTATGGTCACATTTATTTCACCCAAAACTGCAATATTGTAATAAATAATTTTAAAATGTCATCTATTCCTGTGATGGCAAAGCTACATTTCTAGCACTATCTACTCCAAACTTCAGTGTTACACAATCATTATAAGTTTATTTACTAGTAATTATGATCAATAATCCACATTCACTTAATAAAATTACTAATTTATTTAAAAATATGTCTTACTGACCACAAACCTTTGACCACTAGAATAGCTTATACCATTTAAAATGTTTTATTTTTTTATTTATTTTTTTATGTTTTATTTCTATTTTTCAGCCAAAACGTGATTCATCAGCCCATTAGCATTGGCCGGACTTCTTGGTATTGGTGCATACTCTAGCAGTGTTGGGAAGGGGACTTTGGAAATGTAATAAGTTACAGATTACAAGTTACCCTATTGAAACATTTTATAAGTACTGTAACTATTCCAATTATTTTATTAAAGTAATACAACTGATTGCATTTGATTACTCTTCTAAAACGGTTAATCATTTTCAATCATTTAAGCCAGTTAACCTTACATTAGTCCTCAACACTGATTACTATCAGATTTCATCACATGAATTAAGATTATAATAATTTAATTTTACAGCTCAGCCACCAAAACATCAGACTTTAGCACCTCTTTTTTCTTTGAGATTGTTCTGAGGTATACAGTTCCCCTTTCGTAGTCACTTCGAGTTATGTTCGAACGATGACGAATGGGGGTTTCGCTTAGAAGTCTATCATCTTCGAGTGTAAAAAATCGAGCCAATGGCAAAGAAATGCCATGGGTCTGCGGAATTTGCATAGCGTAACTCCGCCCCACCTCGGGGGTATATAAGGAAGAACGTTTCTGCTTTGGAGCCAAGAGGTCCTCTTCACTCCTGCAAGCCTGATTTCTCTGACTGTCATCAAGTGTCATCGACCGCAGGCTGCTGAGCGTCCTCTCACAAAAGAGCTTGCACGGGCATGTCTTATTCGAGATGTCTCGCCCGTGTGTTTCTGGGTGCGGTCGTTCCATTTCTCCCTCTGATGGGCATGATCGCTGCCATGAGTGTTTGGGCTTAGAACACGCTAAGGCAGGTTTCATGGATGAATCATATTCTCACTGCGGAAACATGACCTTCGCTGCGTTGAGATCGAGACTCTCATGACCTTATTAAGAGTAGAATCCCCTCTGCCACACTCTCGATCTACCCCATCCTCGAGAGCTGGTACTTCGGCTGGTGGCCAGGGTGTCTGAGGGTGACACTGTGGAATACTGCCCTGACAATGCTTCTCCTTCGGGCCACACCCCCTCACCAGAACAGCGTCCCGCCGAGTTCCTTGGGTGCAGCCGCAGGGTCATCTTTGGTTGTGCCTTACGTCTTATTCGGGGCTTCAGAGGAGTATTTGATGTCGACCGCCTGCATCACAAGGCGAGCTGGAATCTTCTGAAGATGAAGATTCGGCTGTGCTGCCGCCAACAGGGTCCCAGCATTGTCCGAGTCTGATCCAGAACTGATAGCTATGCTCTCCCGGGCCGCCGCAAGCATCGGGTTACCGTGGAACCCGCACCCTGCCCTGAGCGCTTGTGGTCGGATGATGGACACCCCCAGTTCCATCCTTCCCGGAGGTGCATGAGAGGGCCCCGGAATCCTGAAAGGCCCCGTTGTCTTACCACAATCGTTCGGTGGCTTCCTCAAGGACATGCATTAGAGTAGAGCTGACCAAGGGCTGCATGCCACTGCCGACCTCTCTCTCCTCTAGCGACGAAGGTGACTGCACACTCCCTTGATCGCCATGACCATCAGCTATGCTATGCGACGCGATTCAGTTCGCACAATCTCCCCCCCGCTTCTGGGGAGTCTGCCACACTATGGCCGGTGGCAATGCCCCTGTCATGCGTGCAGAAGTAGCAACCTTGTTGGCGAAAAGATGCGGCCGAGAATGTCCCTCAAGCCGAAATGAAGTCCGGGACCTCCTTTCTCAGGGACAGGGCACCCTATGGCACCCTCATCTCGATCTTTGGAACCTCCACGTGTGGCTCCTGGACAGGACGAGGTAGATTTGAGTACCCTACCACCAGAGGTGGTGGCTTCCATCACTTTCGCTGAGAGCATCGTCCACAAGACCTGCCTATGTGTTGAAGGGGAACCTCTTCGTCAACTGGTGCTCTTCTCACAGAGAAGACCCTGCGATATGCCTGATCAGTGCCGTGCTTTCCTTCCTGCAAGAACGGTTGGAGTGAAGGCTGTCTCCCTCCACCCTGAAAGTTTATGTTGTCGTTATCACCGCACATCATATTGCAGTTGAGGGTAAGTCCATTGGGTAGCATGACCTGGTCATCAGGTTCCTGAGAGAAGTGAAGACACTGAATCTTCTTCGTCCTTCTTTGGGACCTCTCAGTGGTTTTAACAACCCTGCGGAGTGCTCCCTTCAAGCCCTTGCAATCAGTGGGGCTTAAGTTCTTGTCGATGAAGACAGCGCTCCTGGTTACATTGGCCTCCATCAAGAGGGTAGGGGACCGGCATGCATTTTCCATTGACGAAGCGTGCCTGGAATTTGGGCCGGCTAACTCTCACGTGATCCTGAGACCCCGGCCTGGATATTTGTCCAAGGTTTCTACCACTCCCTTTCGGGAACAGGTGGTGAACCTGCAAGCGCTGCCCCTGGAGGAGGCAAACCCAGCCTTGGCACTGCTCTGTACAGTACACACTTTCCGTGCCTACATAGACAGGATGCAGTGTTTCAGGACCTCAGCCCACCTCTTTGTCTGTCATGGTGGGAAGCTGAAGGAAAAGGCTCTATTCAAGCAAAGGTTGTCTCACTGGATAATGGATGCCATTGGTTCCGACTTGGCTGCGAGCTCAGTCTTTGCTCCTCAGCAAGGAAACATGTTTGCATTCTGCCAGCGTTCTTCCTTATATACCCACGAGGAGTTACGCTATGCAAATTCCGCAGAATCATGCCATTTCTTTCCCATTGGCTCGATTTTTTAAAACTCGAAGGTGATTGGCTTCTAAGCGAAACCCACATTTCATCGTCATTCGATGTAACGTTCTCTGTTTCCTACTCAGGGTAACGAGGGTTACGTACGTAACCGAGACGATTTCTGGATTATTATTTTTTTAAAATTTCCAGCACTGGAACACATTTTTATATGTAGCCTTATGTAGCCTAAAGCTTTCAGTGGAAATGTGGATTGATGCAATTGGCAGATGTGGTGTAAAGCAAATTAAAAAGCATCAAAATAGCATTGCTTTACTAAAGGCCTTTAAGACAGGAGACATTGTGCAAATCAAAACAGGCAAAGTAACAAATTATACTGATATTATTCAACATACTGCTCTTACAATATAGTGCTACAGTGAAAAGTCAAAATATCACCACACTCAGAAATTCGCTTACATTTGAGAGCCGGAACTAACTGTACAAATTTATTACCCTGACATAATATGGTTGTCTATTTTGCACAGTTGTCAGGTACATTACTGTTATTGATAGAACCAGAGGTGAGCGAGGGTCTGTATGAGAGAGAACAGATGCATTGTATGCATGCTGTAGCTTTATCTCCAGATACATGGCACTCTGACCTTTTTAGTCAATACAGCAAAACATTTCCCTAGATAAATCACAGCAAATAAAGCCATTCAGCACTGGAAGGTCGCCAGCAGCCACAAACACATATGGATCTGAAGATGTAATGCCTAATATAATACAATTAATATTATATCATATATATTAATTAATTCAACAAATTAAAAAGTAATTGAATAAATTCAACAAAAAAGCCAAGCAAACTGTTGCCTTCATTTTAAGCTTTATGAACACCATTTTTCTTTTGTATTAGATCACAACTAGCATTCTGTCAGCTGAGGCCATTCTGTGTTTGTCACCTGACCCTTCAGTTCTCCCGAGCAACCAGTGTCTAAATAATTGCTGCTGCCTCTCGCAGATTAATCAGAGTTTCGTTCTCTTGAAGTAACACGGAGAGAGTTTCATCGCCTGTTGCGGTAAAGTCACCTCAGAGACATTGAAAATGATGGTGTGTTGTGACAGAACGACACAAGGGGATTTAAATACATAATATGTGACAATGCAACAAGTTGGCAGAGGGATGCAAGCACGGGCAAAGTGCCATAAAAGCTGCCAGCTCCACTGAAGGCTTCATCCAAGGATCTGTGGCGGGATCCCTGAACGTGTCAAAGGCGGCTCAGTTAGCAGACGACGGGTGCATGCTGCATGTGTCTTCTCCTTATTCCTCTCTTTCATCAGACCCAGACTTAGAAGTGACAGTGCTTTGCCTGACAAAGGGATTTGTAATATCACCGAGAGAATACGCTTCAGTCCTTATTATTTCACATTATTCCTGGTAATGAATCTTAAAACAAGATATGCCGCCTAAATTGCTACTGTTGTACCGCATGCATCCCGGTAAGCGCGCACGGAAATGCCTAGAATAGACACAGACAAGCATGCAAATAAATACAAACATATATAAACACTGCAGAGGTTGTCAACCTGTCATTGTTTGCAGTTTTTAGAGTCGGAAGAAAAAAAAAGAGAAAAATGAACAAAAAAATAAAATAGATAAATAAATAAACGGAAAGAAACCAGGATAAATTGGGGTTTACAGCACAAAAGCCCACTAATCCTTGCATTTGGATATTTGAAACAGAAGCTCCGGAGAGAAAGCATCAAAGACAGCTCTAAATTAGCCTGTGAAACACACACACACACAGAAGAGAAGGCTGCCGATTTCCACCAGTGTGAAAAGACAAGGGAGCTGCAATCTCCTAGGGGCCCAGATTAGAAACATATACTCATTATTCTCTCTCAGTGGGTGTCTAAACCCCAAAAATCCCGCTTCCAGGGAGAGCACTGAGACATGTTAACCCTGCCGCTGCTCTCCCTTTGTAGCTGTGCATCGTTAGCCGCTCCGCAGTCGCATCTCGAAGGGGAAAACTGACGAACGCTGGCAATTAGAACACCAAGTATGTACTTGTTCAGATCCACGAGTGGAACAGTCTTAAACACATTATAGTGGAAAGTTAAACAAAAAGATAAGGGTGCACATGTCTATATATGCGGTAATCATCTTGTTTTCCTTTTTACTTTTTATCATCATTCCCTTTACATTAAAAGTAACGTTCAGCTTTCACAGGAAGCCCCTGCCCCTGAAGCATCCCTCTTAAGGGCAGCACCACTCGAGATTATGAAGATGATGAGCATGAATAGGCCTAATCGCTATGGGTCATCGGTTACGTGTTGTCCTGACGCATTAAAGCAAGAATGAGCGTGCTAGAATATTAATAAAAAAATGCCTGAAAACATTTCTCCACCAAGTTCTTGCCACCACATGACCCCGCAAGGATATAAGAATGAGCCATAGTGTCGAGTGCTGCATTGAGAAAAACCTGAATGTAAGTGATGGGCTGGTATCTTGAAACGAGTTCTCAAAAAGCCCTCCACCACAACTCAAAGTGACCTTTGAGACCGGTCTGTGTAAAGGTTGTGGTGAATGGGAAGACTGGTTGGTGAAAGGTCTGGACCCTCTGTTCTTAATGGAACTATCTATGACGCCTGAAGTGTGCTTGAAGTGTGAACATCTTGGTGCTAATCAGTAGATCACAGCATTCAAAGAACCTTCAATTAACATGGCAGAAAATACCTACATGAGCAAATGCTGGAAATAACAAGAAACATTATGTTTATGACAATGAAAAATGTAATAATTTCATGCACGGTGAAAGATTTCTTTGTGTATACCTCTAAAATGATCTGAAAACGATTCAAAAGGAATCCTTAGTAATTTACCAGAGTGATAATTTAAAACAAAACAAATCCTTTTAACGTTGACTCTGGTATGTGCCTTCTAATATTGTTCTCAGGATTAATCATGGTTCATAGACAGGAACAGTAAATATTTAAGATTCTGCTATTTTGTTCAGATTGAATTAGTGTTTATCTCATTAGAGGCTCATCTAGAATGACAAGGCAGCCATGCCATGTGATTTCAAAAGTTTAGTAAATAATCCACCCCTTGCCTTTGAAGTCTAATGACCTAGAATGGCTAATGCTGTTTAGTACCCAAGGAAAGTAATGAGTGCTCGATTCAGTGATGTGTTGTAGTGCAAGCCGCTGAGACCGATGCTGAAGGAGAGACTGAAGGATGTTATATTCACTGCCACAACAGGGAAAGCAATAAAGCAGTAGTTCAAGTAATTATGAACATATTATCTATTTACCCTTCCTATTCTTGTTTGAAACTTTAGTGTCTTTCTTCCATGGAAAACAAAAGGAAACATTTTGAAGTACACTCTGGTTCATTTTGAAGACATGGTTCTATATAGAACCTTAAAAGGTTCTAAAGTGCTACGTATTTGGAACCCGTAAAATGCAATGCATGAGAATGATCACAACATTCAAGATATGGGGGTTAAAAAAATGTAATTAATCAATTTCACACGAAGAGTGACATTTCAGTTTTCACATAAACATTTCACATAAAATGTGATATTAAGTTACTACAACAGTTTAATAAACAATAATTTAATAACAAATACAAAATGTTGCAGAATAATGTAAAAATGAATGAATAATAGCCTTTAGAGAAGCTTTGTGCCAAAAGTGTTCTTTCTTGTCATTATTGAACCTTTTTTAGCATAAAATGTCCTTTGGAGTTGAGTAAAGAACCCTATGCTACATATATAGAACCTTTTTTTTCTAAGAGTGTATATCCTAGATGCTCACTTGCTCAGATAAAACAGAAATCATTCAGATAAAACAGAAATCATTCATAAGGTTGGGATTTAAAAAAAAATTGTATCAGTCTCTTGTGGTCCCCAAGGCTACACTTATTTGATCAAAAATACAGTTAAAAATTAGAAAAAAAATACTTTTTAATTTATTTCTGTGAAGGCAATGCTCGAATTTTCAGCAGCCATTACTTCAGTCTTCAGAACTGAAGTTTTTGCCATTTTGAAGCATGACAGCAAAAGTTTCACCTAAAAAATGCTAATTTTTGTGCCCCACTAGATGTTTAGAAAGACATAAGTATGAATATAAATATAAAGATTTTTTTGTTGTTGTTGCATAAACTATTGCTTTAAGAAATAAATCCACCATGCTCGTCTAAAATATGAACACAACAGTGTAATCCCCCTTCAATATTTATCTTTTTTCATAGGGTCTCAAACATTGTGAATCCATAGTTATGTCTGAGGATTTGTGGACACTAATGGCCCTTTCCTACCTTTCAGAAGAGAACAAAGACCAGTGACCTTATTGCGTTTCCCCCTCACAGACCAAAAAATAAAGGTCAACAAGTGGGCAGATGTCAAAGGGTCAGTGGGGGAAGGATGGAGAGCATTGTTGCCGAGAAAAAAAGGCCCGGCCAGGAATGGCCGATGCACCCATCTAAACCCACACAACACAGATGCTTCCAAAAGCAGCACTTCTACCCCTCAGACCTCCCCCCATCACCTCCACCTCCTGTGTTCCCTCGTTCAGTCCAGGCAGAATTGCAGCATGCTGTCATGCCTTGGTAACAAGCTGATCAGAGCAGGCCGGGCTACCTCGTACAGACAGTAGCAATTATCGCAATCAACAGCTCGGTCCAATTATAACTTCCTGCTCATTATGCCCAAGGGGCCCCGTGGTCCAACTTACAAGAAAATTAAGCGGCTGCCTCGCTTTGCATAACATAATTTGAAATGACAGGGTGTGACATCAAGGGCTTCTGACCCTGCCAGCAACTGGCCCCATGTGTGGCAACAATTTACACTGCCAAATTGCTCCCAGGCTGCCCTTGGCCGAGGAAGCAAGGATGAGCTCCACCAAACACTAGCTCCCCTCAAACGAAAGTGGTTGGCTGCAGAATGCCGGTAGGAGGAATATTCCCACCCTGGCTGATGGAGAGATGGAAGAGATCCATCTGAGCTAAGAGCAGGACTTTACTAAGATGCTCAAAATCCTTGCTAATTGCTTGAACTGCTTGTGAAATCTTTGATTTGTAGATAATCTCAGTTATAGGTGACTTATTTCTGGTTGTTGTACACTTGATACAAGTGGTATGATTATACCATTTAAAGGTTTTGTTTAGATTGAGGCAGTACATAAAAATCTATATTCACATTTGTTTTTTTATTGATGGCAGTATGAAAAGCAGTAATGATTAGGGTTGGGTATCGAGAATCGAGTATCCGATTGGAACCGGGACTAACTTTTCGTTTTTCCCGGAATCGTTCAAAAGTTAAAATTTCGATTCCTAGTTTCGGTATTCACAGTCCGTCGACCGGAAGAAGAAACCGCTGAACAACACCAACAAAGAAGCGTCGGCATAACCGTGCGAGTCGAACATGAGTAGCTTACGTCGGCGGTCCAAAGTGTGGCTTCACTTTTCTAAAAATAACGAAAATCTCGGCAAAATGCAAAATTTGTGACAAAAGGAGTATTTGTGACAGAAGGAGTATTTCCTTCGGAAAGACCATTGGTTAGCAAGGTTAGCTAAACTTTTTTTACCCTGCCTCTTAAAAGAATTCGGAATCGAGAATCGTTAGGAACCGGAATCGAAACAAGGAATCGGAATCAGAATCGTTCAAATTCAAACGATACCCAACCCTAGTAATGATTTATATTTAGTGCTGTCGGGTTCAAATAGGCAGCAAATTTCAGGCTTTCATCATGTGCCCTTGCATGTTCAAATCAGATCAGTAAAGGAAAGAACTAAGGTCTAGCTAATATGGTGACAGATATCCTTCTTACCAGGGTTTCTGTTGTCCGGTAATTACCGGACATTGGCCGGGAAATAAATGAAATGTCAGACAAAATTAAATCTCTTTAATCGGTCAAATTGTCCGATTAAAATTGCGCAGAATTCCTTGGCCACAATATGAATTTGAATTTGTTATAAAGGAACAGGCTCTACCGTTTGAAAGTTATTAAACAACATTGCATGCCGCATTTCAAATAAAGCGCACACGCCTAAAACGGCCGTAATATAGACCTAAACAACAAACGATTGTGTGAAACGTTTCAAATATGGCCAGGCCCAGGCAGGGGTGCGTTTCCCGAAAGTATCGTAAGCCAATATGGTCGCAAGTTCCGTCGTTATCAGCATTGTTCAACGAGTCAGTGTTTCCAGAAACCATCGTTCCAACAAACATTCGCAAACAGCATCACAAAGTTGTGTGGTTTCAACTTTAGCTCTCGACCTGTGGTTAGAGGCATCGTTTCTATATTGCAACACATTTGGAGGTAATAAATCCTTATCATGAGCAAAATAAGCAAGCTGAGATTCAGTACAACTGGTGCCTTTTATTTAGAATAAATACTAATGGAATTTACGTCTTTTAGTTTGTCAAAAGATTTGAAGTACCGTGTTTGAAGAGTGCGCATGTGCGAACGTGCTCTACTGTGTAAGAACGAGCCAAATATTGAGTCTGGTAATAAAGCAAAACAACTGAGAACAATTAGAAATAGTCCTCAGATGACACGTCTGTAATTTATATTAAAAAAATCTAGCGTTAATTGGATCTCAAACAGTTTCATTAAAAGTAGTTATTACTCCACCACGTGCGAAACCAACGTGGTTGAACGATACTTTGCGACAGTGGGTTTCAGGAAACAGTCGTGACTAGCTAGTTGATTTATCCAACGATGCATCATACTATGGGAGTAAATCAGAGAACTAAGTCATTGTACGGGGATACGCTGAAGCCCCTGGCAAGCTTTATAGGCTTTTTTTCAGAGGACAGACGTCTGGAACATCTCATTATATAGATCAGTGGTTCTAATTCACTCACTCGTGGGCTACAGTTTATTTTTTCTCTCATCAAAACTTAATAACCTATGTTCATCAGTGGTTACAGCCTATATCAAGCAGGGACATGTTTGTGTGCATTTTATTTTGTGATTTCACCAGAATGAATAGAGTCTCCGCAACGGTGATACAGATTGAAACTCGTGTCCAAGTGAAGATTGCGCAACTCGCGCGACATCAATGCAACTGATGGCAGTGGATATGAGCGCTCAGCTTGATTTAAAAAACAACAGATTTTAGTGCTAGATCTCTTATTTAATAGCGAACTAAATTAATGATCTGCTAGTTAACTGGAGATGTTTTATTTACGTATTTGTATTAGGTACATCCGTGCCTCAATGTTTCAAAAAGTGAATGTGTGTGAAAATATAGCAAAAACAACTGGTGTTGATTGACGTTTATTCGGACGTTCATGTTTTTTTCTCGTCTATTTGAAAGTTAGGCTAATAAACATGTTGCATTCTATACGGCCTGATTATTTTTTTTTTTTAAGTTACATAGCCTGCCTCCAGTTTTCCTCAACTTCACTAATTAAGAGGTGATATTTGACCCAGATGGCTAATATTTACTCAACACAATAAGTGCATGTCAAGTTCTCCCACTACATTCAACAACAAAACTTTCAACGAAACCCACATCATTTCTCTGGAAATAAAAGAAAATGCTATATCATTCAGATTTCACATTATCTTCAACGTCCAGGTAAAAAAAAACGGTTATTTATATCTTTGCAAAATTTTGCAAAAAAAGTAAAGTGTCTCATGAGTTTGTTTTCACTTATGCTGAATAAAGGAGGCACGTTCGTGACGGTAACTATGTTTCTTGATTAGAACAAAGTAGAGGAGAAAAAAAAAGTGATATCTCACAACTCCTGCTGGCTCTCTCATGAGGCTCCTCACTGTTGAGTTTCTTAATTATTATTTTTTCCTTCCATTACAGAAAAAAGAGGGAAAATAGGACAGTTTTGTGAGTATCTTGGTGCAGCATGTTTCATTAATGTGAGGCTGATAAATTGTAGTCGGCGTAATTAAAGTTAACTGATGAGGACATACGTAGAAATGTTTTGTTAGCAGGCTAAGAGACGGATGAAGGCAGTGAGTAATTGCTTTGGATTAATTATTTGGATATGGGGTACTTGTGAGTCCACCACTCCTAAGGGGGTTTTGGGATAGCTGAGGGCGGGATGCAAGGAGAGAGCTTCTGTATGAGAATGTGTCCGGAGCTCCAGTCTCACTGCAGGCACAGATAGCAGGACAGGCCCTCAGTAGTGTCTAAAACCAGGTCGATCTATTAAAAAGTGTTATTAAAAAAAACTGATAATAATATGCTAAACCAGCAACAGACAAAAAAACACATTACTTGATTAGAGAGGTTAATCAAGTTGATAAAAAAAAACTTGGGATGAAAAAGTCTCAAGATATTGAAGTTATTTAAAAAACAAAAGACAATCTGATTGGTCTCTTGGCCCTGTTGCTGGGGGAAAGGAAACTTGATTTGTAATTCATTAAATGTAGGTCTACCTATAATTTCAGGACTTAAAGTGGTCTTGATACACAAGTCAAAAAAGAAATGAAACTGAAACTAAATTAAATTAAATACAAAACTTTTAGTGTCATTCCCATAGTTCCCTTAGATTGATAGGCCCATTTTTGCATATGCATACACTACAGTGGAACTCAGTTTAGGGCCAAGGGACACTTTCAGGGACACAAAAGAAAAGGGGTGAAACATATTTTAATAAAATCTATAAATAAAAAAGGGCAGTCAATGGGCTGTTTTAGGGCTGTCAAAGTCAACATGTCAACACAAAGATTATATATATATATATATATATATATATATATATATATATATATATATATATATATATATATATATATATATATATGATATGAAGAGTTTAGATGCAAAAGCCTCTAAGTGCCATTTGAAATTTTCTTCTAAAATGACCATTTTTATCAAGCTTGTATATTTAAGTTCAGTAATTTCACTTAAATGACAATTAATAGGTAATCTTCATTGTCATTTAAGTGAAATTACTGAACTTAAATATATGATAACTGTAAAAAGCACTTTACTTTAAAAATAGAAAAGTAACTTAATACTTAAAGTAAAAGGTTCCAGATAATATATTAATAATTAGATTTAACTTAAGTGAATTACAGTGATATACTGTATAGAGTGACTTAATTTAGGAAACATGCCATTAAATGATCACACAGTCTTAAACTACACTCCTACAGTGGCCAATGTCAGACGATCTCAAGAAATAGCGTGTGTATGACACGCCAATTCGTATTTCCATTTTTGGCGTGCTATCAACACGCATAATCGCTTTTCAGCGTGTTTAAGAACGCCGTTGACTTAACGTTATTTCTATATATATATATATATATAAATATATGACCTACCTCAACCCCATCCCTAAACCTACCCATCACTGGGGTTAATAGCATTTATGAGTCTCCCTCACCATCCTATTAAAAAAAATAAATCGCTCCCCAGATGTAGATCTACATTTTGCTTCGTTTCGCTCGGACATTTGACAGCGTATACATACAAGCGGAATTACTCGGACATTAATGGCGTAGACATACACGCATACACGTGGAAAATACGTAGAGATAACACGCCACTTGACTCGAAAGTGGCATGTATGTTTACGCAAAAGATGTTGCCAATGTAGTCCAAGATTAACATGGCTTCCAGTTCGACCTCGTCCATGAGTGTTAACTCAAACGTAAACACGAAAGGCGAAGCTTGAATTAACAGGTATGTCCCTCTTTGGCTAATGTATTTTCAAGATGGAGGGGCAACATGGCGAACCGACATTAGAACCCCTTACCCGTATGTATTTTCAATAGCATATTACACACTCACGAGAATACTTTATTACTTGAACGAAGTAAATATACATTAATGAGCACATATATTTTTGAAAGAACTAAAAGTGTTTTTAGCTAAGAATAAAGTAAGAGTTACACAGTGTAGCTTTAATGGAAATATATATATCGATTTACATATAAACATACTGTTCAAAGTTCTGACATGAAACTACTTCTGTAGTTAACTCAATCTGCTTGCAATCACATTCTTCTCAACACTCACCGGCCACTTTATTAGGTACCCCATGCTAGTAACGGGTTGGACCCCCTTTTGCCTTCAGAACTGCCTCAATTCTTCGTGGCATAGATTCAACAAGGTGCTGGAAGCATTCCTCAGGGAGTTTGGTCCATATTGACATGATGGCATCACACAGTTGCCGCAGATTTGTCGGCTGCACATCCATGATGCGAATCTCCCGTTCCACCACATCCCAAAGATGCTCTATTGGATTGAGATCTGGTGACTGTGGAGGCCATTTGAGTTCAGCGAACTCATTGTCATGTTCAAGAAACCAGTCTGAGATGATTCCAGCTTTATGACATGGCGCATTATCCTGTTGAAAGTAGCCATCAGAAGTTGGGTACATTGTGGTCATAAAGGGATGGACATGGTCAGCAACAATACTCAGGTAGGCTGTGGCGTTGCAACGATGCTCAATTGGTACCAAGGGGCCCAAAGAGTGCCAAGAAAATATTCCCCACACCATGACACCACCACCACCAGCCTGAACCGTTGATACAAGGCAGGATGGATCCATGCTTTCATGTTGTAGACGCCAAATTCTGACCCTACCATCCGAATGTCGCAGCAGAAATCGAGACTCATCAGACCAGGCAACGTTTTTCCAATCTTCTATTGTCCAATTTCGATGACCTTGTGCAAATTGTAGCCTCAGTTTCCTGTTCTTAGCTGAAAGGAGTGGCACCCGGTGTGGTCTTCTGCTGCTGTAGCCCATCTGCCTCAAAGTTCGACGTACTGTGCGTTCAGAGATGCTCTTCTGCCCACCTTGGTTGTAACGGGTGGTTATTTGAGTCACTGTTGCCCTTCTATCAGCTCGAACCAGTCTGGCCATTCTCCTCTGACCTCTGGCATCAACAAGGCATTTCCGCCCACAGAACTGCCGATCACTGGATGTTTTTTCTTTTCTGGACCATTCTCTGTAAACCCTAGAGATGGTTGTGCGTGAAAATCCCAGTAGATTAGCAGTTTCTGAAATACTCAGACCAGCCCTTCTGGCACCAACAATCATGCCACGTTCAAAGTCACTCAAATCACCTTTCTTCCCCATACTGATGCTCTGTTTGAACTGCAGGAGATTGTCTTGACCATGTCTACATGCCTAAATGCACTGAAGTTGCCGCCATGTGATTGGCTGCTTAGAAATTAAGTGTTAACGAGCAGTTGGACAGGTGTACCTAATAAAGTGGCTGGTGAGTGTATATCTGATCTATATCTGTTCCTGCTGTTTCAGTAGCCAATGAACTTTCAAATACTTGGTCAGCATCTACTGTAGAAGTATCTGCTGGAGGTAATTCATGTACGCTATTGTTCAGCAGCAGCATGTCTTACTTGCTCACATTAGCTTGTTGTGAATATATTAGCAGTAGCAAGTTTCTGTACTTTGTTCTGCAGCAGCGTAGCATATCTATTCTGCCAAAACCAAACATATTAATAGTATATTAATATGCGGTTATATTAATATAATGCAAACATTTAATAGTATATTAATATATTATCATCAAATAATATGACCTTAGCATTAAAAAGTTAGAAAGCCCCTGCAATATAAGCTACTACACTAACTATAACTAAACAATAAAACATAAAAAGCAGCCCCCTTCACTTCCCTGCTGGTTGTATTACTCTGCCCAAGCATTCAACCGTGGCCTGACCTTTCACCCGCACAAAAAAAAGAAAGAAAGCGAGAAAGAAAGGACGGAGGGAAAACAAAATGAAAAGAGACTCCCGGAGCAGGTAGAACCATCTGTGCAGAATATCCAACCCAGATGTCAGGGAATCAGCCACCAGCCAGGATCACCTTACATAAGTAGTTTACCATGTGAAGAAATAATTTAGCCATATTAATTGACGGTAAACTTTCCCAAGAATCCAGAGCCCTGGCCGCTGCCTCACAGGTGGGTTCTTTCACTCACAGGAACCGAGTGGGTAAGCGGACCCTGATCAAAGGGGAGATTGACATAAATAAAGAGCCTGCAGGAATGCATTGTGCAAACAAAATATGAACAGGGCCTCCAAACATTCCCCATGAGTGTGTGGAGAGAGTGAGGCTTGAGATCAGGGGGCAAGAGAGGGGGAGTTAACAGAGGAGGGGGAGTAAAAGAAAAACCTATTTTCTATCCCCTTTTTTCAGTATATTGTCTGTACTTTTTAGCTCAGGGGGGCACAGCTATTTGACAGAAATGGAGAGATGGAGAGAAAAATCACCCTGTTTTAGACCACGAATGACAAGTGCACTTTGAAGTGAGCCGATAAGTGTGCATCAGGGCATGGCGTATTAGGTTTCCCTCTTTTGTTGTGGTGTACTTTTCATTTCTAAACACTGACATGTCATGTTTGAAAGATCGCTGACATCCTATCCAATACATCCAAGGATTCGATAGCGGAGATCTGACCCCAGTGTGCCTCCTACAGTTTATTCTAGCCGACACACAATGCGAAAGTCTCTCCGTGATACACAACGCTGGCTGGAGCCACTGTGTGCTTCCATGTAAGGCATGAAGTCTATGAAAGAAAACAAAGTGCCATTGCTTGCATATACAATACCATAAGAGGACTTTATAGGTGATGGGGTAAGGTCAGCGAGCGTAGTGACAAGCTGTCTACTTTTTCTAAAACAGAGAAAATTAAAAAGAAGCGCAAACATGGTAAACAAAAGAGACAAATGTAAACGCACACTTGAACACCTCTTCACAAGTTCAAGGTGCCTGTGAGAATTCATCCCCAGGCACTTGAAGGTTTTCTTATGTTTTTGAAGATGTGTGTTTGTTTAAATATGTAAAAAGTTTTAATTTTATCTACTTTCTATGACACTTGGGTGAGGGAGAGGAGAGAGAGAAAAAAAATGACAGAACGTGGCTCGGGAAAGTCGATGAAAGGAAACGTAGTGACTGACAACACTAAAATTTCCCAAGGCGATCCACATCAGACGGTCATTGCAGAGAGACTCCAAAGCGAGCTCGGTGCACACGAGCTCGGTGCAAGCCCTACGTTCGGGGGAGTAGACAGGCTCCCCCTGATAATATACCTCACCCTAGTGTCTATGAAGAGAGGTGCATCTCAACCCCCAGGAAAGGGTGACAGGCCCCTCAGGTGAGTGAGGAAGAGGTGGATCTGCCTGGTGGCAACCCTGGGGGTTTACTGTGGAGTGCCTGCATTCTCATGGCCACACTGGGGCAAATCAAACCACAAAGAAACACTCCAGTTATCCCTGGAGGTACGGTGGTGTACGTTTGAAAAAGTAAGGAGAAAGCGTCTCAGACATTACCGAAACTTGAGCATCTGAAGCTTTCAACTTACTTTAGTTGTTAATATCGTAAACACATTTGAAAAATCTTCTACAGAACAACAAAAGCAATTCAACTCTCAGATGTCTGTCACATTCCCATCAGAGTTCTCTTCTCGGAAAGCTTGTTTCTCCAAACACCCTGTGGTTTACGGTGGTCCACGAAAAACATCACCTTTTTAAGAGTAAAGAATGAAAAGCAAGGGTGGGGAAAAAGAAAAATAAGGCAGGTAAAATCTAATTAAGGAGGCAGCAACAGCAGAGTTTACTATGAAACAATAAACAGTGTGTTGCTTCAGCGTCCCCAGATCGGAGAGGGGATATTGCGAGGCAGGGTAAGCTGATATTTTGTTTGTTTGCGTTGAGAGTTTTCTCAGAGGCCCCTCCGAAACTGAGAAATTCCTGCGCAGATGAATGGCAGATTAGGGGCCTCACCGTGTGTATCTAATCAAAGCCACACACACAGAAGAAGATCTGCCCAACAACCCCAAGAAAAAGCCAGTGTACGTCCATTTATACATAAACTTTAAATGAGTTAATGATGGATAGTGAGGCCGATTAGCATTGTTTAAGCGACAAAGTCTGACTTTCTCAGTTTAGCATGTTGCACAAAATCTGACAAGTTATGTCTCTAAAGTTAGCAGAACCTTCAAAAGACTTCTTTTAGAACAAATCCACTACATTCAACAGCAAATGTGCATAACATTAATGTCAGATGTCAGGCTTCAAGTTGAATATACTGCAGTTCATTTTTTCAAGCAGGTCTGCATTCATTTACATACTTTTGAACGGCATTATGCTGTTTTTAAACACCAGCGTGGCCCATTTGAATGTCAATTAAGAAACACATCTGATAAATGTCTCGTGAACATAAACCTAAAAAGCAGCCAACATATTTTAAAATGTAATATTGTTAAACAGAGCTTGCTAGATGGATCAGATCACCTAAATACCCCCACAAAAAACGGTTGCGATGTCCGTTAATGGTAAAAAAATTTGATTCAATATCTATGATTTACAATGAAATCAAATGTTTAATTCCTTTTCAAACAACCATAATTTACATATCATACAAACATTTTAAGACAGTGGTGGGTAATAGTTAGTTACCACAGTTGTATTAATAGTAACAATCAAATTAATGTCTTTGGTGTTTAGTCAGACACTATGGTTACCAAAGTAAATCTTTATAAGGGAAAACACAGATGACCAGATTTGAATATGTTATAAATAAATAGCCTTTTTACTCATTTTCATTTGGTAATGTGTCTTTCGTGTTTTTATGCAGACTGATATTAGTCAAGTTTAACAAATAACCTGTTTTAGCTCAAATAAATGCATTTAAGGACAAAAGTAAAATCACAAAAATCAGAACGATGAAAAATTGACTTTAACCATTATTTGGCATCTGAACTGTTTGGTACAGGCTCATAAAAAAATGTAACTGATAAATTTAATAATAAGTTAGTTAAGTCTAACTAGTCATTCTGACAACCCAACCCACCATGACGTGATCTCAAACTTGTAGACAATATTAAAAATGCCTGATATGACTAAGCAACGTACAACATCAGATCATTCTGATCAGTGACTTCTCAACCAAACGGTTGAGCACATTTTGAGTCACTATATTATTGAGAGGAGTACCTAACTTAACTCAAACTGATTGAACCATCTCTATCATCTGGTTGAGATATATTATGCCAAAAAAAAATCCACAAGATTCCACAGTGTCAATCAACAGCACTTGTCACAACACTTCTTCTAACATGGATGTAAGAAATAAATAAATCACCCCAGCCATGTGAAGTGTTTTTGGTGAAATTTTGCAAGCTAAGCATATTTTTTTTTTACATATTACACTGTAAGAGCCTTAACTTTACAAAATGATGTTACTTGGTGCTTTGAAGAAAACTTAAGTATATTTTTTATATTTTTTCAAAAACATGCTCAACCAAACGGTTGATTTGGCTCATTAGGGTTAATTGTCACCCTCCTTTTTGAGAATGGACATTACAATGCACTATTAAAACTTGGTTGTAATTCAAGTATGCTTTGGAATAAAGACCTAAGTTTAGTCTTATTTTAAAGAAAACACTCAGTAGATTATTTCTGAAGTAAAAACACTTTAAAAAATAAAAGTATAAAAAAAGTTATGGAAGTGTTAAATTTACATTAAATCAAATATACTGTACTAAATATTTTGTCTTTTATAGAAAAATATATATTTTACAAAATATTTTTTCCTATAAAATTACTATAAAATCAAAGCCATATATCTAACCAAGTTGAGTTCCAAATTTGAAGTTGATATCACAAAAAATTGATTTTCTTTAGGCGTAATACCAAAAATGACAAATTCCATTGAATTTAATTGTATGCATTCTACTGTAACAAATTAATAAATCTCTGTCCAAATATCACTTCTGCTACAAAATATGGAACCTTGAGACTCAGACCTTTCTGAAAATGTGTTTTGTCAGGATTAGAAAAGGTTTTGATCATAATATAATGGTAAAAGAAAAAAGTATATGGCAAAGTATGTGTATGAATTCTGGTACCATTTATTACCTTTAAGTGACATCTCAACCATTTGATAGAGGCCGATATTTTGAAAATTATGGGATGTGTTGAAAAAAATACATTGAGTGTGGCATAAGAAGCGACATAAGAAGATAAGAAATGCAAACAACTTTTTTCTTGGTGCGTACTTCAAAGGGTTAAAATACTGTGTGCAATATCATACTGAGACTACACCGATCAAATGAACTATAGTCACTGATCCAGCCAGAACGCAGACCAGAACAAAGCCCACACCAATCATCCAGACGTGTGCAGTCCACCTTTAGAGCATCTTTAATTCATGATGCCTCAGCTCCAATGATTGATTTTAATTGATGACACGCTACATAATGTGGCATTAGTGAGGTTTAATAAGGAACACGACTTAATACATTCCCTGTCGTGCTACGCACATATTAATAGCTTTGAAATATGACATTTTCTCCTTGCATCTTTTTTTGAACACTCAGAAATAACTTTAGAAAAACCTTAGAGTTGCCAATCCTCTTGTAATGTCAAGGTCAGAATGTCAAGCTAACATAATGTGAATAATGACATTTTGCCAAAACTACACCAGACAGAAATATTTTTTATGTAAGTTTAACCTGTTTAATAATCACTAACCGCTTTCATTTCATCCATGTGAGAGCTGTGTCAGGACAAATGGTCCTTGTACAACCACACAAGATGCCTTGAGCGCTTTTAGCTCTTGTCTGATAGCAAAGCCGGTGCATTAGTCACATTAAGATAGTTGCAGCATGTCTGTATGCGTGTTTGTATATATTAGATGCAGATAACTCCTCTTAAACACACTCCCAAACAGCATGCTTAAAGTGGAGCGAGGGCCGCAGACAGCAGCGCCCTAACCTAAACACTCCTGAGTGAGGCTTTTACATGTCCGAAGTAAAAACAAACCTCTGTCAGAGGCCTTTGAGGGTTTCAAAAACACACACGTACTCATGCGAACACTTTAAAAGGCACTTTCACGAGAGATTACAAGTGGATGAGTCACAGGATGGTGGACCGTACTGACACCGGTGGCCCTCGTTGGTACCTCATCAGCGGGATCGAAGTGAGAGAGAGCGAAGTGAGGGAAAAGGAGATGCCATCGCATTAGTGCATATTTGCAAAGCAAGGAGAATGACCATAAAAGGACACAATTCTCCTCAAAAGCTGCTTACTATAAACACATCACTCTGAAAGCGAGCGTAAGAGTCCTCCTGCTTACTTCTGCTGCAGGTTTGTTAAAAGAGAACTGTATTAAAAACAGTTTTTTCAGTTCATCAGTGTGACATGTCAAATGGCCACACCTTACAGGAAGATGAATTTTACTGACAAGAAGAAGAATTCACTGAATTGTGAAAGAATTCAAAGAAATTCAACACAGGTAATGCATTCTGGGAAATGTAGTGTTCTTCCACCCTGGCCCAGAAAAGTACATTTATTAAATATGAGAATTAAATTTACAGTTAAAAACAAATCTGTCTGTCTCTAAACTTCTAGAAAAAAAATGATTTAACTCTAAATACAAATATTATCTTATCTTATAATTATAATAAACTATATATATATATATATATATATATATACAGTATATATTTGTGTGTGTATATATATATATATATATATATATATATATATATATATATGTGTGTGTGTTTATGTATATGTATATGTGTATATATATATATATATATATATATATATATATGTGTGTGTTTATGTATATGTATATGTGTATATATATATATATATATATATATATATATATATATATATATATATATATATATATATATATATATATATATATATATATATATATATACAGCTATGGAAAAAATTATTAAGAGACCACTGCCAAATCAGCAGTTGCTCTGGATTTATTAGCTGTATATATATACACATACACATATAAATATACATAAACATATATATATATATATATATATATATATATTTATATATATATATACACACAAATATATACTGTATATATATAGAAGCCTCCAAGTGCCATTTGAAATTTTCTTCTAAAATGACCATTTTTATCAAGCTTGTATACTTGAAGCAATGACGATTACCTATTAATTGTCATCTAAGTGAAATTACTGAACTTAAATATACAAGCTTGATAAAAATGGTCATTTTAGAAGAAAATTTCAAATGGCATTTAGAGGCTTTTGCATCTGAACTCTTCATATATATATACACACATATATATATATATATACAGTATATATATATATACACTCACCGGCCACTTTATTAGGTACCCCATGCTAGTAACGGGTTGGACCCCCTTTTGCCTTCAGAACTGCCTCAATTCTTCGTGGCATAGATTCAACAAGGTGCTGGAAGCATTCCTCAGGGAGTTTGGTCCATATTGACATGATGGCATCACACAGTTGCCGCAGATTTGTCGGCTGCACATCCATGATGCGAATCTTCCCGTTTCCACCACATCCCAAAGATGCTCTATTGGATTGAGATCTGGTGACTGTGGAGGCCATTTGAGTACAGCGAACTCATTGTCATGTTCAAGAAACCAGTCTGAGATGATTCCAGCTTTATGACATGGCGCATTATCCTGCTGAAAGTAGCCATCAGAAGTTGGGTACATTGTGGTCATAAAGGGATGGACATGGTCAGCAACAATACTCAGGTAGGTTGTGGCGTTGCAACGATGCTCAATTGGTACCAAGGGGCCCAAAGAGTGCCAAGAAAATATTCCCCACACCATGACATCACCACCACCAGCCTGAACCGTTGATACAAGGCAGGATGGATCCATGCTTTCATGTTGTAGACGCCAAATTCTGACCCTACCATCCGAATGTCGCAGCAGAAATCGAGACTCATCAGACCAGGCAACGTTTTTCTAATTTTCTATTGTCCAATTTCGATGAGCTTGTGCAAATTGTAGCCTCAGTTTCCTGTTCTTAGCTGAAAGGAGTGGCACCCGTGTGGTCTTCTGCTGCTGTAGCCCATCTGCCTCAAAGTTCGACGTACTGTGCGTTCAGAGATGCTCTTCTGCCCACCTTGGTTGTAACGGGTGGTTATTTGAGTCACTGTTGCCCTTCTATCAGCTCGAACCAGTCTGGCCATTCTCCTCTGACCTCTGGCATCAACAAGGCATTTCTGCCCACAGAACTGCCACTCACTGGATGTTTTTTCTTTTTCGGACCATTCTCTGTAAACCCTAGAGATGGTTGTGCGTGAAAATCCCAGTAGATTAGCAGTTTCTGAAATACTCAGACCAGCCCTTCTGGCACCAACAATCATGCCACGTTCAAAGTCACTAAAATCACCTTTCTTCCCCATACTGATGCTCGGTTTGAACTGCAGGAGATTGTCTTGACCATGTCTACATGCCTAAATGCACTGAGTTGCCGCCATGTGATTGGCTGCTTAGAAATTAAGTGTTAACGAGCAGTTGGACAGGTGTACCTAATAAAGTGGCCGGTGAGTGTATATATATACACATACACATATACATATACATATAATATATATATATATATATATATATATATATATATATATATATATATATATATATATATATATATATATATATATATTTATATACAGTATAATACATCCATATAGCATCCGATTTCCTTAGTGGTCTGATAACACGTGTTGGAAGAAAAATGGCTTGTTTTTGTATTTGAAGGGGAAAAAATAACACAGAGAAAGAGGCAGGATGCATATGATGGCTAAATCACCTCTGTTTTCAGGTTGGCTGTGTTTAAGTCTTGTTAGTACAGCATTAAACAAGCCTCTAAGGTTACTGTCCAGCTCTCCACATTTTTGGAATATCACTGTTTAAATTCTCATCCATTTGCATTCCAGGGATCTCTCTCATTCGCTCGCTGATCTACGTCCAAAATGAGTATTCAGTCCCAGATAATACACTCCACTCACCGTATGAGACTTCCTGACCTCCAAAATGAAATACCACCAAGTTCCAAGGAACGGATGAAAACAGAGAAGAAAAAAAAGAAAGAGTAAGGGAAAAATAAATACCCAAAGGTCAGGGCTAAAATTGATGAGTGGGCCTCAACAGGGGAAAAATGCAGCTTTGTGCTTCCACCCAGTCCAAACTCAAGTGCAACAAACCCCCCAAAACCCAAGCGGTCACAGAATGAGAGCAGGCCCAGAACAAAGAGCCTGCAAATCAGGGGCTACAGGACCCACCTGTCTCCCAGGTTGTTTTAATCACATCTGTAACTACCATAGTAGGACGTGTTAATGACAAACATGTGCTCTGTAAAATGTTGGGCAATCAGAGGTTTCTCTTTCCCCCTGGTCAGGAGGGCTATTACCCCAGACCCCCAAAGGCTCAGGCATGGGCTTTGATAGTTTCCCCGACGCGGAGATCTTTGGCTGACCTTCATGAGGGCCAATAAAGAAAATTCCACATAAGGATTTGCAGTTTAGGACCAAAATGGCCAAACATCATAAAAATGACCAATAACACACTAGGAATACTTTACGCTTTCGCTCTCGTTACAGTACGCAGCGTTTTTATTGCGATGCTGAAAAGGCAGCTGCCATGCTCAGGGTTTTCAGTCAGTCAGGGCGAAATGAAATTCACCTTGCTTGAGCACATTAAATGTCGGCAGGTAATTGCTTTTAAGGTTTGATTTTCAGGACTGTGGAAGAGAACAAACACAAATGCCATAACCATGCAAAAATAAGGAAGGCAAGCTAGGAGTAAAGCATGAAAAGATCCCTGGCAAGGCTCTGACAAATGAATAGAGTAAACCAGTGTAAATTAAGAGATGCATCGAGGTGGAGGCAGGCGAGACGGAAAAGAATGAGGCTGATTTGCGTAATCTCCTCAATGAAATTGACTTTTAAAGATAATATTCAATTTGTGTGTGTCTTGTTTCGGATAATAATAACAAAATAATATGCCTGGGACATAAAAGCAAACATCAAAATGGCAAGAGCCCAGCTTAAATAGTGGAACGCAATTCTATGAAGCTTTTCCAAGGTACCAACACTCTATTTGACGGCCTTCACTAACAAGGGCATATCGAATTAGTTCTGCTCCGGCCTTTCAGGTTTTACAATAATAACAAGGCGAAGCTTTGAATCTTTGACAAGATAGGAGCTTTGAAATATACAAGTACATAAAGTGCAAAAAAACAAGAAGAGGCCTTCATGAAATGTCAGTGGCATACCAAATGTTTTGGACAGTTTTTGAATGCAATCTGTCATGGCGGAATGTCATTAACGTATACAGGACACGGTCTAAATGTAATCATTCACGGCAATGAGTGAAATAGCAGCTTATTGTTTAAATAAGAGTGACGCTAAGTTTGAAACATTTAATGAAGTTTCCATTTTTCAAAACAAACTATCTATTTTTACTGAATGAGTCATGACCCTAGATGCAGAACCATGCAGAACCAGGGCGGTTGTTTGGGTTACACTTTATTTCGATATAAGTAACTTTGCATGTCATTCATTTCCAACTACATGTCAACAAACTCTTATTAGTAGACTGTTAGTTTAGGGTAGTACAATAAGTTTACATGTACTTGCAAAGCTACTTATAGTCAACAGAATGTCAGATGGGGTCCATCAAAATATGTGTTTGCAGATAAGAAACTAGTAATCTAATGACTGGTAGTTGACATGCAGATGCAAAGTTACTTATAGTTAGCAGAATGTCTAAAGAGGACTATCGAAATAAAGAGTTACCATTGTTTCTAGCGTTATTGCTTGCCAGAGACATTAAGTTCTCCCTGAGTGGGACGTAAACACAGGAGTTCGTACTACAGCAGCAAAAAATCAATGCATCTCTCCGCCAGGCCTCATTAAGGCTAATAGATTACCTCCGTTGTAATGATGGACCTGTTGCTAGGCCGTTACCAATTAAACACAGGTGCAGCGCACGCGAGACCGGCTAGCGCTGCAATCAGAGTGTTTACACCAACTTGTCGGCGAAGAGCGGGCGCATTCTCTGCGCGACAGCTTGGGCACAGACGAGAAAAACAGCCGGAGATAGAGCAGAGACCAGACCTGAAATCACTCTCATTTCTCCCATCAAACAAAGACAGAATTATACAAAAGGGTGAGACAGGCTAGTCAAACAAAAAGAGGACAAATGAAAGGGGAGGAAGCACGGTCGGTAAAATCCAGGAAGGTAGTGACAGATATTAAAACAGCACGGCGACCCTGGAAGGTAATACGGCAAGATTAGTGTGAGAGGAAAGCGAGGTTCGAGGGAGCCAGTGCGTTCAATTCGCCAGCCTGTAAGACACTAGTGTTGGCAAGAGCCAGCCGCGCAACACAAAAGCACTGTGTTCCTCCAGAAACCTAACACGGTGGTTTCTTTTTCAATGCAGACAGATAGCAATCTCTCGCTTTCTGTCTCTACCACTCAGCATTTCACTTAGATATGCACATTTGTGTCTTTATGGTGGGGACATGTCAGGGATGTGTAAAACAACATATTCGAACAGCTGGTTGGTGGGTTTAGTCTGTCTTAAGGAAGCATTGAATGACTAAAATGGTTTCTATGACTAAAATCTTGATCATAAAGCGCATATTTATGCTAGATAGAAAGCAACAAAAATATGTAGACTTTTATCTAGCATTCAAAAGTGACATTAAAGTCATTTATAATGTTACAAAATATTTCTATTTTAAATAAATTCTGTACTTTTAAACTTTCAAAGCAGAGCCAGACCGATATATCGGCCAGACCGATATACATCGGCCGTTATCATATAAGACATTTTCCAAACTATCGGTATTGGCAGTTATAATGGCCGATAAATGAATATTTCAAAAATAAAATAAAAACATGTATGTTTTACAATTTGCAGTATGACGTTATCTATTGCTAAATTATGGCTCATCATAGACTACCTAACCTGACATTGTAATTATAAGGTAGCTTATAAGGCAATGTAGGGACTAATTATTATTTTATTTATCAGAACTTTAATATATTTTGATGTTCCTCTGTTCTGTTGTGACAATAAAAGAAACAAGTTTCTTTTTAAAATGCATTATATTATTTTAGTTAAAACTCATAAATAACTACAAATAACTATGTTAGGGAAATCTGTTAATGTTTTGTTGCGCTTCTGAAAAAAAATATATATATATCAGCCGATATATCAGAATATACGGATTTTAAAACCCCAAAATATTTGTATTGGTATCGGCCTTCAAAATCCTTTATCAGCCGGGCTTTATTTCAAAGAATCCTGAAAAAAATAAAGCATCACAGTTACCACAAAGAAAATTTAAGTGTGAAATATTTTAGAATATTTGAGCAGCAAATCAGAATTTTAGAATGATTTCTGAAGGATCATGTGACACTGACTAGTAATGACTGCTGAAAATGCAGTTTTGCTATCACGGAAATAAATAACATTTAATATATATATATATATATATATATATATATATATATATATATATATATATATATATATATATATTATTTATCAAAACACTAAAGATCATTTAAATTAACTGTGGATAATCAAATTATTTCATTATCTAATCCTCTGCCACCATCTTTGCACTCCCAGCACTTGAAAAAAAGTGACTTCCATCCCATGCACTCACATATTAAACAAAGAAATGTTATACTCACTCTGGCCGACAAATAATAGTCAAATTTATTACCTCAGAGTCTGTTTCTTGTTCTTTATAGCTCTCCTGGATAGATAAACCAGTAAGGACTTGAACACAATTCATACAGCTTGTTTAAAGCTTGGATACTTCTGGTCACTATCTGTTGCTCTGGAAGTGTAACTTTTCCGCCATCGGTCTTGCACTCACTTACACGAGAGGGGCATTTAATGTCAGATTCAAGCATGCCTCCACACTTGAGCCGTGAGGAAAAGGCAGGAGAAGTCATATTTCAGCTGAGATTTATGGGAGGAACTCCTCCACTTCGCCCGCTCTTTACGTCTCTCAGCAATTGAAATGAACAAATTGTTCTCCAAAGATGTGGTCGTGAGTGCTCAGGAAAGGGAATCGTTTTTATCGCTCTTGATGACGGCAACAAATCAATAGGTTTGAGGCACAGGAACACACACTCACAGACGGATATGATGACAGGCGGCTTGACATTTTCCACAACTTTACGAGACATTACGATCATAATCCAAACAAGAAGAACTGTGTCTTGAATCTTTTCAAAAAATGTCTGTTTCTGTCAAACCCCTCCTTCCCCCTCTTTCTTCTGTTAGTCGGATACAGAGATGAAATCCCATGCCTCTCCAAGGCTATCAACACACATATACCTTCAGAATACATTGATCAAAATCACTCATGCTTAATTTAAATATAATGGAGAGCCTCTCCTGGATAAGGGAGGCTTAATTATAGCTCTCTCCTGTGAACTGTTCATACATTGACAGGCTTAATGCGAGGCTACTCTCACAAGCAATCTTCCCTGTCCAGGTTCTTGCCACCAATCATGCACACACTACAATTTGACTGCCTTAACATACGTCCCCTCACATCTGAGGAAATATGAAGAACGACTCCCTCCTCAGCCGCACGTCCACCTTTCTTTGTGTTGCTCTGATGGAACTTCAGATTGTTCCCGATGTAATGTGACATCACACTGGAGCTTCGCAAGGTTCACGATTGTTTCATCACATTGACAAATGAATGGTTTATAATGCACGGACAATATCAGAGAATGATGTGAATTGACAAATGTTCTATATAGGTATTAGCTTGTCAAGAGAATGCTGTGCTGATTTAGAGGTACAACAGTACACTGCCCAAGACTAATTGAGAGTTTATCAATGTCTAGATGCGGCCAACACGTTCTCACAGTCACCATGTCTGTGTTTAAAACCCAAGTTAGCTTCCAAGACATTAAAAACCACAACAACAACAAAAGATAGAAGATTAGGCTAATACTTGAAAGTTGATAAAATCCAATGTTCATATCTTCTTTTGTGTTCATCAGAAAAAATACATTGAAAAAGGTTTGGAACAACTTAAGGGTGAGTAAATGATGACAATGTAATTTTCATTTTTGGGTTTCCTTTTAAAAAAAGTATCCAAATGCCTGAATAAATGTAATGCATTTCAAACAAAACTATGGGTGCGAAAGTAAAAACTATTGATTTTTTTCTAAATTCATCTTAAAGCTACACTGTGTAACTCTTTTAGTTTATTCTTAGCTAAAAACACTTAGTTCTTTCAAAAATATATGTGCTCATTAATGTATATTTACTTTGTTCAAGTAATAAAGTATTCGCAGTGTATAATATGTAGTGCTGTCAAACGATTAAATATTTAATCGCTAATTACGCATTAATGTCATATTAATCTTCTCCTTATGAATTCCACATTTTTATTCTATTCTTAATGTCTTTTGATTTCTTTTTGTTACATTTTCTTTATTTTAATGCTCTTATCAACATGAAAGTGATTGCTTGTTTAGTGCAAATGTTTTTTTATTATTATTATTGAAAATAACATTGGAATAGTGTTCAATTCCACTCAACATATATAGCCTAAATAATCTCTCACACAATGTAACACTGTTTGTCCATCAATAAAAGGGTGAAAGAAAGACTGACGAGGTCCTGATATCACGAGGGGTGGAGAATTAGCATCATCTGTGTTTGTGTGTGTGTGTGTTTGCTTGGCCATCATCAAGTGGTGTTTCAGGCTGGACGACTGCGATGATGATAGCTCAGTTCATAATGACAAAACATACATATCGCTTTGTGTTCTTGTCAATGGGACAATTTGGCAACTTTTTAAAAAGTAAACTTTACATTCAGTAATCTCATTTGCATCATTTCGTCCGCGCTTCGTCATCCACTCAAAACATAACGTTACTATTTGGCCGGCTCGGAGCTGAAACGAGTGTGTGCGGCACAAAACGTCCGCGCGCGCTTTGTAAACCATTCATTTCAATTGCTTGCGCGCGTCAGGACGTTCCGTTCTTCGACCAAAGCGCAAGCGAGATCTGGCTAGACCGGAAACAAAACATCAGGCACGCCGCACACACCCCGTCGGGCCGTCAGCCGGCTCGAGTGGATGACGAAGCGCGAGACGCTGAATGGATCAGGACGCATGCCGCGTCTGTCGCAAAAGTATGTGAAAAACTACAAAGTTTGCTAGGCAAATACGTCAATCGCGTTATAAAAAACTCAACGCCGTTAAACGGGGTTTGCGTTAACGCCGTTAATAAACGTTCGACCAGAGCTCGAATATATGACCATTGAAAATACATACGGTAAGGGGTTCTAATGTTGGTTGCCATGTTTCCCCTCCATCTTGAAAGTACATTAGCCAAAGAGGGACATACCTGTTAATTCAAGCTTCGCCTTCGCGTTTACGTTTGAGTTAACACTCATGGCACTCAGGTCGAAGCCTGGGAAGCCACGATGAATCTTGGACTACATTGGCCACCGTAGGAGTTAAAACGAAATCGGAATTGAGAGGAATAGAAACTAATATTCACTGGATGGTCATATATCTTTTCACCGCTAGATGGGAGTAAAAATCACACAGTGTAGCTTTAAGTATGGTTAAACAAGAACGGCAGTAAATAAAGGAATTCGAAATAATTATTTTCGTTTTGTAAAACGCTTAGTTCAAGACCTTGATTCCGATCTGGTCAATAGTCTGGTGTTTTATTGAAAACATGGCTATGACCACTTCACCAAACAGTTCTATGCATCACCACACAACACCCCTAGCAACCACTATTAGCAACATAAACATATGTTTGTTCTCATCATGTGTATTGTTCATTGAAGCTTATAGAGTAGAGTATTGTAAGAAATCAATACTAATCAATTGTGATAAAACATCAGTTTTAATGTCTGCTGCGATATCTTGTCCTTTTAACAGTTAAAGGGATAGTTCACTTTGAACTTAATTTTTTATATGTTTTAGCTTACCTCAAGGGCATCCAAGATGTAGGTCAGTGTTTCCGCTACATTCATTCTCCTGTGGCAGGCCGCCACACTTAAAATCGTCCCGCCACGGCTGCAGCTACTCAGTGACGTCCGATATTCTGCATAGTATTGTGTTATTTTGTTAAGCCCCACTAAAGGCATAAAAACTCTGTAAAGCACAATCAAGTTTTCACACTATATTCCAAGACTTCTAAAGTTATTCAATAGCATAATGTGTGGTAAAATTAATATTTTAGTCGCAAAGTTAAAGTTAACGGAAAGTCATCTCGCCTCTCAGTCATCAGCATTCACACAGCGCGTCGGGTTGGGTTGCGGCAGTAACACGACGACACTCTCTTCAAGATCAATGTCAACTTCCCATTATTATACTTTATTTGTAGATAAAGCATAAAGGTCTATGGTTTGCATAAAATGACTTTATCTTGCTGGAGTTTATTGCCCTTTCTAAATCACATTCCCTTCTACCGGATGTATGAGCACTGGAGTCGAGAGTGCTATTGTTCTTCATGCGCACTGAAATTTACAACTGTTAAAAGAAAAGGCTAAAAAAACTGTTGCATAGATATATAATACACTAAGCATTAGTGCTGCACGTATTAAACATATCGCAATCGTAATAGCGATTCTCAAACCTATGCAATATAGGCTATAACGCAAAATGCCGCGATTTTATATGAAATAAACAAATTAGGGCTATTAACGCAGCATCTCTTCTTTTTTGTCATCCTTTGACTAGTGTTACATGATCCCGCTCTTATTCGTGCAAATGCCTTTCGCATTTTGCACGACAAGAAGTGAAAAGCTGCCTGTGAATGCCCTAAATGAGACTCTGCAGAAAGACGCGCTCCATAATGCGCATGCACTGACCGCGTGCCAGAATATACAGTTCTTTTTCCAGCTTGAACGAACAATAACACACACAATCATGCCAAAATGTCGTTTTGTTGAGTATCTTCATAACATAAGAAAAGTCTTATGGACGAAAAGAGTTGTGCTATGAGGCGCGTGTGAGATCCGCGTCTCGGCGGGTGCTTTTAAAGGGCCAGCAGCGAATAAAGCGTTCTGTCAGTAAAGTTAATCAAAGAACAAAGGGAAATTAGAAAATTACTCACTGATCTTGACTAAAGAACTTTTGTAGCTTTAATAACGATTATTCTATATATAATTTATAATTCATGCAGTGCAGACTGTTTGATAACTTTATTCAATTTCTGTATCCAACCTGTTAAGACAAGAAAGGCACAGGTAAATATGGTTTTTATTATGGGTTTATGTGGGGATTGTTTGAAGTTCACTTAATTTAAAAGCTGTTTTATTTTTTTAAGCCTAATCATTTTTTTTTAAAGTTGATAGCTTTCAATTGTAATGATGGAATCAATGTTGGTTTGGTTGATGGTTTATTGATCATTATAGGTGTTATCAATCATTTAGTTGTTGTTTTTAGTTTGAGTTGAGAAATAAACATTAATACACCTAATGATCACTAATCTGTGTGTGCATTTTACTTTAGAACCAAGCAAGTTGGACTCATGAAACCATTTTATTATATCGGAATCGCATATCGCAATTGCAATATTGACCTCAATAATGGCTATATGACATTTTCCCCAAATCGTGCAGCCCTACTAAGCATAGATTATAGATATATTCCATTCGCCATGTTCTTTTCAATGTGAAGCGTTGCGTGCTGTGACTTGGTGTTGCTTCAAGTGCATTATTCTGCGCATGATCGCTTATAATATTTTGGGGAGACAAAGGGGCGTGGCTTAAGGGAATATCACTCGTGGGCCACGCCCCCTCCCCTGGGGAAATGGGCCTGCCCCCACAGCTTGGAAAAATCCTAGAGGAAACACTGTAGGTGCCTTTGTTTCCACAGTATTTTCAATTTTGATATTTTTAGGTCAAACCGTTGTCTTCTGTCAGTCATATAATGGAGGTCTATGGGGATCTACTAAAAGAGCATGCACAGAGAAGTCAAAATTAAACATGATTTAATGACTCGTAAATGTAAGTACACATTGATGGCCTGGTTTGTGTGAGAAAACGAACAGCATTTATAGAGTTTTTACCTCTTGTAACCACAGCCATGTCCAACTGCATCTGAAGGCACGGGCGCTTCGGTCTGCGCATGTGCCGAAAGTGATCTCTTGCGTGTAATAATAATAATAATAATAATAATGTTTAGATTATCACAGTCAAAGGTAAAACTTCCAAAATCTCTGTGTAAACAATGAGTGACGTACACGACGCAAGAGATCAATTCCAGCACATGCGCAGACCAAAGCGCCCATGCCTTCACATCACTTGGATGTGGCTGTGGTTACAAGAGGTAAGAAAAATATAAATATACTGTTCGTTTTCTCACACAAACCGCTCGTTTCGTGTCTTAGGCCATCAATGTGTACATTTACGAGTCATTAAATCATGTTTAATTTGGACTTCTCTGTGCATAATCTTTTAAGAGATCCACATAGACCTGCATTATATGACTGATAGACAACAACAACGGTTTGACCTAAAAATATAAAAATTGAAAATACTGTGGAAACAAAGACACCTACATCTGGATGCCCTTGAGGCAAGCTAAAACATATCAAAAATTAATTTCAAAGTGAACTATCCCTTTAAGAGGTTTTTCCGTGCCCTGACACGCTAGTCATGTAAGTTGCGTCTGTTGCTTCTCCGTGCTCACAACAAGTTTCAGTCCTTTCAATATAAAAGTCTTCCCTACTGACTGACTCACTCACTCATTAAAACAGCCATCTAAGGTCAAAATAATGTAACTTCTGCTCCTGTTCACGGTCAGGGACTATTTTTTTCCAGCAGAAGAAAGGTTTTTAGTGATTTTACTTCATGAAAGTTGCATTGATGCATATTTTGGGCTTTAATATATGTATTGTGTGGTAACTGTTTTATAAAAGCATACTGGTTACAACGCCCTTCAGCCGTGACTTATTCAAGATAAAGCACAGCCTTTCGTCCCTTATGGCTTACGTGTAGCACTGCCTTGGTCAGCCTATAATATATTACCACATGCAATAGCAGTCATTTGTACTATATGGATAGCTATTCATTTATCAGATCATAGTCAATCAAATTAACAGTAATTAGCAAATTCCTCAAATCGTATGTGGAGGTCCAGCCATGGTTTGACCATTGTACCACCACAATTTCTCTATGATTACTGAAAAATGATAGAGAAGTGGGTTTTTTTTTCAAAGCATCCCACTGAATCTCAATAACATTTCTTTTTGCTTGACAAAAAGAATATGTGAAAACACCCAAGATTTCTGTCAAACATTTAATGATACTTGAAGAATAATTTGCACATGGTGTCGGTTAATGCAAGCTACAGTGTTATTTCAGTTGTACACACTGACAAATGAAAATCCAACAGAATAAATACACACTTTTCATGGGCGCAAAAAAAGAGAACATCTCTAAATCATCGGCAGTGTATATTTCACAGTGAAAAACGACTATGCCGGTGGTCATAATAATCTATAACAGTGTGTTCATCCTTCATCGTTCACCTCATCAGTATCAGTTCAGATTTACACACACTCTCACCACTTGTTTGTCTTCATCCTACACACAGAAGTGTTTGCGCTCATGTTGTTTTGTCTGTCACACCAACATTTTCTATTTCTGTCATTTTTTTGTTTTGTTTTCATTTCAAACCTAAACAATCTTACAGGATTTTTGTTTGGCTTGTCTGCAAAAGGTTTGAAGTGATCGAAGACGCAAAAAAAAACGCATTACCGTAAATTCATTACAGCGGCCCGGCAGTATTTATAAACACAGCGAGATGTTGTTTAAAATATCTGACTTAACAGATTACAGATATAAACTTTTTACAGCGGGAAACGAGTGGCGAAATATGCTGTGTTTACACGGGTGGAGGAAAGGTACACACGCGTCTCCTCGGAGCCTTGAGTGGCACGTTAAAAAATGAAATAAACATTCGATTAAATAAACAAGGGCTGCTTGTGTATGCTTACGTGACAAAGGGCCTTTACCTTCTCTCGGGTGGGAGCGATGGGGTCGAGGAAGGTGTGCGAGAAAGACCTGGACACATAACCTGCAGTCTCCCGCCCTCGGGTGCTGTTAAAGAACCAGTGCAGGATGAGTTTCAAAGCTGTTTTGAGTCTGGATAGAGAAGGAGGGAGGGAGAAAGAAAGGTATATTGTTACAACACTAATAAGAAATGCCTGAAGGCCACTAAAGGGCCTTTTGGCCCTGGAACTAAAGGGTGCATACAAAAGCACTTCTTCAGGGGAAAAGAATGGAGGATCACGAATCACGTTCAATTAAAGAGAGGTTATAGTTAGGCTGGAGAGAGAGGGAGAGGATTGCAGGTACATGCCTAAGCTCGGCTATTTTGTTTGTGTTTGTCTGGCAAGTTTGTTGTTTCTGGTCTCTAGAGGAGAGCGCTGTAAAGCCGTTGCTTTGGGCAAAAAGACTTCCTGATCACCACTTCCGCACATAATGGCTGCCTCTATCCTAACAATGACAGTCCATGCCAGGGCCACCTGCTGAGCAGCAGCATACGACCACAAATCTAATGTCAGACAGTTATAACAGCCCTTAATCAAACGCAACTAGTTGCAATCACCATAAACGCAAGTAGAGATTTCATGCAAACCACGAATCATAGCTGGCAAAGGCATAGCGTGGTTTTCCTTGACAAAAAGCCAAGTGCGTCAACTTTAGATTCTGATCGTACTTTTAAAGGCACTCTATGTCATTTTTTACCACTATAGGTTGTTTATTCAAAACAAAGGCGTAGCTTGATAATGCCTTGATTTCGTGGGAGTAGTTGTCTTCACCTGTACAGCTTGTGGATAATTCCACGGGACACAGAAATCATAATTCAGAAATCATATTTATTGATGACCAGTAATGTATTAAAGATTTATCAATGTTACGAAAGCCATTGGAGCGGAACAAAGCCACTGGAACGATTGCTAATGAGAAACAAGCACGACACACAGCTCAAGAGCAGTGGGGCTTTTATTAAGGCCAATTTATACTTCTGCGTCGGGTGCACGCAGTAGGTACGGCGTCCCATACCGCGTACCCTTCGCCGTAGCCTGACGCGCACCTCTTCAAAAATGTAACTACACGTCGCGACGACGCGGACCGCAAGATCGGTGATTGGTCGGCTTGGTAGCATCGCATTTCCTCCTGAGGAAATTCCGCACGTACCTTCTCACGCATTTCCACACAAACCATTCTCCTCTGACGTCTTCTCTCATTTCTGCCTTTCAGTTTTAGTAATTTCACTAAAATTAACTGTTTTTCCACCTCAATAAGCTCCAACTCCAACATGATCCGCTCTCTTTCAGTCGGTATTGCTTGTAGTAACCTAGCCGCGAGGAATCTAAACACAGTGGAACATTAAAACCCTCCGCCGCCAACTAGCGTTTCGGAGCAGTACTGCAGAGCAACCAAGACCTGACCGCAGAAGTATAAATGCTCACAATGGCGTCGCCTACGTGCGTAGCCAACGCCGTACACTACGGCGTACCCTCGACGCAGAAGTATAAATTGGCCTTTATGCCGCAGACGCCGCTTCCGCTTCTTCCGTTCATGCGTATGTGGGGTAACGCTAACGCAGAACTGTTTTATCATATTAGATACATTTGAGTGTCCAAGACCTGACCGCAGAAGTATAAATGCTCACAACGGCGTCGCCTACGTGCAGCCAACGCCGTACACTACGGCGTACCCTTCGACGCAGAAGTATAAATTGGCCTTTATGCCGCAGACGCCGCTTCCGCTTCTTCCGTTCATGCGTATGTGGGGTAACGCTAACGCAGCACTGTTTTATCATATTAGATACATTTGAGTGTCAAGAAAGTTGTTATAATGCAACTCTGTGCGTTCGCTCGGCGGCTTCTATATAAGACACTTGTTGCACACTGCAGTGAGCTAAATCGATATTAGGCATGGTAAATATGGTACTCGCGGTAAATCAAGAAAACAAGATTTTAAACAAAAAGAATAATTGTGTTGAGCTGTATAACAATGATTTGTTTTCTGTCAATTAATCTATCCAAACAATTGCTCACCTGTCTAATAAAACACATCATATATTAAAGCGTCTTTGGTGTTTCCATGGTTTTGGAAATTGAGGGTAATGTGGGTATGATGTCATTGAAATGTGACAAACGGACATGTTACGTGTCCCGGTTAAAACTGCTTATTTCTCTGGATTTAAACATGCTTAGAAACATTTGGGATAATGGAGGTAAAAAAAAATTTCAACAAAATATATAACATTGTTCTAGTGGTTTTTGGATGTTTTGATCCAAAAATCTTACATAGCGTGCCTTTAAGCCAACAAACCAACAATGTAAATGTAAAGTGTAAATTCTAGGATTTATGCAGAGGCACCTAAGTAATGTATTTGTAATGTTGATTCCCCCTAAAAGTGCAAAACTGTGGTAAAAACATACAACCGACATGGCGAAAACTAACAGAGCAACATTTACTTGAGCAATGGCATTAATATGCAGCAAGACTAACTGTTTGTCTGGCCAATGGGAAATGAGAAAAGTATTTAGGGAACCTGTTCAAAAGTTTTTCAATTTCATTTTGTGATGCTAGTGTCACTTCATCTTTCAATAGACTTGTTTGATTTAACTAATATTCATGCATACACTGTAAAAATTAATACTCTTTATCTAATCAATAAAATTGTGGCAACAGATTACAAGCAATATTATTAATTAAACTGAACAAATTAGAAGTTAGTAATAATTAATCAAATTATTCCTTAAAAGTTAACCATTTAAAATAAGTAAAGTTTACACCAAAAAATTAAACAAAAATATCTGAATAACAGACAAATGTCAAAGATTAATTAAGAACTCTTTATTTTATATTGCCAACATTGAAGACACCTGATGTTAACAAGCAGAATCACTGAAGGAGAAACCTAAAACAAACACCGATCACCATAACGGCGACTTAAATGTAAGTTTTACTCATTTTAAATGGTTTACTTTTAAGGAATAAATTTGAATAATTATTACCCAATTCTAATGTTAAATTGAATTAATAATATTGCTTGTAATCTGTTGCCCCATTTTTTTATTAAATAAAGCACATTTATTTTTACAGTGTACACTGTAAGAATTAATACGCTTTATCTAATCAAAAAAATTGTGGCAACAGATTACAAGCAATATTATTAATTAAACTGAACAAATAAGAATTGAGTAATAATTAATCAAATTCATTCCTTAAAAGTTAACCATTTAAAATTAGTAAAACCTACAAAAAACCCCCCAAAAACGCACATTTAAGTCACCATTATGGTGATCAGTGTGTGTTTTAGGTTTGTTATAAAATGACGGTTTTCTCCTTCAGTGATTCTGCTTGTTAACATCAGGTGTCTTCAATGTTGGTAATTTAAAATAAAGAGTTCTTAATTAATCTTTGACGTCTGTCTGTTATTGAGATTTGTTTTGTTTAATTTTTTGGTGTAAACTACTAATTTTAAATGGTTAACTTTTAAGGAATATTTTGATTTAATTATTACTCAATTCTAATGTGTTTAATTTAATTAATAATATTGCTTGTAATCTGTTGCCACAATTTTATAAATAAAGCATAGATAAAGCATATTCATTTTTACAGTGTACACTGTAAACAAATATATGTTAATGATTTGTGGTTCAGATAACATAATATTCTGATGATTAAATCGATCTCCTTCGTTGTATTAACTCAATTTTTCCATTTCAATGAACTTAAAATTTTAAATCAATCAGGTTACTTCATTTTTTAAGTTAAACAAACAATATTTTTACAGTGTAATACAATTAAATACGATCTGAGGGTCCTACATTAATATTTTATTAGGCAGCATTACTGGTTCAATAGCATAAGTCATAGCTTCGACAAATAGCCTGGAAAATGACCAGGACATACTGATCACAGAGTAAAAGCCCCAGTAGAAGACTGATGATATGTGGGGCTGGAAAAAGAATAGGAGGGAAAACAGACAGGTTGTGCTATGAAAGCACACCCAGCTTTTCACTGTTTAATGTCTCCCTGACATTTCTGCTGCAAGCAATGTCCCCAATCCATTGGGTTTTTTTCCCCCTTCTCCTCCTGCCAACCCAATGGGGACATACTCAACAGATAAGAGAGAAAGAGAGAGACTCATAAGAGAACTAGAATGAGGCAAGATGTGTCTATAACTCAAGCAAGGTTAGATGACCCAGACAAAGTCAGAGGTCAGAGTTCAGCAGGGGGGCAGGGAAACATGTAGCTATAGCTGTGGCTGGATTAGATTTCACTGCAGCCTGGATTCTTTCTTTCATTCTTTGAAGGTTACAGTTGGCTGTTTGTAAAGTGCCTTTGAGAGCAGCTTGATGTGTACAGAGCTTCACAGATGTGGCCCAAAACACTCGGCAGATCATAAAATAATAATAATAACTGTCAAAAAAGTGATTTTATAAGGAGGAAAGTCTTAAGTGTTGCATCGGTACATAAAACCTACATACTATTATAAATTGTTGTAGTTGTTATTAGATGTATTCTTTCTAATATCATTATTAACAATATGTTGCTGCTGTTGTTGTTGTTATATAAACCACTATGATAGTCATTTATTTTTCTATTATCATTAATTAATAATAATATAACAATAAAAATATAATTAAAATCTTATATTTCTGTTGTTATAATAATAATAAATAAGACAAAATAAGGACAAAACCAGGCGCTAGCCTACTAAATAAACGAATTGACTGTCCCATAACAAGCTGAACTTTGTATTACAGACTGTGCAGGTGTAAAGGATTTATGACATGTACAAGAGAAAATTAACTAGCAGTTCAACTGTTTTAGGAAACATCCCAAAGTAAACAGAAGACATTTAAAATCTGGCTGCTTTATTTTATTTTCACAGCATGCGTCTCAGCGTGCTCGAGCTGTTTACATATCTGTCACTGCTGTACCTGGTGCGGCCAGGGGTCCATAAACACACTTTACTCTCTCCCCCTTTCTTTCTCACATACATGCACCCATCTCTCCCTCCCTAGCCCTTTCCAGGACTGCAAACATTTTAAATAACTCGATCAACCCTAAAACAAATAGAGGTGGAATTGCTACCCTATGTCACATCTGTGTTCTGTTACTGGTGACAGGAAAACGAAGGGGAAAAGGCGGCTGCTCTTGAAAGGCTGCCACTTTAAGGACAAGTTTTCAAAAACACCATTGAGCATGAACGCAATTAGAGCCAATATGCAATGTCGGCAAAGTCATTTTCCCCATAAATAAAAACATTTTGCTTGGGTCCCTCAGGCCTGGGCCAGGAGCATTCTGCTTTTGAAACGGAAGCTAAAGAGGATGTGAAAATGAATGGACAGAGCATTCAGTGTGGGATTTTCTGAACAAGGGTGATCAGACTGATCAGCTGACCACAAGGAAAGAGCAGCAGTGTGCGTGTGTGTGTGTGTGTGTGCAAGCATGCAGCGTGAACTCTGACACTCTGAATCATTGGCCAGATGTAGTTTGGTGTTACACACCCGGCCGGGACTATAAGGATGAGCCGACTGCCCACTCCTCTCTGCTGGACCACGAGATCTTCTAGACAGCAATACTCTGAGGAGCCTTTTCAGTACAACGGAAAAATATTCTGATTGACATGACCAAGAAGATCTATTGTTTAGGTCATTTTTGTATTTGTTTACATTTCTGTGTGGCACTTCAACTTCAACGACCAATTTTTTTTTCCCCCAACAAAGATACAAATATTTGCTTTACACTTTACAATACGTATTATTAGATAATGCATTAACTGACAAATATTTCTTACAATGTTTATTCGTTTTTATTAAAAATAGTTAATAAAAATACAACTGTTCAATGTTAGTTAATGTTAGCTCAGGTCCATTAAATTATATTAACAGATCCATATTTTAATAATATATATATATATATATATATATATATATATATATATATATATATATATATATATATATATATATATATATATATATATATATATATATATATATATATATATATAAATTATTTAAGTTATTTCAACATTTACTATTATATATAACAGTACTATAATAGTAAATGTTGAAATAACTTAAATAATATTAACATATCCATCTTTTAATTAAAAAATAATAATAATAAATTTTATAAATATATATCACACTTTATTTGAAGTGTCTTAAAAAGAATATATATATTATAGTAAATGTTGAAATAACTTAAATAATATTAACTGATCTATCTTTTAACTAAAAAATAAAAAAATAAAACAATAAATAAATTTAATATATTTATCACTTCATTAGAAGTGTCTTAAAAAAAAATATATATATATATATATATATATATATATATATATATATATATATATATATATATATATATATATATATATACATAGTAAATGTTGAAATAACTTAAATAATATTAACAGATCCATCTTTTAATTAAAAAATAATAATAATAAATTTAGTAAATATATATCACACTTTATTTGAAGTGTCTTAAAAAGAATATATATATAATAGTAAATGTTGAAATAACTTAAATAATATTGACAGATCTATCTATCTGTCTTTTAATTAAAAATAAATAAATAAATAAATTGAATAAATATATATCACACTTTATTTGAAGTGTCCTAAACTACCATGTACTAACATTTAAATTATAATTTGATATAATGCACTAATTGTGCACATGCATGTTTTTACATAGTACTTCTATTTTAAAAGACCTGCATGCAATTCCAACGGTAATTCAATTCTTACATCTATAATCATAATGTTGACTCTTCCTTTAAACCCATCCGTACCACCAAACCTGTCACTAACCATATTCGGCAATACAACATGAACACAATAATAACATTGTGCCTAATAATTGTTTTTTGATAAAGGTAAAATAGTTAAAGACTATTATAAAATGTGACCAAAGACTGCTTTAAAAGTACACTGAAAAAATTGCTTACTTAAATTCTGAAGTAAAATCAACTTGGACGTTTAAGTCATTTCAACGCAATTTCAAATAGTTGTCAGTGAATGCATTAACTATTAATCTAGGTAACTAATGTGAACAAATGGAACCTTATTGTAAAGTGTTACCAAATATTCTCTTAAAAGGAGTAACTAATAGTTCTTGCACAAAAATAGAGTAGTCAACCCATCTCCTCTTCACCTGTGCACCTCTTTCACTGCTGAGGAACTTTCAAATAGCTCCACCTAGTGGTCTCTCTAGATTAAACGCATTTGAAAAATCGAAATCCTGCTGAATTTCCTTGTTCAATAAGAATAGTTAACAATATGATAAATGTTTTGCTTTGTTTTATTATCATCTACATCTAGTGACAAATATTAAAAACAAAAGTCTGTTTCTTCCTGGTCCCATGTTTCTAGCTCTGTTCGGAAGTGCTGTCAAAACAAAAGGCAACAACAACTGTTTGTCATCGCTACACTGTTTGCTCGGGAACAGGCATCTGGCTATTGTTAACAACGACTACTCCACAAGCCCCAAACTGTAGACATCCGGTGTATCTTTTAAAATATGGATAGATAGCAGGGATTAGAACACAATGTTCCTTTCTGAATCCAAGGCCATCGTCCAACGACACGTTCTGCTAGATCATTACTGTGATTTTTAGATCAATGATGAATTCATTTATATTTTTTTAAGGTATAATACGAAAGCTGAAGTGGAGCAAAAAGAGGAGGTTGGCTACAACTAACACTCTCTTCCCCTCCTTTTTCACCGTCGTCCTGGGCTATAGGGACTTGCTAGGCTATAGCCACCTGCAAATTACAACTTAGTACTTGAAGAGTTAAGAATGTGTTTCTTTCAGGCTATTGTTGGAGTGCGCGGGTCAGGGGGTGGGGCGAACAGATTCTGGTAAGAGCCTTTAATCCACAGGCTGTCAGGCCCAAACCCTGCTTGACGCCCTATTGAAGTGTAACAGAACAAAACATTGGGCCCCTCGCTAAGCTCCTGCCCGGGCCCCATTCACAGCGACAGGAGAGCAAATTCTTCAGCTGCAAAGAGCCCCGTTCTTAAAGGGAACACACAAACTTCAAAACAATGCAACACTGAGGAGGAACATACACTCACCGGCCACTTTATTAGGTACCCCATGCTAGTAACGGGTTGGACCCACTTTTGCCTTCAGAACTGCCTCAATTCTTCGTGGCATAGATTCAACAAGGTGCTGGAAGCATTCCTCAGGGAGTTTGGTCCATATTGACATGATGGCATCACACAGTTGCCACAGATTTGTCGGCTGCACATCCATGATGCGAATTTCCCGTTTCACCACATCCCAAAGATGCTCTATTGGATTGAGATCTGGTGAAGGTGGAGGCCATTTGAGTACAGCGAACTCATTGTCATGTTCAAGAAACCATTCTGAGATGATTCCAGCTTTATGACATGGCGCATTATCCTGCTGAAAGTAGCCATCAGAAGTTGGGTACATTGTGGTCATAAAGGGATGGACATGGTCAGCAACAATACTCAGGTAGGCTGTGGCGTTGCAACGATGCTCAATTGGTACCAAGGGGCCCAAAGAGTGCCAAGAAAATATTCCCCACACCATGACACCACCACCACCAGCCTGAACCGTTCATACAAGGCAGGATGGATCCATGCTTTTTTTTGTGGTCTTCTGCTGCTGTAGCCCATCTGCCTCAAAGTTCGACGTACTGTGCGTTCAGAGATGCTCTTCTGCCCACCTTGGTTGTAACGGGTGGTTATTTGAGTCACTGTTGCCCTTCTATCAGCTCGAACCAGTCTGGCCATTCTCCTCTGACCTCTGGCATCAACAAGGCGTTTCCGCCCACAGAACTGCCGCTCACTGGATGTTTTTTCTTTTTCGGACCATTCTCTGTAAACCCTAGAGATGGTTGTGCGTGAAAATCCCAGTAGATTAGCAGTTTCTGAAATACTCAGACCAGCCCTTCTGGCACCAACAATCATGCCACGTTCAAAGTCACTCAAATCACCTTTCTTCCCCATACTGATGCTCGGTTTGAACTGCAGGAGATTGTCTTGACCATGTCCAAATGCACTGAGTTGCCTCCATGTGATTGGCTGCTTAGAAATTAAGTGTTAACAAGCAGTTGGACAGGTGTACCTAATAAAGTGGCCGGTGAGTGTATAAATGGCCAATCACTGTCGAGAGTTCCATTTGTCAGGGACATTTTTCCCCCTGCATTTTCAAATTCGCAAACCCACTCTAAACAATTAAATTATATTGAATCAACTCGCAACAGACGTGTACCATTATAATAAAAGCATTTAAAAGCTCTAATTTTCAAATGTGGGAATTTAATAATGTATACATTATCCTAAAAAAAATATCAATTACACATATCTTATTTTAGTAATAGAAGTAATTCAAAATTGAAGGTCTCAATATTAATTTCCCTTGCAAATTAGCAAGGAAAAAAATCACTTTGCCACCTTCGTCGTCCTTGTGACATGTACATTAATTTGTTTTTAAATTAAGGTTTTGGTATTTAACTTTATATATCTACACATTCATTTTGAACTGGAGAATGCGGAGTAGACCATTCACTGAAAAATATTTTCGTGCAAATTTGCCCTTTAACTCGAAGGCTTGAAACAGATGTGAACGCTGCACATTTTTAGTACATTTGTCCTGACTGTTGGGAATCAGAAATGGAAATTCCAAATGTACAACAAAAAAATATGATGGGTTTTATTACATTGTGATTAGCAAGGATTATTTTACCCTCTTCTGAAGAGAGTGTTAATTTGAAGAACATGAATTTAATATTTTTTAACTAATGAAAGCCCTGTGGAAATTTTCTGAGGTTAACTACTGCCGTATTCAAATTAGACTTGATTGTGCATTGAGAGGAATCTTGTCCTGTTCACTGAAATGAATTGAAATCGTATTTCAAAACATAAACAAAAACAGTATAATTAATTGCATGGAATCTGTAAAGTACTAATAAGCCACTCTAATACAGAGTGTTTAAAAAAATTCACTTGTGGTATTTGAGAGGTATCTCAGTTGAAATCATATATTAGGCAAACCCACTAATCAGACCGCATCCACTGACCAACCGCAGCTCTAATGCTCTAGGTTAAGAGATGCATATTCATGATACATGTATTCAAATGCACAGACATGACCGACACGACCCAACCCCCTCCACAAGAATCCAAAACCCCCCTACCGCCTATTATTACCCCTTTTAATTACAAAACGGTGCTGGAGTATTAAAGGTTTGTTTAGATAAAGGAGAGAATCTGGTGAGATTAGCTCTACATTATTCTTAGGGAGTAGAATTAAATGTTAAAACAGAAGACCGTCAGGAATACAGTGACATTTAGGTTCCATCTACACCATTAGAACTGGTGCTGCTGTCTAAATTTGTGTTGTGGCATGTTGATCATTTTGGATCAATAAATCAGAACTGCCCTCATATCTCACACAATGAATAATCTTTTAATAATCTTTTAATAATGTGATTTATTAAAGAGAGGTTTATCAGCAGATCTGTATATCAAGCTAATCAACATTAAATTATAACTTTAATAAATATGATTGCTATCTTGGGTAATACAGGCATTTAAGAGGCTGAAGGGAGGTACTGTGAGTTCCTGAAAATACTTGGACTCTTCATCTAGAAGTAATATGGCAGAAAGCTGTGAGAAGTCCAGAGACCTCGAGGTAAATGGTAGCTATAAACTGTAGGACTTTTATTTTTAAGATTTTTTTTTTTTATAAAATTGCATTGTGTGTTGGAAAATATAGTGCATGCATTCATTTTCTAAATATGAAAAATGACATTCAAAACTAAAAGTGTATTTTGGAAGCCATAAAATACTTATTAAAAAAAAACGTATTCTTACTATAAATGACTTAAACCAGCTCATATCCACTGTAATAATGGTTTTATCATATGCATTGCAGAATTAATCTATTTAGAGCGATTAACTGAGACTACACATGATGAAAAACGAAATAAAAACTATTTAAACAGCAATTCGCATGCTTAATATTGTTAACTTACATTTCCGGAAATGGTTCTTAGACAAGCCGAAACAATAAAAAAAATTTAAAATTCACTTATGTATTTATATAGGCTATTTATTTTCAAATAAGTCTCTTCGTGGTTCGTACACATAACGAATGAGTGGCATTTCACTGGACTGAGTTTTTTTTTTATTTATTATTATTTTTTTATTTTTAAATGATGATTTGTAAGCAAATTACGGACAGCTATTCCGGCTTCTGAAACCTTTAGCAAAAACGCAGTAAAATCAAACAGCTCGTGCAGAGTTATTGTAACGACGTTCACTGTTGTGTGGCCTATTTCAAGAAGCGCAACAATGACTCCCACGTAAAATGAAATATATATATATATATATTTGGTACTATTAAATAGGCCTATTTATATTTTTAAATATCAAATCATGTGCAGGTCCCAGATAGACCTACATTTTCATTTTGAGGATCAACCTTTGGGGTTTGGGGGCATTTAACAGCAAAAACTTACATGAGAAAATAATATCATAAACTATATTTACAAATCTGAAAAGTGATTATTGCGTTAGATCAAAGCAACGTTCCTAAATCCTGGTCTACACGGGAAAATTGTACAAGGCGATCGAGTCACGCTTTTTTCTGAATCCTTGTATTATGGCGCCATCTTGTGAGTCCATGCCCAGCTGCAACAACCCAATAAACAAATGGCCTACAGTTGTTATAGTTTAAACTAATAAACGAACCCTTTCTCTAAAGTGTACTTATCCACAGCTGTAGGTCTTTCTTTCTTTTTTGGAACACAAAAACTGAACACTCACGTTATGTCATCACAAAAGATGCAGTGGAAGCTTGACGGAGGCTTTCATCCTCTCTTTTAAATGTCCATTTCTGTTCCATTGTGTTCCAAACAGAACAAAAAGTAGTGTTTTAATCTTGACGTGGTGATACTAATGTTAAAAAAACATTTATCTACTGGTTTGGACAATCCATTAACAAACCAAAGCAATCTAGCCAATGGTGCGAAAAATAAAAGAGCAAATCAATACCAGCAGATGGAGCCAATTACCATGTATAGGCTTTTACTGTCTGCATGTACTGGAAACATCATCATAAGGCACAGTTGTTATTTTTATTTAAAAAAGGAGAAAGGAACAATATTCGAAACAAACATTCAGAAATAAGAAATAATTCCCCCATGTAAACATTTCAGTGTATACAAAATGTACATTAAAAAGTACAAAAAGAAAGCCTGCTTAAAGTCATGTCTACTGACCTGTTTAAATCCTTCTCTTCACATGTCCCAGGACAACATGACCGTACTTCAGTGTCTCCCGGTGTCTCCTAGTAGCCTATGTAGGCTAATTAACGTTAGGCCTACGAAGAAACATATGCTGCGTTCAAGTCCTCCTGGGAACTTCGTACGTATCGAGGTGGGAAGTCGTGTTTAACGACGTGAGGTGTGTTCAAGTCAGTTTCTGTCGGAGCAAAATGGTGGTGTAACTTCTTTTAATGAATTACACGAAAAAATAGCAAGGTTTGTTAACTCTGTTAATAAAAAATGAAGAACAAAGAATGCGCATGTTTTCTCTGTCATTTTTTACTAGCTTATGAAGCCAATGTAAGCTCTATCATTATGTATAATTTTTATATTACAATTGTTATCATATTTTGTGCAGAGAGCTTGCTTTATAAATGAAAAAGCCTTTCAATATCAATGAGTAAATATTGAAATTCAATTCAAATTTATCCTCAACACTACAGACGTTGAATGAACGCTTCTCACTGACACGCCCCCAACTCGTACAGATCGGGGCTTAAAGAAAATCCCGAGCTCCCCACTGGTATTTACGACATTGTGGTGGCGTTCAACTCGTAATTACAATCTAACGTTATACGAGATAACGTGAACGCAGCAACAACTCACAGGCCTACTAATATTTACGTGATTCTAAATGTGAAGTGTAGGCCTAATATGTGCCTTTCTCGTCAAGTTTACCATATTTCATATACGACTAAAGATGTTTCGTGTAAGTACTATCAATAATAAATATAAAGCCGCGTTTCCACCGCAGGAACTTTCCTCAGGAACTAGGAACTTTGGGGTGGTGGTACTCGGTGTGTTTACACCGCAGGAAACGAGGGTCTAAATGAAGTTCCGGGTAAACTGCTACTATCTGTTTCTGCTTCTTTATTATATTTAGTGTGTGATTTATAAAATACATTATATTCTTCATCACATATTGTGTCAGGTCACTTTATATCATATTATATTAAGTTACTGTTAAACCTACTATGGATATTAAAATACGTCGAAACCATGTGTCCTATATCATAGCTACATGAATGACCGTTGCAGCAAAAAAAATAAATAAATAAAATAAAAAAAACGCGTGAAAATCAGTTCAGTATTCAGTGAGATGATTAATTTCATGCGCTGACAGCTCATTTCAACTGCCATTCAGATTACACTGAGCGGAGTCGTATGTACCGGTTTAAGATGGCGGCTCCAATTCTCGTCCGTGCTGTATATACCATAGACTGTAAAAAGTGGTATATACACGTTTTCCAAAGTGGACCAACGTGATTATTTCACGTCTTGTCGTGATACCGGGTTGGGCACTGAAGTTACAAGAGTTTCTTCCCGTTGCTAAGCAACGGGACTAGGTCGGGTATTTAAAAGGTTATGGTTAACACGGTTAATGTGGTTCAACGTCTATGTAATATGTTGTTTAAGTGTACCTTTTGCTTAAACGAGTAGCTGGGGACGCCGGAAAAAATAGACATTTTACTCATTAGGCTGCTTCATTAAAAATGTGACATTTAGACGTTTTCTTCGGCGTGGATCAAAGCAAATGAGTCCATTTCACCTTGAAAATAATAAATGTTTTTTTTTTTGCATTTTAAATAATAGAACATTTCTCAGTGATCGTAAATAAAACAAAATTCCATTTTTCTCGGTTTAATGAAAACCAATAGGTCGTTATGGTAAGTTTAAGTGTAAGTTTCGCGTTTGAGGGGTTAAACCGTGACATCTACACGTTTTCCAAAGTGGACCAACGTGATTATTTCACGTCTTGTAAGCAAGAATGGGATTTGAACTCAGGTCTTCTTGATTAAAACGCTTTATCAACTGAGCCACTGAGTCTGTTGCATTCAAGGTTGTATTTGTTATGTATGCATCAATATGCTATAATAACCTTAAATACTTCATTTATATTTCAGGATACTCCACGAGGAACACTGGAGATCTGACTGCATTTTTTTGCACTGGTTTATTCGGCATACAGCAACAATAACAACCAACAGCACGGGGGTGCCCTCTAGTGGCCTTCCGGTATTGTAACAACTCAAATACATTACAGTATTGGATGGGTTTTTACTGCGGGTTTGGTTTTATTTGTTGGAAAATAAATATAGTAATATAATTTGACACAAGAGGGCAGTATAGACCTATTTATGGTTTCACTATCAGTTAAACCGTGACATCTACACGTTTTCCAAAGTAGACCAACTTGATTATTTCATGTCTTGTCGTGATACCGGGTTGGGCACTGAAGTTACAGGAGTTTCTTCCTGTGGCTAAGCAATTAAAAATGCTAAAAATGTTCTATTATTTAAAATGCAAAAAACATTTATTATTTTCAAGGTGAAAAGGATTCATTTGCTTTGATCCACGCCAAAAGAAAACGTCTGAAATGTCACGTTAATGAAGCAGCCTAATGAGTAAAATGTCTATTTTTCCGGCTTAATCTGCAGCTGAAATCTGTCAATTGTTTATTTTCTACATGGTGAATGTCACTGTGTAGAGGATAGGGGACGATTCAGAAACATGCTTTCCATTGGGGCGAATTAAGTCTGTTCATGCTAGTGTCACTCAAACAGCGCGCACTGCTCCGGTACAGAGACAAAATAGCACAGTGCGGATCATGCAAGTCTGCACAGACCAGAAAACATATCGGACACATTTGAAGTCTGCACAGAATGCTATTTTAAAGCAATATGGAGGAGAAACAGTTAGTCATTAGAGGAAACTGTGGCTTTACCGATTTAAACGGCTGGCAGAGCTGTGATACAAATTAAACTCTTGGCTATTTTTAATAGGGGGAGGAGCTGTTCAGATATGTCCTTCCCTGTCTTCCTGTTTCAGTGGAAATTACATCAACACGTTGAATAATGCGCAGCGCAGCATTTCAAGGTACTTCAATATGGCCTTTTAACAAGAAACACAAGGCATGCCATATGTGTGAAAAATAAATATTAGTATCAGGAAATATTAAGCCATTCACATTGATGCTAGAGGGCCAATGTGGACACTATTTCTTATCCTGTGGTTCCCTCTAATGGACAACAGTTTTAGAGCTTCCATCTGTCATTCACAGTTACAAATAAGAGGATGGCAAAAATATTTAATTAAAACTAAATTTGGGCAATTTGGGTATTATAGGCAAATTAATCATTACAGTCGAATCCACCCTAAAACCCACAAAAAACAAACAACAACAACAACAAAAAAACAATACTTGCAAATGATTGAATTAATCAAAATAATCTTTAAAAATGTTGTCAGAAGTATCTTGAGGTGCTGTATAGAGCATGGATTTTAGCCTGATATGCTGGGATACAAATAAAATATGTCAATGTTTCAAAAACATACAACCAATATGATGTTTACACTCTACGAAACTATGCCACCTTTTTATTTTTGATTTTAAACCTTCAGATTTAATGGAGAATATCTGTGAACTGCAATGTAAACTTTATCTTGTGTCTGTGAACTTCATCTCAAGCAGGTTTTTATTTGGATTAAAATCTGGGTCATTCCAGCCTTGTTTATTCAAATGAATAATTTTTTTCATAGTTGATGCTTTGTGTCATAGTTCTGCTGGGAATTTAATCATTGTCCTGCATGCACATCTGTGGTTTAATGTTAATGTTCTCCTCCGTGATTTGACTGTGTTGGTACCATCTGTATCCTTAATGGCAAAAAAAAATGTTTTTCAGCTACAAAACCAAGACCATGATAAAGGTGTTCCCTGAATTTTCAGATGTATTTTGTTGCCTACTCTGGATTAGTAATTTGTGGGTGTCACTAGGCTTTTCCTCCTTCTGTCTGGTGCACTTTCACAGAGGTGAATCTGAAAAATATTGAAGAGATTGCTTCAAAGCTTATGCTATTTCAATAAAACAGTTCTGCATGTGTGTCAGCACTGTAGCTGGGGTTTTTGCACTTCTCTGACAATTGCTTTTCTGTCTGGTTGCCCAGTTGGTTGGGACAGGGTTTCTTGAGCACCAAAGCAGCATTTTGAAGGATCATGTGACACTGAAGACTGGAGTAATGATGCTGAAAATTCAGCAAACATACATATACACTCACCGGCCACTCTATTAGGTACCCCATGCTAGTAACGGGTTGGACCCCCTTTTGCCTTCAGAACTGCCTCAATTCTTCGTGGCATAGATTCAGACAAGGTGCTGGAAGTATTCCTCAGGGAGTTTGGTCCATATTGACATGATGGCATCACACAGTTGCCGCAGATTTGTCGGCTGCACATCCATGATGCGAATCTCCTGTTCCACCACATCCCAAAGATGCTCTATTGGATTGAGATCTGGTGACTGTGGAGGCCATTTGAGTACAGCGAACTCATTGTCATGTTCAAGAAACCAGTCTGAGATGATTCCAGCTTTATGACATGGCGCATTATCCTGCTGAAAGTAGCCATCAGAAGTTGGGTACATTGTGGTCATAAAGGGATGGACATGGTCAGCAACAATACTCAGGTAGGCTGTGGCGTTATACGATGCTCAATTGGTACCAAGGGGCCCAAAGAGTGCCAAGAAAATATTCCCCACACCATGACACCACCACCACCAGCCTGAACCGTTGCATACAAGGCAGGATGGATCCATGCTTTCATGTCTGTATACGCCAAATCTGACCCTACTCATCCGAATGTCGCAGCAGAAATCGAGACTCATCAGACCAGGCAACGTTTTTCCAATCTTCTATTGTCCAATTTCGAATGAGCTTGTGCAAATTGTAGCCTCAGTTTCCTGTTCTTAGCTGAAAGGAGTGGTCTTCTACTGCTGTAGCCCATCTGCCTCAAAGTTCGACGCACCTGTGCGTTCAGAGATGCTCTTCTGCCCACCTTGGTTGTAACGGGTGGTTATTTGAGTCACTGTTGCCTTTCTATCAGTCTTTGAACCAGTCTGGCCATTCTCCTCTGACCTCTGGGCATCAACAAGGCATTTCCACCCACAGAACTGCCGCTCACTGGATGTTTTCTTCTTTTCGGACCATTCTCTGTAAACCCTAGAGATGGTTGTGCGTGAAAATCCCAGTAGATTAGCAGTTTCTGAAATACTCAGACCAGCCCTTCTGGCACCAACAATCATGCCACGTTCAAGTCACTCAAATCACCTCTCTTCCCCATACTGATGCTCAGTTTGAACTGCAGGAGATTGTCTTGACCATGTCTACACGCCTAAATGCACTGAGTTGCCGCCATGTGATTGGCTGCTTAGAAATTAAGTGTTAACGAGCAGTTGGACAGGTGTACCAAATAAAGTGGCCGGTGAGTGTATATATATATATATATATATATATATATATATATATATACACACACATATACTGTATATATATAATCTTTTTTTTTCAAATATCTTTCATATTTTAATATAAGAAACAGATTTAAATTGTAATCATATTTCACAATATTCTAATTTTCTAAACTGAGGCAACATAACATATATTTATATATATATATATATATATATATATATATATATATATATATATATAAATATATGTTATTTTCCTGTTCTCCGGACTCCCACGATGGCCTACCCCTGACCCCGCCCTTAAACCTACCCATCACTGGTGTTAAGACCAATCAGGGACAATGGCCTACCCCTAACCCCGCCCTAAACCTACCTGTCACTGGGGTTAAGACCAATCAGGGAAAATGGCCTAACCCCACCCCTAAACCTACCAGTCACTGGGGTTACGACCAATGAGGGATCGACTATAGTTCCGAAATGGTATATGGTGGGGTCCATATACCAATAATAGCAATGATATATATATTATTAAGTCTTACCAGTGTGTTTTGATCTGACGTGCAAAGGAAAAAAACTCATGACAGTATTGGACTTCGGTAAATCAAGGAAATACACAAGTATCCACATTAAAAAGTTTAATATCAAGACATTCAGCATACAAAACAGCCCAAAGTTGAAACCAACAACATATTGTCAATGCAGATCAAAAGTATACAAACGTTTTTTCTTCTCTCTCATCCTCACACGGCACAAATTAAATCATGTCAGTATAAATACAGTATATCGGTATAGTCTGTTAATAAATACATTCAAAACATCGATAACTTAAAATCAAATAAATCCTCTGTTAATAAGTTAAAAAAAACAAAACATATTTTTCTCATCGTTTCATTTTGGTCATAAATGCATACTAAAGATCGCTTCAAGGCATAAAAGAGCCAACCCCTAAAAATGCTACACCTGAAAGCTATCACAATAGTGGTTGTTTATTCATTTTGCTGTTGTTTTTACTGAAAATGCAACCTTCAATACAACATGACATAAAATGTTGCACTAAGACGTTTACAGTGGGCATATTAGCCTTCATATATGACTGGAAAATCTGTATTATTACACAGTGAAATGGTAAATAAGATTGTGAAATAACTGCTACTGAATGACAACATGCCAAAACAAATGGAAGAGGATGCTAAATTGTTATCTCCATGGGGAAACAAATCAGTAAGCTTAAAATAATTTGTCTAGTATGTCACACAGTGTCATACAGAATTTTGTCTACAATTATTAAGCAAAGATTTGTTTTTCTGTCGCTTCTCATGATTGCCCTGGTGATAAACAGTAAAACATAAGTACAGAAAATACAGAATTTGAACTAATAAAAAAGTGTAGCAAAGTACCATAGTATGCCATAAAAATGACATTTGCTAAAATGCCAAATGTCACTGAGCTGAAAACTATCAACTACTTAAAGCTGCCAAGTCATTTTGTGCCACTTCAATTTAAATGTCAAAGCAAATAAAAAAAATATATAATAAAATAATTAGATGAAAAACAGTACTATGCAAGGATGACCCTTGTTTAGATTAGAATAAATATACCAATTACGCCAACTGATATCCATCTTGAGGTGACTATATGTGAAATTCAACTTAAATGGAGAAATACACTGTTAAACCATTAAAACATGGTAAATGTCAGTCATTATCTATCTATCTATCTATCTATCTATCTATCTATCTATCTATCTATCTATCTATCTATCTATCTATCTATCTATCAACCAGTATTAACACCTCAAGTAATACTGCTGCAAATCTTTTTGAACCGTCTGAAAAATATGGAATTGCTCTATAAAGACACAAGGCTAACATCATAAATCTTAAAGTCCAGTCATCAAGTACTGTGCTACTGCAACCATAAAGCAGAGAAAACAGAAATATGTTTCTTTGGTAGTGGCACTTTGAAATACTTAAACTAATCAGAGAAGATGCTATAAGAAAAGAGCAAAATAATGCATATGAATCAAGCAATGATAAAGAGCTTTTTGAACTTTTGCCTTTTCCCATTCAGCTAAAGACAAGACAATGTGCTTTAAACGGAGATCTGTGCGAGTGAAAGCAAAGTAGTTCGCTGACCGTCAGAGTCTACTTCCTTTGGCCAAGTGCGTTTCTATCTGAGGTACTCTTCTTCTGAGAAACTCTCCAGGCTCTCATCATCACTGTCCTCCAGTTCTGGAAGATCACCCCACAGCAGAAGGTTCTGCCCTGTGAAAGAGACAGTTTTGGCATTTATTAACATTGTCTAAAATAATTATGTTCTTTACACTACCGTTCATATGCCTGGGGTCTGTAAGCCTTTGCGCCAGATTTACTAACAGCTTACACCAGCACAAACCCTCTTTTAAGGTTACGTGAATTTTGCTCTGAAAAGGCTTGGATATGGTTTGCGGCTGACCTTATTATTATGCATTTGTAGGAATTTCCCTTTCACATGCAAAATTTATGGGAGGATATTAATGAATCATGCAAGGTTATTTACTAAAGTTTGCGTAGTCAATTTACCCCAAAAAGCATGATGCAAATCTGCGCTGCCCATGGTAGGCAGCTGCGTCTGTGTTTTTTAATTTGTGCGTCGTCAGTAGATCACGTGCAGAACTTTTCACTCTCATCAGCACTTTTTTTGGAATTGCACTGACATGCTAATTTGCCCTGTTTAGTCAATCTGGTAAGCATAAGCGACTTCTTTTAAAGGGTTAGTTCACCCAAAAATGAAAATTAAGTCATTAATTACTCACCCCATGCAGTACCAACCCCGTAAGACCTTCGTTCATCTTCGGAACACAAATGAAGATATTTTTTATTTAATCTGAGAGCTGTATCACTCCTCCATAGACTGCCTAAGGGACTGGCTCTTGACGGCCAATAAAGTCATTAAAGAAAATGTTTAAATATTCCATGTGCCTACAGCGGCTCAATTATAAGTTTTATCAAGCGACGAGACTACTTTTTGTGCGAAAAAACATAAATAACGTCTTTATTCGACTAATCCATTACTTCCTTATTGGCGCATGCGCGAGAACTGAGACGAGGACGTTCTCATTCGACTACTTCTTGTTACCGGCTGCTCACCGCTTAGGAGTATTACCGCCACCAACCGTATAAGATGATGATCCATATATATAAGCGCTTCGGATTATAAGGCACACTGTCGTTTTTTGAGAAGATTAAAGGCTTTTAAGTGCGCCTTATAGTGCGGAAAACACGCTAATTGAAAAGCGTATGTACAGCGCGCATCTTCCTCTGCTTGTAAACAGAAAGTTTTGCGCCTCCAGCTATATCAGCACGTCATCTTATACGGTAGGGGGCGGTAATACTCCTAAGCGGTGAGCAGCCGGTAACAAAGTAAGTAGTCGAATGAGAACGTCCTCGTCTCAGTTCTCGCGCATGCGCCAATAAGGAAGTAATGGATACAGCATGGGGGTGAGTAATTAATGACGTAATTTTCATTTTTGGGTGAACTAACCCTTTAAAAACAAATTTATTTGATCAAAACTAAAAAATAAAATTGTGAAATATTATTATCATTTAATGGTTGATATATTTTAAATATGCAATTAGTTATTGTGATGAAATGCTGAATATTCACCGTCATCAGTGTCACATGATCATTCGGAAAGTATTTTAATACAATGATTTCTTATCAATTTTGAAAACAGTTGGCAGCTAAATATGTTTGTGGAAACGTTTAAAAGAACAGCTATTAACACTATAAAATGTAACATTATAAATGTATTTACCGTCACTTTTGATCAATTTAATGCATCCTTGCTGAATAAAAGTATGAATTACTTCATTAAAAACAAAAATGACGGTGTGTACGTGTATTTAGGCTAAATTTCATCTTAAATGCTCATGAAATGAAACTGCTACTGTTTATCTTGCCTAATAGTGATGCACAGGTCAGCTCACACTTGCTGCCTAACTTACACCACAGGATAATTGAAAGTTCATTTGAAATATCGGTTGGCAGCATCTTTTTTTTTTTAAAAAAACAGAAGGTGCTTTTTAGCATGTTTTTAATCAGTTATGATAACATTATAGTACAAGGCACATCTTCTGAAACAAAAAAAGTCAAAAGACTAGCCTGGCACACTATTTAAGACTTCCTCAAAGCAAAGGGTGCAATGAAGGGGAAAGGCTCAGCATCAATTACTAAAATTCATGGTAACACTTTATTTTAATGTGTCATTGTTACATATGTTACATGTATTTACTATAGTAATAACTATAAATTATGCATAATTACATGCAACTAACCCTAAACCCTAATCCTAACCCTTTAGTAAGTACATGTAGTTACTTAATATTACTCAGTACTTAAATGTAGAATTACAGTGTAACAATGACACATTAAAATAAAGTGTAACCAAATTCATTATAGTGCCATTCAAGATTTATAACTTTTAAAATTACCTTTTGTTGCGGACCAAACATTTTTTATCAGAAGATTTGCCTTGAACTCATTTTTTAGGATTTATTTGACAACCATTTATACAGTTTTTTCATTGGGTAATATTTCAACCCACAACCTGTTTTACATGCTTCACCTGAATATAAAAATCTTAGCTAGTGTGAGTCAATCCACATATAATCACTGTCTAAACAGCCGAATCACAAGCAACCAGGCAAGTCAGTAGCAAGAACATAGTTCTTTCATAGTTGAACGTTCTTCAAGTGTACTTTTCAATAATGATAATACATTTTATTTATAATGCACTTTTCTAAACCCCAAGCACCAAAAGTAAAACAAGTAAAAATACAGAAGTACAGTAGTAATACAAAATAATCATTACAGTACAACACAGTAGAATACTAATCATAACAGTATATGGAAGCAATTTTAAAAAGAGGTGTTTTAACAACTTCTTGAAACATCTCTAACAGTAAGAGGAAGTGCATTCCATAACCTGGGTGCTGCGAAAGAAAGCTCTCCCCCATCGATTTTAATCTACAGGGAGGCTGCTGAAGAGAAAGAGAATCCGTAGACCGAAGGGAACGAGAAAGGCGCGTACAGACTGACTAACTAACAGATATAAGAAGGAGCAACTTTGTGCACAACTTTACATGTTAGTGTGAGAGTTTTAAAAGCAATACGTGACTGGACAGGTAGCCAATGCAAACAAAGCACACCTGTAATGTGCTGACGTGGTGAAGTGCGTGTCAGCACGCGTGCTACTGAATTCTGAATGTACGGCAGGCGTTTTAGAGATTTAGGAGATAAAACAACAAAAAGCGCATAATCCTAATCAATCCTAGAAGTAACAAATGCATGAATAAGCCTTTCAGCATCATGTAGAGTAAAGATAGGGCCTAATTTTTGCAATTATTCATAAATGATGGAATGCAGATTTCATAACAATCTTTATGTGAGAGTCTAGTTATAGGTGAGCATCAACAAATCACACCAAGATTATGAGCACAAGAAGATAGAGCTAAAACACTATCATCCATGATCAAATTAAAATATATCCCTTTTTGAGTTTAAAAAACTTCAATGTTTGAAGTTTTTGTCAGTCTGTTGCAAAACTTTTTGCATTTACATGGGATCTTTGATGGATATGAGTTGATAATCAATGGTAGGCAAAATCTGACCATAAGCAGAGGGCAAATACAGTGTTTTTGCACCAGATGTCTCAAACCTGTTGCATCCAGTCTATTGATGGTGGACACAGCCTCACTGTTGAACATCCAGAAGTGACCATTGTTGCAGGAGAGCAAACAGGGCTTGCATGGGGCCACCACATGATATCCTACAACATTCCCACTGAATGTACAGAAAGAGCCAGAGAGACAGACAAAAACACCAGATTCAAATGCTTTGAGAGACACAATGAAACAGAACAGCAAATGGCTCAGTGTAAACAAAGGACTAAATGTTAAAGCTAAAAGAGCAAAACAACATGTTTGAAGCCAAATGGCGAATCAGTAAATATTAGGCTTGTAATATTATGATCAGTGTAAATATTAGGCAAATATAGATATTCTGTTCAAAGGTTTAGACTTGGTAATATTTGTATAATGCTTGAAAGAAGTCTCACCAAGGCTGCATTTATTTAATCAGACAATACAGAAAAAAGAAAAACAGTAATATTGTGAAAATAATAATTTTCTATTTTAATATTTTAAATGCTTAATTTTCAGCAGCCATTACTCCAGTCTTTAGTGTCACATGATGCTTCAGAATTCATTCTAATATGCTGATTTGGTGCTCAAGAAACATTTATAATTGAAGAGTCCAGATGCAAAAGCCTCTAAATGCCATTTGAAATTTTCTTCTGAAAATGACTTCTGAAATTTTTATCAAGCTTGTATATTTAAGTTCAGTAATTTCACTTAAATGACAATTAATAGGTAATCTTCATTGCCATTTAAGTGAAATTACTGAACTTAAATATACAAGCTTGATAAAAATGGTCATTTTAGAAGAAAATTTCAAATGGCACTTAGAGGCTTTTGCATCTAAACTCTTCAATTATTATCACCAATGTTGACTACTTAGGCTAATATTTTTTTGTGGAAAATCTGAAAAATTTCAGAATTCTATGAGTATAGAAAAAGTTAAAAAGCATTTATTACAAATCTTTAATAAAACTATACACGCATTTACTATAACTTAACTGTAACGTCAATTTAATACATCCTTGTTGAATAACAGAATTAAGAAAAATCTTACTGACCCCAAATGTTTGAATGATAGTGTATAGAACCAAATTTGTCATTAATAAACATAATGATTCCAAACACTAGTTATGCTAAACACTATTAGACACTTAATAAATAAAAACAAAGTGATAGTTATAAAGACCTCTTTACCATTTCAAGCAAGCAATGTCTCTTAACTTGCATTTGCAGCTTTCAGTGGAATAGCAGCTTGCCACAAAATCAACAGTCCTAAATGGGGAAAACAACAGACTTGTTTATGTTTAATAAGCATTAAACAAACAGAATATGATTATCATGTTTATATATGAAGAGTTCAGATGCAAAAGCCTCTAAATGCCATTTGAAATGTTCTTCTAAAATGACCATTTTATCAAGCTTGTATATTAAAGTTCAGTAATTTCACTTAAATGGCAATGAAGATTACCTATTAATTGTCATTTAAGTGAAATTACTGAACTTAAATATACAAGCTTGATAAAAATGGTCATTTTAGAAGAAAATTTCAAATGGCACTTAGAGGCTTTTGCATCTGAACTCTTCATATGTTCTGACAGGTTTATGTGATGGGAAGCCTTACCTATTTGGGGGTATGTCGGTTGAGAATAACTCTATTTCCGTATCAGCCAAAAGTACTGCTTTCATGCCCCTCATACACAGCAGACTGTCACAGTATACACAGTTGACTTGGGTCACACACTTATTCTTGAAATTTGAAGTAGACATCGTTGAGTTGAGATATTCTCAAGAAATTCTCCAAATCAAACGCGGGTCCTGTTGAGTTAAAATAATAACAGAAAGTCAGCACCTAAACTGAAGGCTACAGTAGATGTTTTAACAGTCTGACTGACTGAGACAACCTGCACCTGTTTATCCAGCTAACGTTAGCTCTAGCCCGTTTTCCCTGTATCACGTTAGCATGTCTCCAAGTAAGTCTTTTGATCACAAAAACAACGAAGCCCTTCGAATTAGCATTACGGTTGAAAATCACATTGGTCATTTATCGCTTCTGTTAGAATACAGAGAAGATGTACCTTTCTTGTCATTAGAGAGCTAACTTAGCTTGCTAACTAAAATATGAACTTGTTTTTTAAGAAGCATGCCATAAATCCAGTCTTACCTGTTATCGGATATCAGATCGTTCTAGATCTAGGCGGCAGAGAAATGCATTGTACTACTGTACAATCTCTCCGTCGTTACAGTGAATAGATTGTCAAGCTACGTTTGTTTACGTCCGCGTCAAAGCGGATATTCACTTCCTGAAACATTTTCAAACAGCCTGATTTCTAACGCTGATTGGTTCCAAATTACCATATCTAACAGATGATTGGTGGGCTCAAATTCCTTAGGTGATTGGTTGCAGTCAGTTGCAGTGCCTTTCCGCAAACCACAAATCCACTTGTGAGGGGAAGTCCGATTCATTTCCGCAAAATAAGTTCTTTCGAGCGAGTTGGTAAAGAATTGGTTCAAAAACGAGTCAGTGAATCTTTTATCATCACGTGGCTCCATTAAAGGGATACGTGGACACATATTGCTGTTTATTACATTTATTTCTATTCAATCTTATTAAGGATGCTTATTGTCATTTTTACAGTCTATGTTATTGTCACGTGTTCTAGTTCAGTTTGTTGCAGCAATGATTCAGCTCGACACAGAGTTATTTAAAATATAAAAAATAATAACCATTTAGATATTTTGGCAGAAAATCTGTTGTATGTTTCGACGTATTTAAACCAACTAGGCAAAAAAAAAAAAAAAAGAAAAGAAAAAAAATGCGGTCCATTGAGTCAGGGAGTTAAATTGGAGATGCCTTACTAGTCTTGCGAAATACCATGCGTAACGGCGAGGTACAATGAGTGAATAGGCTTCCATTGAGCTTGGAGTGAGGATACAGGTGCATTGAAAGACATTTGATCATGTCCCTTAATTTCAAACCATTAATTTCACTTTACTTTTCACAATTTACTTTGCCAATCGTTCATTTACAATGTTGTTCAGACCGGTTTTGTGAATCGAAGATTCATTGAAAAGATCCGACTCAGAAGAAGGATTTGTTCACGAATCAGACATCGCTACAAATAGAGAAATGTAAAAAACAAATGTGAGGCATCGACAAAAATAAATTATGATATTTTATTTTTTTACTATGAACACTAGGACGACATAGGCTAAATCAACGAAAATAAAATAAACCAAAAAAAGAGAAGAAAAAATAAAAAAGCCTTAAATGTACAGTTTGAATGAACTTTTTTAATTATATCATTCACTCAAACCTTTTTAAAATGTGGCATGTGATGGATTAATGAGATAAAACAATATTAATGCCACAGAAATGTGTATTTTGGCAATCGGATAGGTTATGTCGTGTTCCTTTGTTGTAACCAATGACAATAGAGGGGGGTTGTTCTTTCGCTTCCATGAAAAGAGGCGGGGTTTGAGTTTGGGAAAATTCAGAGAACAGCGTAACAGTAAGTCTTAAGGGAGAAATCTGGTGAATGAAACTCGAATTTAGACATGGAAATCGCCGTTTAAGGTAAGTGGTTTAACTAATCAATTCAGCAGTCCATGATGCGAGCGCTATATGCGCGAGAAAACTCCGGATGAAATGCAGGGATCTCCTTAAAGGAAAGCCCAGAACTATTCAGAGTCACCAGGGGCCTCTCTGCTTTTCACATCACGTTACTCCCTCTTGTTGCACATGGCCTCTTTCATTTTTTAGGACTAAAACATTTAAAGGCCTTTACACTCCTGGAGTCTTCATGAATGGCAGCCTCTATTAAGTATCGAATGACATGAGCATGATAAACTTTCAAAACGTGCAGTATACTGGACAGATTGGTTTGTGGGTTCCCTATGACATCAGTATGCTAGTGTTGTCAGGATTGGTCATTTGCATTGTCTTTGATCATGTTAGATATAAAATCCTGAATGGCAGATGCGTGTTAGAATGATTCTCCACACCTATGACACTGGGTGAAAAGTATGTTATGTGAAATATTTTTGCACATTTACCTTTGGAGAAAAAAAAACATTGGAAGAATTTAGCAAAAGAATTTGAGTTATTTACTTCTTACTCAAGCAAATTACAAATAATTATTACAAAAGACTGGGCTATATATATTTTTTTTAATCATACAGGAAAATAAACAGTCATATATCAGAATAATATTTAATTTCAAGTTCACATTTAGCTATTTAATGCGTCAGTTTACATTTTTCATAATAGTTTGTTTGTAGATAAAGGAGCTTTGAGGAGGGCGTCTGTTTTTAAACAAATGAAACAAAGCGAAATTATTTTGAGGAAGTTTACTGGAAGGAACTCGTTTTAGAAATCTGATCCAGTGAACTTTTCTCTGCTCTGTGTGTACAGTGTGATGCTGGGAAATCTAATCCATGCCTTCATCCTGCTCTGAGAAGACTGTGTCGCCTCACTCACACGTCTGACCGCTGGAGGAAGAAGGCTGAAACTTTTGAAGGCTCTGCGTCAAGTCGCGCGGATCCAGTGGGATGAAACTCTTCTGTTTTTTGCTTCATTCCTCGCGTGCACATTCACGGACACATTCCACCTAGGAAACCAACGGCAGCTTCAACTAATAATGCGGCGTGATTGATCTTCGACAGGAGACAATACCCATCCACTGCTTTCCATTCCTACATAACGTTACTCACTGGATATCTGTAGACGAAGTGCGGGAGACGAGGCTTTTGTTCTGCGGTGTTACTCGCTTTTGTGACGGGACTTATTTCGTTTATCTCAATATGACGTCGCCGGCTAAATTCCGAAAGGACAAGGAAATTATAGCCGAATATGAAACGCAAGTTAAAGGTAAGTGAATGTCTCAGAAAATGTTCAGGCTGACAAAGCTGCGTTACCATTGTGCTTCGAATGCTGTTTGTTACATTGTATGATCACTAGTTGTCGTGAATGAGAACAATACGCAGTCATATTACCGCATAAATATGCTTTTTATTTGACTTTGAGAAACAATGCTTGGTTTTCTCCACATGTGTCAATGTGTCCAAACGGAATGATAGATGTGCGAGTCTGTCAGTCGTTCACTGCGTGCGAAGAGAAATTGTCAATAAAATAGCTTCTAACTAACCTTTTTAACAGGGTTTTTACTATTCAAAGCGATGTTATGTTATTTATTTGTTGGCGTTTGTGCTGTTGTTCTGTATTGTTTTCCTCAGTCAGCTTGTGTAGGTTGTACGTAGCCTATATGACAAGGCAGGGCGTTTTCTTTTGCCCTGCGACTCTCTATACGAGCTGGTGTGGAGCTGTTCAACATTGATTTTTTTAGCGGTTAGGGTGGCTGTCATTGATGTTTTACAGTGAATAAGCAACACGCTTAAAAGCCGTTTTGAGTTTTATCGGACAGAAAACTGTTGTGTCTTGGCAGTATTGAGCGCGAATGAAGCAAAGGTGTGATGCGTGGTGACAGTTCGGTTATTATGGTTTATGGTTGGACTGTACTTCATTAATGTCAACGCTGTAGTGACAGTTTAAAGTGTTAGTTTGAATGCAGAGGGAATGTTTTTTGTTTTGTTTTTGATAAGTAATTTAATTTTTCGTAAATTAATTGTAACAATAAACCGCGCATATTTCTTCAGGTAACGTTACGCACAGGTACGCGTCGCGTGTTTTGTCTTATTAGGCGAGGGGTTCCGTTCCCATAGAAACAACTGTCTCATGAAGTAAAACGAAGCTGTTTTTAATTGAAAGACGAATTGAATGATTCACTTAATTAGTAAAGCTCCCTATCATGTTATTCACGCTGTTATGTGTGCCTGCTCTTTTGTGTATTGGCCCGGTTTGAATAGAGCAATTGAGCAGCCCTGCCTGTTGCTGCTGAGTGTGGGGAAAATCTCCTTTAATGAGAGTCAGTGAGTTTCTCATCTTAAAAAGTTTTATTCAAGTAGGTCATTGTGACATAAATATTGCTAAACAGAACATGAGCCTGGTTAAGGGTGTCTAAATGCTAGTTTTGTATGGACATTTAGGCTTTTATTCACATTTAAACATTTTATCAACTCACATCAGCTGTAGTAAATGGAAGCTCAATGTATGATTGACGTGCGAGAACCAATGAGGTTCATTGCATGAAATGTTTGTTCTAGCACACCAAGCAGGTTCATTGAGCTTCTGTTTGTTCGCTGAACGATGGCTGAATCAAAAATCGTCCCCAAAATACCCTCAAATGGGGTGTTATTTTATGGGACAGCCATTTGTAGATGTCCAAAACCATAGTGGATGTTATTGAGTGCACTTATTCAAACCCACATTGGACTGCAATAACAAGTGAACAACCGATGTACACTCCATGCTGTCTGAATTCGCTCACTCGTTTTCATTCAATCCTTCAAGTGAACAGTAGTGGACTAGGGAATATTGAATGAGGGTTTAGGGGGCGAATTTCGGATTCAGTCTATGTTTTAGGGCTGATAGTTGACTAAATGTTAGTAAACAAGAAGAGGGTTAGACGGCCAAGATTTTATTAGTCGGTAGTCACAGAAAAAAAACCCCACAGGAAGTAAGTCTGTAAGGACTCACTTAAAATAATCTGACATTTTTGAGAGTAATACATCATTCCAATCTGTAGGCTACAGCTACGATTATTTGTGTACACTCACAATAACAACGCATTGTTCTTTTATAATAAAGAAAACAAAACTTTCTGCCTTCTCAAGCTCCCTGAAATGCAGCGGGTCACAAATGAACTGAAACTCAGCTACTTGCCTCGCAGACATTAGAAATATATCTATAGAACGCTTGAAATGTCTACTTTTAAAAAAACCAGTTCAAACTGTAATACGTATAAAAGGTGTATTTCTCTCTGGAAGTCAGTCTCTGACGCTCAGCTCTCGGCATCTCAAAAACATCACGCAGATAATGATCCTCATTTTAGTTCTTCTTGTTTGTCCCAAAGTCTGCTTGCCATGGTCCATGTTTGAACGAAACAAGAACTGGGTGCCACTAAACGTTACTCACTACGCAGTTGTCCACGTCTGTCGTAATGGTTACGTCATTGCTATGGCAGTACGAGCGGAAACTGAGGATAGCGCGGATATTGCGTCAACTTTTTTTTTTTTCGGGACAGCCACTTATTTAAAATTGGATTTCTCTGTAATAAAATAACTTTGAAGACTTTTGGGATATTGTACACAACTGCAGAAAATATTGCACTGTGCAAGTGATTTTTGGATATTTTATTACATAATTATTACATATTGGACCTTTAAATAAACGACTAGACTACTAGTCGACTAAAGTTGGGGGCAGCCCTACAATATGTGAATAAAAACCTAAATTCAATCTGTTCATCATTTAAAGTGAACAAATCTCTTCAGAAAATTTGGACTAAAACCCCTTAATTACTATGTGAATAAGTTTTACAATCTCTTAATTAACTTTTTGAAGCGTCAAAGTGGGTAAACTGCATTTTAATTCTCTGCAGTTTCATTCTCATCCTCATGAAGCATTATGTCCAACACATTGATCTGTTCTTATGCAAGAAGAGAATGTGTTTCAGTTTATAAAATGAATGTGAATCTATAAACCTGAAATTAATTTGCCACTATTGTTCCTCCTCCAGCTCCTCTCTCTGGATGCTGTGTCATATCACTTTCCCATGCCAATTTCAACCCACCAGCAAATCCCCATTAGTCTACCATGCCAGAGATCTTTTTGCTCAATAATCTTGAGCTGACAGGATCTGGAAAGAAACAATAATACGCATGATTTCTTCTCTCAGGAATTGCATGGGCTCTCGCTGAAAAATGGCCTAGATTTTCGAAGGCACCTATGTCTAGTGAAACATTGCTGATTTGGTTAAATAATCTGTCATGAATTAGCGAAAGAAAGAGGAAGCGGTAATTGCTTGGTGATCCATTTCTGTACTGAGACAACCAGATATGAGGAGAAAGTCTGAAACTGGATAAGTCAGAGAGAGACAGATCAAAACACCATACAGTTCTAACTGGATTATCATTGATTAACATCAGATGGATGAGAAGCGAAACATACAGTTTTTCCATCAAAATCGTGCTCTTAATTCCCAAAGCTTTGGAGTTGGTGCGTGTATCTTAAAGGGATAGTTCACCCACAAATGATAATTCTGTCATCATTTAACTACTCACCATCAAGTTGTTAAAAGAAAACAAAAAATGGACAAAAAAGTCAATGGGCCCATACATTTTTTGGTTACTGAGGTTCTTCAAAATAACTTCTTTTGTGTTCAGCAGAAGAAATAAATACATGCAGGTGTGGAACACCTTGAGGGTGAGTAAATGGTGACAGAATTTTCATTTTTAGTTGAACTATCCCTTTAAGCTAAAATCCATAGGCTACAGGCAAGCAGAATTTTAACAGTCTGACTATTGTCTGTAAATTTGATTCTCAATTCAAATGTTTTAAAAAGAAAGAAATGAAAGTCAACTCAAAGACTCACTGATGGCTCAGGTATAAGCTTCTTTTACTGAAAGGGATGGATTCACTGGGCTTGAATTCCTGAGGACTGGTAGGAAATGTACAGCTGTGCTTTTTGACTGCAGCTGGATGGAAGGATTGGATAATGTAGCTATAATCCCTCAGACATAGGCAGTGAGCTCTCCGAAGCTGTGGGAAACAACATGATTGTCTGCTCTAATTAGCATTGGTAATAAAAAAGAAAACCCTGGAAGATGCTTTACCCCTCTTTACACTCTGTGCCTGATGCATTTTTTCAACCATCAAGAACTAGAAGCGTTTGAGACATTGTTATAATGAAGATTTAAGGATAGACATTTCTTTTGTTCATATGGCATTAGTTCCTGTAATTTATCTTGTTTGCGCAAGAGAAACCATATTGTGTAAAAGGAATTAGAGCAGGCGATTTTTGTAGATTGATTGATTTTAATAGCGATTTGATGCGCATATATGTAGGTCACTGTTGAATTCTGTTTGATGTGCTGATGTTGGTGTTTTGGGGGAGGGTGTGAAAGCCTGCTAACATTTTTCCTCTCAATGCATTTCCTCACGTTTCCCTGTCTGCATGTCAGTAACAACTATGTTCATCCATGTATCACTGCATGTAAGGCCCAAAACAGAGTCCATTGCTTTTGATCAGGTTCATACTATATTCTGGATGGCATTCTCTGTATTCTCGATCTCACTCTTTGACTGCTCATTTCTCATTCTGTTCATGTGTTTCTGCCGACAAAACGAAATAGTCTTTACAACCCAAGCAGCTGGCTTTATCTGGCAAAAATGAATGGATTGAAAACCTTCACCTGGTTTCATTAGCAATGGTTTTGTTTTCACACACAGTTGTTTGGAGCTTTGAGCAGACAGGCTGATTGGTTGAGGTGGCTGAAATATGCAAAGGCTGATGAGATACATCATGAAAGATGATTTGAGAGTGATATATAGACCAAAGTGGTTAATTGTTTGATATTTGATGTTTTCTTAAAATGTTAAGTTTTAAGATTGTCAGCATCTGTTGATCAGTTCTTTGCACACACATATGTGTTTATAGTATATATTATACTGTATCATAATCCATGGCTAGCTGTGCAATAAACAATTTTAATGCACAAAGTGGAGGCAAAGAACCACCCGAAGCAAAGTGGAGGCACAGCTATGTGTGGATCATCCTGTTTGTCTTTTGCCGGCATGGATAAGTTAAAGCTGCATTGATGTTTGCAGCGCAATATTTGTCTGGAAGGGTACACATTTTTTATTTTCGTCAGTTAGGCCTACGGCTGATTAAATTTAGCATTCTGCCTGCTTTGAATCAGATATAGAGATAAAGTGGCGCTTAAGTTAACATCGAGAAGGAGAGAGGAGGGGTGTACATTTTAATCGATTTATATTGATCCATCGATTATACAGCCAATGCATCGAATGCGTCCGCAAGAGTATCGATTAATTATGTTTAGTCTGCAGCCTGTCTGTTTGCATGTCTATTTTCAGCATCCACTCCGACATATGCATACAGCCAACCCGATCTCATCGAAAATTCGTAAGATTTTTGCTAAATCTTACATATTTTACGACTTGACCAATTCGTATGAATTCGTACAAATGACCTACACCCTGACCCCGCCCCTAAACCCAACAATTCGTACAATCTCACTCGTACGAATTAGTGCGATTTTTGCTAAATCTTACATATTTTACGACTTGGCCAATTCGTATGAATTCTTACAAATGACCTACACCCTGACCCCGCCCTAAACCCACCCATCACGTGGGTTTGGACAAATCATACGAATTAGTACGAGTGAGGTCATATGAATTAGTACGAATTAGCCACTTTTTAATCATTTGTACGAATTCGTACGAATTGGTCGATGAGATAGCATAGGTACAACCTACTCCGATTTACACCCCTTTGGAAAAAGAGAGAGAGAGAGAGAGAAGAGATGCATGTGTGAATTACCTGTGTCTGTTCAGCGTTTCCTTCTATTAACAATTAAGCTGTGAGTTTAATTACTTCAAAACCAGTCATGTTACCCCTCGTTCGCAGAGAAATATAATGTAGCAATTTAGTAACAAAGCTATATTATAAAAAAAGTCACTGGACAACAAGTTTCTGTGCTTTTGAATGTTTGTGTGTGGGCACAGCATGATCTTCAAGTGATGTATGAGTGTGTGTGTGCTTCAATGAAAACTGACTTCAATGAAAAAGTTATCTGTGCATTAAATGATTTTATTGCACACCTTATGCCTGGTTCAGATTACACGATTTTTTTGTCTGTTACGATAGTCACTGTGTCAGATTACGCGATTTTGAATCCTAAAATCTTGTCATGTCGTGGACAAGACACATGTCAGACTACACGTTGCTTCCTGACCAGTCATCGCATGCCGTCTTTTAACGGCGCGTGATGTCATGGAGAAGGCGAAACTAGTAGCGAGTGACTTCCGGAAACGACGTAAACAAACAATGAATGAAGCGGTGAGTGTTGTATTGGCTGTCCAGTGTTCAGAAAAAGAAAAAAAAAAGAAAGAAAACCCAACAATGGACATGTTCCTGGATTGCTCGGCATTGCCTTTTTAGCGTGAGAAATACATGGTGTGGCGTGTGAGCGTGTGGATTGGTTTAATTGCATGTCTCACGGCCATTGCGTGAGACTTGACAACCCTGCTCGAAGAGGACAGTATGGGCTGTCAATCTTCCAAAGAGAACTTGAGGAAACTATTGTTTTCTTATATATTTTACTTTTAGTTTTAACGTTAGCACCATCGTCTCTTTCGTTTCGCCATTTTTGAAAGTTGTGTACGGAAAAGCTTGTGCTCCTGTTGGTCAACCTCATAGATGTGACGGAACCGTCGTGGACGGCCGTTAAAAAAATTAAACATGCTAGTCTTTGTGTCGTGATGTCGTGAAGCATCGCAGACGCGACGTAGGTTGTCGCCCACTATGACACTTTACGAGATGATATGATCGAATCTTACGTCCCGACGCCCGTTGTCGTTTACGAATCCCACGACACCCTACGTCAAACGGATTGTGTCAAAATCGGGCTAAAAACGTGTAATCTAAACCAGGCATTACAATTTTTTTTATATCAGATTCCTCTCATATATATTTTAGAATAAATAAATAAATACATTTAAAATCTATTTTTGGTAGATAGATTTTTTATAAACAAAATAAGAAAAGCCAAATCTTAACCTGCGAGGTCAGGTCAATGAGCAAGTCATTTAGGTTTACGGCTCCGCATCAGCCTTTGTTTACCCTTGCTGCAGTGGCAACAAATCATTACGTTTCCACTAATCTCTTCTTGTCCTTTTTAATACCCTTTCCATAACGAGTGTGCCTCAATTAGAACAGGTCAGCATTGATCCGTGACTACCGCTCCGGCCAAGACGCTCCACTTTAGTGCTTAATGAGTCAGAGGAATGGATGGTGTGCCCGCTGCGGCGCTTGCATGCAGTATGTTGCCTATGTAAATGTACTTCATGTAGACTTGCTGACTTGATCTGAAATAATCTTCCCCAGGAAGGATGTTTGTTTAAGGAAGAAGAGGAGAAGAAGGAGGGGGAGACAGTGCACAACACACCCGTATTGTTGCTAATGTGTGCCTCTGAATTGGGAACTCACCCCCGATTTTTGGACTTCCTGTCCGAGGACCAGTCCTGAGGGAGTTGACCTAGATCAGGTTGAAGGCCTCCCTTTAATCAGGACACCCTGTTGCTTGGTGCTGATCTAAGTTTTCATTTATAGAACTGAAACTAGTGGAGTAATACTGGAGGCTAAATTATCTGTTAAACAGAATTCACTCACTCTTGATGGAAGTTCCCTTCGCAGCTTTTATTAGTAGTTTTCACACTTAAAGCAGTCACCTTAGACAGGGATAAGCTCTTCGACCAATTAATCATGCTTTGTGTACAACAGCTAGCCTATAATGTACCAAAATACCTGTTTGCCTTCAGATGCAAGGGAAATTTTTGGTTCCCTCATTCAACCAATGGACAAAAGAGTATAATGTTTGTGGACGTAACAGAACGGCAATAATGGAGAACAGATGCCTGATCCCGCTGGATGCACATGGTTAGATGCCCAAACTGTTACCTGACACAGAATAAGAAGGAAAGGGACTGAAATCAGACCCCTCAAACTCCATTATGCTGTTTGTACTGCATCAGCATAATTTTCCGTGGAAGTGAAATTGGCTGTATCGACTTTCTGTTCTCTCTAATTAATCTTCCGCTCTGCTCCCTAACAAATGAACACCAGGTGATTCCCAATCCGAATGGAAATGCCCTGCCAGGCTGGATCAGAAACTTACAGATGAAGATGCACACTCCATCGTGAACCTGGTTCCACTTGCAGCTCATGCATATATGCTATTTTCATGGCTCATCTCTCTAATGGATAACGATGGACTAAATAATGTGATTTCCCTGTCAGTCCATGCTAAAATGTCCTGAAGTCCAGCAGTCCTTCAAACAGGCACGGTAAAGTCATCAAGCACTTTTCCCGGTGTTCAGCCAAGGGAAGGTGTGGGGGAGGGTTGGAGAGAGCCTGCAAAGTGAAAAACCATTTACATTCTGTCTTCCATCTACTTCTATGTCAGACTGAAATCATCAGTCTTGGTTTTTAGTGCGTTATGCATGGCAGGGGAACACGTGCCAGTTGGCGGCGTGAAAACGGACTATGATGTTAACTCTCAGACCCGAAGCATTGACTTAGTCAGTATTTTAAATTTAAAGAGTGGATAAAATAAAGGAGGTCAGAGTGCATAAGTGCCTTATGTTTCGGCTCGTCCTGATTGGAGGATGCCAGACAGGAAGGGCCTTACCTTTTAAGAAGTGCTAATTATGGATTGCTTGTCACAGATGTGGCTGTTTTTCATTAGGCCTAGTTTTTCATTTGAAGATGTCTGATTGAGGCACAAGTTGATAATTAAAGTAGGCATCCGTTAATGTTAGAATTTAAAATGATTTAAGAATTCTTGCTCAATCTTAACTCTGTGCAACATCATGTCTATCTGAACGGTTGTGTATTGAAGCTATTTGGAATATAGTGAATAGGGTTGGGTATCGAGAATCGAGAATCGATTGGAAACCGGGACTAACTTTTTATTTTTCCCGGAATCGTTCAAAAGTTAAAATTTCGATTCCTAGTTTCGATATTCACAGTCGCGTCGAACCGGAAGAAGAAACCGCTGAACAACACCAATGAAGAAGCATCTACCGGAAGTGTTGGCATAACCGTGCGAGTCGAACATGAGTAGCTTACGTCGACGGTCCGAAGTGTGGCTTCACTTTTCTAAAAATAACGAAATCTCGGCAAAATGCAACATGTGACAAAAGGAGTATTTTCTTCAGAAAGGAGTAAAAGAATCGGCATTGAGAATCGTTAGGAACCGGAATCGAAACAAGGAATCGGAATCAGAATCGTTCAAATTCAAACGATACCCAACCCTAATAGTTAATGCATCATACAGGCAACTTTTATGATGTTTTAAAAAACAATTTTAGCTGGTCCCCTTCTACTTTCCTTATACAAAAGAGAGAACATTCTTTAAGGGGCTGTTTACACCTGGCCACTTCATGCGTTTTCTCAGATCGGATCTGATTTATCAAAACGATTCCATTTAGACCTGGTCGCATAAATGTGTTTTTGCAAATCGGATAACTCCGCTGCCGATCCTTAACTCCCACGCTATGCAGATTTAATGGAGTGCACGTCACTGAAAGCAACAGATATTGCTGCATTTTATTGGTCATCAGCTAATTTCAAAATCAAAGACGGCAATAAGAGAGAGCGATCAATAACTGGTAAGATCATTTTGTTTTGTTTCTTTTAATGAAGATGGTTGTGTTAAGTATCTGCAACTTACTTTCACTTTTATTTGCGATAGATTGCAGCGCGTTGGCTTGATAGGCGCTCAGCTACTCATCTAAAGTGATGCGTGTCGCAGTAGCATCGTCATATCTGACTAAAATAACATGGCATATAGCCTATAACACGCTCTCACACGTTTATTTTTTAGTGTTTTTGGGAATAGTAAAATTTACATATGTGGTTTCAACAACCAGATGCATTTACACATGTCCAGTTTTGTCTGGAATGCGGCCCAGACCACCTCCTGAAGTGGTTTGAGCGATCGGATTCAAATCCGTCTCGAATGTGTTTCGGGGGACATTTACACCTGGTCTTTTCACAATCCGATAGCTATCCGATCACAGAAAACGCACGAAGTGGCCAGGTGTAGACGGTCCCTGAAGACAACTCCTTTTGTGTTCCATGGAAGAAAGAAATTCAACTGTGTAAATAATGACAACATTTTCATTTTTTTTGGAAAACTGTCCTTTTAAGATGTCTGTCTTTGTCTCTTTGTTAGTTTGAACAGTGACTCGGTTTGAATGAATCTAGTGGAATTTGTGCTGATATTTGCATACAGCCAACGGACACATTCCACAATCCACTAAATGCAAAATCAGAATGCCAGCTCATTGCATCGAGTCTCGTCAACATCATCTCTTTGACTCTGTGGAGTGTCTCTGAGACAAGAAGTTATTAAAATGAGGAAGCATATTCTACTTGGTCTTGCCAAAAGGACAATTTCAGTTCCTCCACTCATTTAAACCCGGCCACTGTGAGAACGGAGTCCACGTCTCGCACAGCAACAGACCTGAGATCTGTAGGAATGTGCAACGTGAGTCAGGATCACAGGCTTTGGAGAGGGCTGGTGTCTTTTCTTTCTCCTTCTCCTTTCTTTCCAGATCTGCTGTGGTTCTGGACTAACAATAAGAGCATTGTGTAGACCTGCAGGACCAAAGCGGTCTCTGTTATTCTATTGTTCTTTTCTGCTTGGCCTGCTCACTCCTACTTTTCTCGCAACCCCTGAAATGATGTTTGTCAGTCAGGATGAAATATGACGCATTGGTTTTTGGTGTTTTCCTCTCCCTCCCCCTTAACCAGACATTTAATAATTGCAAACACATGACGTTTTAACACACGGTTGACCACACACTTTGGCAATATGGCATACTTAAATGAGAATTTCATTAGAGACCACAGGCTATATTGCCTGTATAATAATTATAATCTGTCTTGTATATCCACATGTCTTGGCTCTACATTGCCTGCAAATTCAATCCAAAATATAGAAAGACTTGGGCTGAAGAGTTGTTTTCAACACAGAATGCAGATATAAGTGAGGAGCTATAATAAGCCTTGTACATCAACAAAAGTATCTACAATTATCTACAATTTAAAAGTCAATAAATAAAGAATAAAGGGCAGCAGTTCCTCTAAATAAACCCGGCCTAAATGAAAAACAATTGAAATTGAGATATTGGATGTCTGAGAAGTCCCTTGGGTCAAGAGAGGAAACAGATTTTTTCTTTGTGTTAAGGCCTGCTTTGTTTCCTGCCTCTGTTAGGCAGGTTCTTGATTACAGTTACGGGCTGACCGCTACGTGGCTTTCTGGCTCACTTCCTTACTTGACATCCAGCTGGATACTGGTTTAATCCACCTTGGTTTATAGCTAACAATGGTTAGCTGTGGAGTTGAGATAGCAAATAATTGTTGGATTGTTTGAAGAATGAAATAGCCTATCATTTTCCATCCTCACATTTGCATTCAGACACTCTTGTTGATTATTGTATTGTGCGGTAGACTGGAAAAGTATTGGCTGCCAAAAATAAGACATCTACCTTCATCTTTTGTGAATTTATGGGCACAGGAATGATATTTAGGTGTGTCTCTATTCAGGATAATTAAACTTTTCCTTCATTGTAATACCACAGAGATTGTTTTCCTCCAAACCAAAACTTTTGTAGGCATCTATTTTCCCATCAACTCTGAGTCTGACAAGAAGAATGTCTTCTCCACAAGATTTAACGTTTATCTCACTGTTCACTACTCCTTTCCACATTACAATTCTCCCACGATTCTGAACAGACAACTAAACAAAATGATATAAATTACTGGAGGTTCTGACTAAATGTTAGTTGCTACGGACTAATTAGATACTAGGCCTATTGCGTTCAAGAGTGAGATTTGCAGTCTTTGCCATTACTTTGTTTTAATATTTTTGTGTAGGTAATATGTTGTTAAATATGTTTAAAATTAAATAAACTACCTATACAAGTAGTTATGTCTCTTTGTATTAATTTGTCCTGTTATTGATGTAATGCACGTCATTGAAAAAATGCGCAACCAGATATTCGAATAGTTCGAATATATGCATGTTTTTTCCAGGGAATATTCAAACGTAATTTTTTTGCAATTTTGACAGCCCTAGTTGCTACAGTCTTTAAAAAAAAAATTATATAATACATTAAAATCAGTTTGAATAAAGAATGATTCAATGACAAATACTTGTTTCATTACCAAGTTTTTTTGAGCGAATCACTTGAATACATTTTTTCACCATTGAGCCACTTTTCCACCATTGAGCCGAATGGTTCTGATTGCGTAACCGCTCCATTCCATGCCAATCTGGGCCAGCTGGTACCGTTACGGTTTCATTTCCCGCCTTAGGGCTGATAATGGCCGCTTTTTGGAATATAATTCAAAAGTGTCCGTCGTTACCTTGGTAACTCAAGCGTTTATTGATGATGTGAGATGTATAGGACACATAATGGAGGATAATATTTCTTTTAATTTTATTATTAATTTTTGTTTTGTCGCTCAGATAGGCCTCTTAGCCAGCTACAGAGAAACTGGTAGCCAGGCAACAGACAAGTGACCAATTCTGAGTTGAGACGTCACTTCATGGATTCTACCACCTCGGTTCGGCATGGTTAGCTAACCGTGCTGAGAATTTCAGGTCGAGAACGGTTTGTAATCGGTGCCGTGCCCTATGGCTCAAATGGAAACACAACTGGAACCATTCTACCATTCTAAAAACCGTTCGGCCTGACGGTGGAAAATCGGCATACTGATTCAATGACACATTTTTCAACAGTCACTTCTTCCAACCTGGTGGTGTAATAGTATAATCGATACAATCATTATTTGAAGCGCCATGCTACTTTCAAAAGGTAATTTTGCTCTATTGTCATTGCTTCCATAGACATCAGTGTTCTGTGACACCAGTTCTTCTGTGATAATATGAGAGATACGTTTGCGTGGGTGTTTGAATCGAGATCAGGTTTTTTTTGACAGTCAATTGCACAGGTCTAACATAGCTTAGAACCACAAGAGCTCTTCCTTTTAAAGGGAAGTTTATTCTTTTTATTTTCCGAGTGCTTTGTCCCAGAGATACATTTTAAATTTTGATAACATCTGACATATTTATTCTTATTTGTCTCAGCCAGAATTGTAGTATGATGAATACCTTCTGTGATTACAGTTAACCTGCTAAAAGACAAGCTCTTTTTGGCTGTGAAGAAGAGTATTGGCAAAGATAAAGTCCTAGTGATTTTCTAGAATCCACACCACAGAATACAGTCATCAGGTATCAGCAGGATTTTCAGCATTGACAGTGAGGTACAGCATTGCACTGTTGCCATGAGCCATGCACCAGGGACATTGCTTGTCTGACTGGGTCATACTTCTACTAATGCTTTTTTAATGAAGCAATTCATCACTTCTCTTTGTTTTTTCTTAATATGTGGTCTCTCTTTGTTCCCCCTCCACAAACATGCTAAGGTTTGCACTGATCTAATGTTGGTGTTGAGGAGACGAGCCAAGCTTATTCCTCATGTGTATTCTGATGTGCTAGCACAATTGACACCATTTTAGGTGTTCCAATTTATCAAAGTATTTTTTATTATTTTTACAGAGTTAAAGAGTTCCTCCTCATTAGCCCAGCTTTACTTTGAACTTTAAGATAATGTAGCTATATGGTATGCCCACCATTACCGTATTTTCCGCACTATAAGGCGCACTTAAAAGCCTTTAATTTTCTCAAAAAACGACAGTGCGCCTTATAATCCAGAGCGCCTTATATATGGATCAATTGGTTAACAACGCTCCGCGTTATTAAATTCTCCTGCGAACTCGCGCTCCTGTCCATCTTAAGGAGGTCACACACCGGACGAGAGTTAAACCACATCTTTAAAATTCGAACACATTATTCTCTATGAGTGTACACACACCGGCAGCGCCATTCGGCGTCTGTCCGCGGTGCCCAGCAACAGCTCAGGACCGTTTTCAAAATCCTGCTGCGCCACAGAGCGCCATTTACATAGTTTTATATAAAATTTATTTTTTTTGTCTCAAATCGTTTCCAATGGATCCTGACTTCGCCCTATGCTGCAATATATATTTAGTTTTGCATTCATTTATAGAAATCAGCTGCTTAAATGACAATTGCTGATGTTATTGGATTTTTCAGGTGAGATTTTCAATTCATTCAGTTAACGGATGCTCTGAGGTAAAGTTTTCAGACTGCAGACTCAGCAACGATTGTATTTAATTGTACAGTACAATCATAACACAGAACAGACATTATCTTCATATCATAATGTCATTAAACATAACAATATTGCTGGCCATACACTGATGAGAAAGTGTGCGTCTGGTGTGCGATAGGTTTACCTGGAGTTGTGAATGTAAGTTACGTGCCCGCCCCAGCGCGCTCATGCTTACTAAATAAACGCCTCACCTCCGGCGCCGCGCACTCGTTACATTCCCTTTAGCACATCTAGTGGATGCATAACGCAAACCCAGTCAAACGTTTGACTGCAGTATCTTATGCGCCTTATAATCCGGTGCGCCCTATATATGAAAAATGTCCTAAAATAGGTCATTAATTGAAGGTGCGCCTTATAATCCGGTGCGCCTTATAGTGCGGAAAATACGGTACACACTTAAACTCTACCTTTGTAAATAAATTCCCAAGTTTCCACACAGCCTTAACGAAACACACACACTACAAGACAAAATGTCATCAGCTTGTGTTCATTTAAAGACTTGATTTTTGGGTAAACTTGGGGGCGTGGCTCTCATTATGGCCCCTCCCCTAACCACATGTGATCTCACTACAAGCTTTTGATAAAACTTGTGAATCCTGCACATTAGCTTCAGTCAACTATATGTCCACATACTGCGGACTGAACCGTTGATTGGGCACATACGCTGAAACCAACATTGTGTGCTCTGGATTACTCGCAGACCCTTGATGAGCAACCCTTGGAGGTTCCTGTGATTTGGGGACAGGCGGATCTCAGCCCGCCGTGGGCTTTATAGGCTCTGACTTTGTTTTACTCAAAACAGATGTCCGTTCACCCTGCACATGACTCCATAATGAGAGCCAAACCTGAGACTCTCATTCCTTTTCTTCATGCACGGCCTGTTTTTCACAATATTCCCCCTTACATAATAATTTAGGGGCTTATTTTAAAGGCCTAAGGAGGTTGTGCTTCTTTGAAGTCTTCGCACAGCCCCAGTGTGTGCTGGGACTTGCTTGTGCCGTGCCTGTTCATCCAGCACCCTGAGATAATAATTAAAAACTGAGATAATGTCTTTAAAACTACAAGTTACACTCTTTTTATTACTGCATAACTTTGTTGCCCAGAGTTACACTGTCTTCTTGAAATATTCTTGAAATATTCCTATGTAGCACAAAGTTTGCATTGTGTTACTGTTAAGTTACAAGAAAATAATGGGTTATGCAACTATACATGTATAAACACGTCCTGCTGCAAACAAGCAGTGAAATACCTTACAGGAAAAGCAACAGTTCATTCAGTGTCAGGTGACCTATAATGAACAAAAGAAGCACATATGGGTTCTTCAGCTGTACTGCTGCAATTTATCTGTTACAGGAAGGACCATAATTGGTCAACACAAGCATAGTTCATTAGGAGCATTTGATTTAAAATCTGTTGTGTTTTTTTTTCTTTCTCTTAAGTTAGTCTCTTATGCTCACACATGTTGGTTTGTTTGGTCAGAGGAGAACTAGTCATCCGACTGAGTTTGGTTCTGGGTTTTTTTTCTCCATTCTGTCACTGATGGAGTTTGGGGACCTGCAATGTCACCTCTGGCTTGCTTAGTTGGGGACTTGTAATATTCAGCAATATTGGAAAGAGACTGACACTATGAACTGACCTGAGCTTGATGATGAGATCACCGATTTCTACAGAGCTGCTTAATATTTGAATTGAACCCTTTTTTATATTTTGACAATCTTTACATGATTATTAAACTGAATTGAATCAACACCAAACTAAACTCAGCTGAACAATGACATGATTTTCTTTTGAGCTGCTTTATAGCGTAATTGAACTGTATTCAACCAACTTAATGTGTGCTAAAGAAACATTTTTTAGTTAGATTTTTTTTTATATTATTATTATTCAAAATATATCATGGTTTCCACAGTTCAGAGTTCAAAAGAACATTTAAAGGAACATTCTGAATTTTTGGGACTTATTCACCATATCCCCCAGAGTTAGATAAGTCCATAGTATAAGTATGTATAAGCAAGTATGTATATAAGTATCTATATAATATATATACATATACATATGTATATGTACATAAGTATGTATAGCTTTTTCATCTCCGTGCGTGCTGTAACTCTGTCTGACGCACCCACCACTAGCCTAGCTTAGCACAAAGACTGGATGTAAATGGATACAGCTAGCATACTAATCCCAATAAGAGACAAAATTACGCAAACATTTTCCTATTTACATGTATGGTGTGTATGGACTTGGTGAATATGGAATACTGGGGATATGGTGAATAAGCTAAAGTCCCAAAAAGTCTGAGTGTTCCTTTAAAAAAACATCTTTTGTAACATTATTATTATTTTTTAATTTTTTTTTTTTTTTGTAACATTATAAATGGCTTTGCTGTCACTTTTGGTCAATTTAATGCATCTTTGCTAAATAAAAGTATTAATTTCTTCCAAAATAATATCTTACTGACCCCAAACTTTTGAACTTTTGAAGGCTACATTTTCTCCTCTTTTCTGAAGTTTTTCCTTTTTCTATAGCTTAAGTGTTCTGCTTCTGTCTTTTTAGATATCAATAAGAAAAATGCCACCAGCAAAGTTATGTATTAGATCTCCCAGAGTTTCCTTGGGCTTTCAGATGCACTCAAATACATTAATCTGAATTATCGACATTATGACATGTAAGTTGTCTTTTACTAGACAGAATAGTTCACAGTTCAGCAGTCCGTAAATACAGCACTCCCTGACCGCAGCACTCTCACCATGAAACAGTCACAAATGCCAATGTGGTCAGTGATCAAATGTAAATCCATTGGCAAGCTGGCGGTCTATAGAGTTTTTCCTCTAAGTGGCAGTTTAGTGAGAGGTTTTCAGCCTCTCATCTTTATATGCTGGTTTCCCATGGATGCTTTTTGGTACTTTGAGTGCCAGCTGACATCCTTCATCCACAATATGATCAAATTTGATCATTCCAACATGACTTGAACTGAAGGCATCATTAAACATAGAAAGCCTTCTAAGGTGATACTTGATACTCAGTTGTCATTAACTCCTTTCCTGATGTCCAATGCTTCCTGATTATCTTTACAGATCATGAGCGTGTGCTTCCCTTTGTATCTTTTTTTCTATAAATGTTTCACACCTCCAGAAACATTATTGGCATGCACTGGTGCTCAGACATAAACTTTATAAGCTCATGTGCTTATGTTAAGCCTGTTCCACATCAACTCAAAGACACCCAAAATCTCACATGTGCTTACACGGCCTCTTCACAGATGTAAACATGTGCTCCATCTCTGTCTTTGCCTCTGTTTCTCTCCCTCTCCATGGGATTGTTTTACCCCCGTCACTTTACAAAGGCCCTATTGGAGTGGGAGGTAATCACTCTTGACACTAAGGGGACCCTGGCCATCTGACCCCACACAGGAATGCTGAAAGGACAGAAATCTCTCAAAGCGATATATGATTAAGTCACACAATAACTGTAAGGTATTTCTCAGGAGCTCACTGTATAATTTGTCTCCCTCAAGCCCAAGTCTCTGAATCCATCAGTGTAATTTAATCACGGGTAAACACAGAGCTCTTTTGTTGGATGGAAGGATTAATAGCCATAAACATGCTTAATATGAAGTGGTTAGCATGATGTTATTTCATCTTAGCTCTTTGTGCTTGCAAGAGTTTTCAGTAAAAAGACCTTCAGTAAAAATTTAGATTGGGGGGGTTGAAGAAAGTGTATTCGAACAAAACGTATAATCATGCGAAATGGATACATTTTTATTGTATTTTTGTAGCCTATGTAGGGCCCTATAATTTCTGCGATCATGGAATAAAAAGCACACTCTTTTTACAACTAAAATAACAGTAAAGGGTAAAAAAATGAATTCCCAAAAATTAAAACGGAAAAAACAAAATTTGCAAAAATTTAAACGGAAAAATCAATTTGGGAAAAAATAAAATAGAATTTGGAAAAAATAAAACGGATTTTATAGGGCCCTACCTATGTAATAATGCTTTTTTTGTTTATTTTTCTTTTAGTTCTTTTTTTATTTTTACATAAAATCTACCTTAAGCACTTTTTATTTTATTTAATGTCATTGCGACTTTTTATCTCACAATTCGGACTTTATTAACCAAATTTGCGAGATGTGAACTGACTCGCAGTTGCACTAAAGTCATAATTGTAAGAGGAAAAAGTTGCAAATACCTTTTAATTTATTTTTTTTTAATTCTAGGGTGGAAACAAACTTCCATAAATCCATGTTTGAATCCAATGTTTGTATTTTAGGATAATTTAAGGACTGAAAACCTCTCTGAAAATCTATAAATTGACATTTAGATGATGTTTGCACTGTTTCCAAAATAGAGAGAGGGAGAGGATTGCTGACTGTAGCTCTGAAGTTCAAATGCAGTTGTAGCGTTTGAGCTCTGCGACATCAAACAGCTTCAGTTGGATGAGATTCCAGCCTCCCTTTAATGTTCTTCAGATAAAATGAGCATTTAACTTGGTCCAAAAAGAAATTAATGCATGCTGAGATCGCTGTGTTCTTCCTCCTCAGCCTGCCATTTTGAAGCAAACATTATTTTGTCAGGAAATAGCAGACATGTTACAGTTCAGCAGCAGCTTGTATCTTCATAGGGGTCAATGTATATGGAGTTGTATCCAGGAGGCAGTGCCTGTTTTTGTAAAGCCCATCTAAAAAAAACGAAAAACTGATGTGGCGTCTACTCCAATGGAATGATTTGCAGATGCACATACATTCTCAGAAAAAGATACAAAGCTGTCACTGGGGTGGTACCCTTTCAAATGCAGAGATGGCAAAATTACTCACTTCCCGTACTCAAGTAGAAGTACAGATACTTGAGTTAAAAATACTCTGGTAAAAGTAGAAGTACTGATTTAACTTCTTTACTCAAGTAGAAGGAACAAAGTTCAGGCTTCGAAATTTACTTGAAGTATAAAAGTAAAAGTAGCCTTGCGGATGAAAAAAACATTTTTTATGCAAAGCTACCTGGACCACACAAATGTTACTAGAGTGCAAGCTGAAAAACTTAAAGTGGATATGGAAAAAAATGGTTCTTTTATATGCCATTGCCAACATTTTAAATGGATGTCTGCCAATATCACATATATTATAATAACAAAACGATGCATTTACCTCAATGTGTTTTTTTTTTTCAAATTCAATGGTGAATTCTTGAAAACCAGCAGTTTGCGGTACATTCGCCAGGAGTGATTCTTGATGCCTACTATATCGGACATCTCTCTCAGATAAGGCCAAGGATGTTTGGGAATGTCTTGCTGCTTGTCTGCCGAATCTCTGGCATCTCCATTTTCTTCATTTTTAATAATGTCGCCGTCCATACTACTTTGTGCTAACGTTATCACCATTGAGCCGCAATGATTTGCCATGAATGAATGACGCCAAATCTGCCGAGTCGTCTTGTAGTGGTGCATCGAGTGCAACGTATATTTCCGTCCAATTAGATTGAATACGGTATTGATGACTAGAAAAATAATAACTCCACTGAATTTTTTTTAAACCAAAGTAACAAGCCAATTTTGTAAAATGTAAGGAGTAGAAAGTACTGATATTTGTGTTAAAAATGTAAGGAGTAAAAGTAAAAAATGGGCACAAAAATAAATAGTAAAGTAAAAATTTCTGAAAAATCTAAAGTAACAAAGTATTTGTACACATTACTCCCATCTCTGTTCAAAGGTACGCCTTTGTACCTAACGAGTGCGTAAAAGTTACCAAGCTGTCACTTGGGTGGGACCCTTTCAAAAGTTTTCGCCTTTGTACCCAACAAGTGCATACTAGTACCTCAATATTGGTACCAGCAATTTACATATTAGTATCTAAATGGCACATGTTAGTAGGGTTGGGTATCGAGAATCAAGTATCGATTGGAACCGGGACTAACTTTTCATTTTTCCCGGAATCGTTCAAAAGTTAAAATTTCGATTCCTAGTTTCGATATTCACAGTCCGCCGACCAGAAGAAGAAACCGCTGAACAACACCAACGAAGAAGCGTCGGCATAACGCGCTGAGTTAACATGAGTCAGCGTATGTCGGCGGTCCAAAGTGTGGCTTCACTTTTCTAAAAATAACGAATTCTCGGCAAAATGCTAAATTTGTGACCGAAGGAGTATTTCCTTCAGAAAGACTGTTGGTTAGCAAGGCTAAACTTTTTTGACCCTGCCTCTTGAAAGAATCGGAATCGAGGATCATTCAGGAACCGAAATTCGAAACAAGGAATCGGAATCAGAATCGTTCAGATTCAAACGATACCCAACCCTACATGTTAGAACCTTTTTTTTACCATATTTGTGACAGCTCTTGTACCATTTTTTTCTGAGAGTGTAGCTGCCACCATCAACTCAGATTCAATTTGAGAAAGAGTTCTGATTCGTCTTTCATTCATCAGGTAAACAAGCCGCAGTCACAATTGACTTTGAGCATCCGAAATTTCTCAGAACACGGCAGTGGTCTTGATATGACGTTACTCTTTGCAGTGTCAAATAGTAGCACATTAAAGCTCCAGTCCGTAACTTTTTGGGGCTAAAAATTATCCAAAATACGTATTTGAGGAAATAAATAACCTGCCAGTGTTCAAAAACATCTGCTTGACTTAGCTCGATTCGAAGCGGTAAGCTTGTAAGAATGTTTTTGATTCCAGTGGTACTGGTGGAAAGAAAGGGTGTCTCGTCTAGTAGACTATATTGCGTGTGAGGATGCTGGAGGTGGAGATTTATAGTCTTTTCTCACAGAACTTGATAAAATTAAACTTATAAAATTGATGGCGGATCCAAAAAGTTTAGGAAGGTGTGCAGTGTTTACTCGCAGTGTGGCTTACTTTTTACATGACTTCTGGTATAGCTGGTTAAGGGTTGGAGTCACTGGTCCATGGAGGTTATGCTCTGATTATCAGTCATTAGATTGGACTCAATAGACTGTAAAATGGTTTTGTCAGTGCTTTTCAATTGACATCTATATGTATATATTGACGCCTAATACATATTTTACATATTTGTATTTAAATATATTTCACTATTTCATTTATGTAAGTAACTTTTTATTACATACTTTTATAATATAATATAATTTTATTTGTAATGTATATTATACACATTTTACTTTTTATAATGCATAGGTAATTATACTGATTTAGCCTACATTTTGCGTGAAGACTGCCTGGTTTAGTGTTTTCGGTTTCTTTGTATGAACATGCAGTAATGTTTTGGGGTCATTTAGAGGTGACTAACTGTAAAACGTCATCAGTTGTTGAACTGAGCTCAATATTGTGTTTGTGTTTGAACACTTTTACTCACTGGGAGAATATTTTTCTTCGCCCTTAGCAGTGTGACAAGTACATCAATAATTAAGCAGCTGATGAAGAGAACACAAAGCCGGCACCAAACATCTCCTTTCACTTTCTCTCATCCTCCTTTCTGTTCTCTGACCATTACAGGGAAATCCTAACCCAGCATTTATTAGGTGAGCCCATAGGCCCTTGGCTTCAATAACAAACAGAGTGGTCTTATCCCACGAGCTCTGGAGATCCATGAAGATAGGTGTGTGGGAAGAGACAGGGGAGTTTTGTGGTGGAAGAGGGAGAGGTTAGCTTATGCTTTGTTTGTATTGGCCACCGCTGCCCTGTTCAAGGCTTCTTTGATAACACGACCCCTCTACTGCAGGAATATCCGTCATGCGGCCCAATCTTATTTGTTCAGCTCGGAAGAGCCAGATGCTTCGATTCTCCCGGTTTCTCAAGCGACAAGAAGGAAAGGGTGTGGCTGCGAACACAGAGAACACCAGCTATTGTCTTCCTACAGTATCTTACATTGGAACAGATATAGTGTTTTTTACAACTGCAGTAGCTGAACACATATAGTGCATCAATGCAGGCCTTTCTCTTGGAGATCCAGACTCATGCTGTGTCCACTTTGCATTGTTTAATGACGCCTGTTGGGGGGATTCTGGCATCCCGCCACTGACCTCTGCTCTCAGCGGCCCCGAGCCCGTCAGCACCGCTTCCATGGCAACAGGAGACACCCAACCACAATGGCTAGACACAAACTAATGCATCATGTTGCTGTAGAAGTACACACAATGGTGATCAGAGCTCGGTCCCAAACGTCTGTCATCAGGCTACATCTGAGCTGTATTTGCTTTGTCACAGCTAATGTGCAGTTGACGGTGAATATGAATGTGATATGAATGTCTGTTCTCCTTCCCCCACCAGCTTCACAAGCTTTGCCTCATTTAGCAGTCTGATTCCATTGCTCTGGAATGGGTTGTATGTATTTGTCTAGCAACGATAAGTTGTTTAATAAAAAACAAATCCACTGATCTTTCTTTTAAAGTGATGCCATCTTCAATTTGATTCTGGCTCTGTAGTTTCAGTGCATTTGAGAGCAGTATCATTACACATTTATTAGTAAGTTAGTATAAAGGAAAACAGATTCAGTCCCTTTTTTTCAACTGGCCCACCTCAGATGGTCTCACAAGCCCCTTCCTGTGGATTCAAAATCCTGCTTCTGCAACACAGGGGTCCTCTATAATCCTCTCCCACCACTCCCATCTTCCTAAAGCGCATAAACCATCTTGAAATGGATGAACGCAGAGTCGATTGATGCTCGAGTGACCGTTTTAGGTTTCATTATAGCATTTGACCTTAAAAATCTACACAGACGCATGCTGATTCTCCAATCTCTCATTGCCAATCACTGGGAAGTAAAGCTAAGCTGTTTGGCTCCCAGGCGCTGTGGAGTGAGTGTTTCTAAGCTCTTGCACAGGGAGCTTTGGAAGTCAAACACATCTCAAGGGATCTTTTAAGCAACTTTATACGCAGCCGGGTAGCTGCCTCTGCAAACTTAGTGCTATGGACAAATACTTTTTAAAATTATGTTCTTGTTCAGCTCAAATTAGTCTGATTCTGTCTGGCTTCAGCAAAGGCTTACGACACAGCCTTTACAATATGTCCAAAATGTTGAATTTCCTGATTAACATAGTGGTTATTCACAAGTAAATATTTCAGCATTACCATAATCACCATAATCACAGCAGGCTAATCAGGTTTTGTAGTACTCCAAATTGCCTTTTGCCATCATGTGCACAATCTGGAGATATTTAGCATTTGTAAATCCGATTATACATGTTGATAATATGCAGTGTAATGCAGTGCCAAATGCCTCAGTGTTTTAATGGAACTTTCTCCTCACCGTTGAAGGACGATCTTGCACTTTGTGCTGAAACAGAAAAAAAAGACTTTTGATTAAATTACTTTTACAGAATTGCTTGATTAAAGATGGTTGTTCAGAAGCATTTCAGTTCATAGCTTTTTACTTTTAGATTCTATCAACAGCCACTGCTCTGCGCTGTGATGAACGGATGCTTATTGTGTAGACTGGTAATTTAAGATATATATAGGGTGTTTTTCTAGTTGAATTAAGTCAAATTTTACCATGCAAGTTTACCTCTGAAATAATATTCTGTTTGGGGAACAGTTACTTTATTGATTGCTGATTATTGATTACTGGACCTGGATGTTAATTAATAGGCTGACCTATTATATATGTTAGTATAATCTATTATATATAGAGGGAATGCATTGACGTCACTTCCCGCAGCAACAACCCCCTCAGCCTGACTGAGTGGCAAAAGATCTGCTGCGTGACTGGATTTAATAGGGGAAACTGCAAAAATGCGACTAAAACGAACAATTTTATCGATTTAAATAGCGGATGCTCCGATTGGAAATGGCACCAAGATCGCTCTGGGCTGATCACATAACAATTTTTGACTCGATCGGTACTCGCTTAGCTACTACAAACCGATCTGCGATCTAATGGCGTGACGCACGAGGACGTACGTGATACTTATATTGGAGAATGTTTAATTAAACCTTTCTTGTTACATCAGACTTCTCCATGTTGGAGTTTAAATGTTTCTATTTATTTTATTCTCTCTTTAACATAAGAACAATATGTTTAGATTAAACCTAATCAGTTGTATCGAACCACTTCAATTTGTTCTTTTAGGAGTTTAAATGTTGTGTGATTTTTTTTATTTATTTATTTTGTCCTGCTCAGGATTCTTGTATTGGGACGATGTTTAAGTTACATCAGGACTTCTCTATTTTCAAGGAGACTAAATGTTTATTTTGTCCTCCACAGTATTGGACAATGTTTTAAATAAACCTTATGAGCTGCGTTAAACTGTCTCCATTTTTGTTATTTGTCTTATATTTAAGTCGGTCTAAGCATACGAATCAAGGTATTGAGTCTCAAGGCAAAATCACCATGACCAGGAGTCGGTACTCGATTGTGAGCTACAGGAAATCCTGAATCGGAGCGTCCCTAAATTCAGACTCGAATGTTGTAGACTCAGTGTAAGTGTTCCTTACAGTTTTACTAAAGATCCAGGTGATGCAGTGGATACTTGACACGCAGCCAGGATTGCAATCTTGCCTGACATTTGTGTTTGCCTGATTACGACAGCCGGGGAAATAAAAGCAATATGCAAACGGTCAACGTCAGAGCAAATTTGCCTGTGAACGACTTTATATAAATACAATATAGGTAGGTCTAAATCTAGAGTAATCACTTATATCAGGGTTATATAGCATATCATCATATCGTCCAGCCCTTAAAACTTTATAGTTTTATTTTTTATTTTTGGTCAGTGTTTATTAAGAAACATCCAATAATGCAGAATATGCAATGATAAATATTTAGATTGATGAGTTATTAAAAAAAAAAAATATATATATATATATATATATATATAAATATGTAATATATTATGTATATTATGTATATGTTAGCAAAATGTGAAGTGTTTTTATATCATTATTACAATTAAAAAAACAACAAAAACTCTCAGTTCAATGAGATAGTCAGCTGTGAACTGTGGCTCTGAGTGATTTAGAATATAGTCATTAATTTAGTTTGGTTCAGTGAATGAGTAGTGAACAGTTGCGAACCCGGATGTAATGACTCTCATGAAAACTTTTCACTGACTTATTAAAAATACTAGTTTATAATAGTCATTTGTTCACATATAGGAATTTAGGAAACACTGGTAAAAACTCTAAAGAGATGGCATCTGACAAAAATGTACATGGACACACACAAAGCTTTCCTGACTAGATTTACAAATTTTGTTTTGTAATTTTTTTTTATTTTTTTTGCCGCTTTTGAGACCATTTTAGTCAGTCCTAAAGGACAAGGTCTGTATTTTACAATTAAAGCCCTGTTTTAGGATAGTTTCTGATGAAATAGAATGGTTAGGATTGTTTTTAAGACAAATGCTGCTGTCATGAGAATTTTCTGGATTCTGTGTTAGCACCCCTCCCCCACCTTTACAATGGTAGCTTAGGTGCACTGGAACAATAATTCATAAAAAACGCATAAAACTTTAGTTTACTAAGATGTGAAACTCACCGAGTGGTCTGAGGTGTTTCACTGTATATGCTCACACAAAAATCGCTGCAAAGATGCTTTCCAACAGGTTTCATCATCGTTTTTGTCCAACTCATCGACTTGTATTGTATGTTCTGGTATGTGCGGTAAAACTCCGCCACCTGGAAATGGAAATTGGGTTGTTTGTATTCTTTCTGTAGTCTTATGTACAGCGGTGACACAGGTCGCGTCAAGGGGGTAATCCATCAGCCGGAAGTTGAAGCTGCCTCCGGGCGCGCCATTATCACGTACTATCACCTGCTGTTAGCATCCCATTGACTCCCATTCATTTTGGCGTCACTTTGACAGCGAATAACTTCACATCTGAGGCGTCCAAAGACTCCCATTTATCCATTATTTATTTCTAAAGAAACACGGCAATGTATAAAAGGCTCCATACTTGTATGTCACGTTATGGCCACGTAGAAGCCGTTCTTGTAGAAATAGGCTAAAGATTGCGTCATGACCATCTCTGACTGTCCGTCGCACAGTAGAGAAATTACCATATAGACAGGAAGAGAAGCTCGCACAGCCTCGCAGGCAATCTTTTACTGTCTAAAGTCAGCCCATGGCATAAATAGAAGCAAAATGACAAAATAACTGATAAGATACTTGCCAAAAGTTGCTCCAGGTCTCACCGTCTCTGTGCACGATTAAAATTTCTCTTGGCACAGCTACTATAAGTCAGTCAGTTTGCTCACGTGACATCTATGTCGTCAAGCTCAGTTTGAGCCTGCGCAGAACGCTTGGCTATCAGGATGTGAGTGCCCATGTTGAGCTTCAACTCTCTCTGTTGAAATCAATGGGATCGCTGTGTTCCATTTCTTTTACTGTCTCACTGGGTCGCGTGTATATGGTTTGCTTGCATTTGGCAAATGTGCATTATCGCCACCAACTGGGCTGGATTGTCTATTATTCAAGCTCTCAACGGAAGAATGTACGGCTGTGAGGCGTTCGGAAAAATAGGTCTACAGTTAAAACAAGGCTTTAATTGTAAAATACCGAACTTGTTCTTTAAGCACTGAGTAACATTAGGAAGTGGTCTATGCATACAGACGTCAGTGTGGTTCTCATCATCTGTGTTATTGCCAGATTGATTCTCTCAGTCTGTCAAATATAATCATGCCTCCTGCTGCAGGCACAAATGGCTGTTCAGTTTGCTCTAGCACATAGCCGACCCACCCCTGATTAAACCCAAGGGGAATTTAATTTCTCCTCAAACTGCTCAGTGTGCTTGAACTACAGCTGACATCTTTCATTTTTGCAAATGGTTATTTGCCTGATTCTTGCACTAAGAAATGGCAAGGTTTGCTCATCGCTAATGCATATATGATGGCCTGTGTCTGCAACATGAAATCTGGCATCTCTCTTTAAACATCATTGTGTTAGTATAGAGCACCTGCATTCACCTTATGGTGCCGTCCAATTCATTAAATTCACAGGAACAGGCGGTGTGTTTTTCAATGTGTCCTGATTGCTCCCTCCTGCATTGCAGCTTTTTGTGCCTGGGGGCTGCAGGAACTAGAACAGCACCAGACATTCCCCAGCAAGCAAGAAAAAAAGAAGCTTATGATGATAGGACTTGCAGTGGATCTTAGAAGTGTATAAAAGCATTTGCAAAGGATTGCAGAATTGCATGCATGATTAAAAAACAGGTCAAGATCTAACATAGATGTTGCTTCTGACTTTTATTCCTCAGAACTGCACACAAACTTAAATGAAGCACTGTATAAATAGGCTTTTTGTAATTGTCCAGGGTTTTTTCTGCAACAGTAAAATATCAATGAATAAAGCAGCTTAAACTATTTGATCGGAAGATAAAAGTCCTGTTTTTTTTTATCTAAAGGTCTGCATGCCTTTTATTTCTTAATGTTTTGAAAGCTTGCAAAACCATTGAAGCAACTTACTGCTGCTTTACTCAATGTGTTTTTAGAATAGAATAGAATATATGCCAATTAAATAAACACTTGCACCCCTAATATTGGAAATGCAGCAGCAGACATAAAATATTTAAGCTACACTTTGGTTAAAAACGATTTTTTTAAAAGATTTAGAGCAATCATTCCTCTTTTCCAGGATGTGTTTTGTTTTGCAGAGGAATTATTCAGCATGGCAGAGTGTATTTTTGCTGAGGTGTTATACGCCTCCCTCCCTTGCCCTCCTTCAGTCCGCATTGGCCTACTTCCTGTGTGTTTGTGCATTTGCGGCAGAAGGTGAGGGCAAGCATCACCTTGTGTAAAGTGGCATTGTGAAAACCCCACAATCCATCTGACATGAACAGGTCACAGGCTTATAATACCAACAAGTTAGTATAATTTACCAAGGACCCTTTTATGGTCTCTTTGTTTCGTTAGTCTTTGTCAATTGCAATTGCAGCATCCTCCATGTTTGCGGTGGAGCTGTGTGTTTTCCCAGCACACCATTTCTCCTGGTGATTGCAGGCTTTCCTCCATCTCTAAATGGCTGTTGTATTTCACCTTGCATGCGGTGTCGCAGCCGCCGCCCATCCCTGAAAAACCTGCCGCTCTCCGAGTCATTACAGCGACACATTGCTGTTTCCCAGTCGAGTGGCTAAATCACTCTCACACGCTGCAGGCTGCTGGGATGAGTTATACCACCCAAGAGTGAAGGGCAATGGAGAGAGGAAGCTGCTGGATGATTAAGAGATTGCAGTCATTGGAACAACTAATTCTGATTCAGCTCTTTCTCTCATGCCCCCTCTGTTCTCCTTGAGTGTAGATGAGGCTGTATAACATCATGTCAGCGCTACTCATCTAATGAGATTGTGGGAGATAAGTTTTCCTCTCTATAAAAACCAGATTATTTAGTTCTATCACCACATGCACTTCATGTTGGTTTCAAGTGTGTGTAAAGGGTGGGGCACGAAGAATGATTCTCATTTGGTTTTCTTTCTTTTTTAATACAGAAAAACGAATTATTTTTATGAGTTGAGTACTGTCTGAAGTATAAACCTGATTTGATGTATATAAAAAAACATGTATAACAAAAAATATATAAAACATACATTATTGCTATATATTTTGTATTAAATAGAAACAAATATTTTCAAATAAAAAATAGCAATGGAAGATCATGATATCTGACCGAATGAAACGGTAATACTTTAATTTGACCAAATTTGACCAAATTTATTTATTTACGAATTCTGTATTTTATTTTATTTTTTTTTTGGTGTAATGACTCGCTTCCTAAATGAATCCATTGAAGAGGTTAATTTAAAAGTGCCAGAAGAATCAATAGTTAAAGTAGTTCACTTTAAAAAAAAAACTTTTGCTGAAAATTTACTCACCCCCATGTCATCCATGATTTTAATGTTATTCTTTCTTCAGTCGCAAAGAAATTAGGGTTTTCGATGAAAATATTCCTGGATTTTTCTCCATATAATGCACTTTACTGGCAACCAAACGGTTCAAGGTCCAAAAGACAGGTCTTATCAAGCGAAACGATCGCTCATTTAAAAAAAAAAAAAAAGTTTTATAAGCTCTGTTCTGTGATGCGTGTTCATGACTCTTTTTTGAACTCGTTTATCAAAATGAACGAATCTTTTTCGTGTCATTTGGTTCATTCAATTAAAGAAATGTACTATTTGACACGGAAAAAGATTTGTTCATTTTGATGAACGAGTTCTAACAGGAGAGTCACAAACGCGCATCACGGAACAGAGCAAGCAACCATTTAAGCTTATAAAACTTAAATTTTGTTATTATTATTTTTTTTAAATGAGCGATCGTTTCGTTTAATAAGACCCTTATTCATCGTCTGGAATCGTTTAAAGCCCTTTGAACAGTTTGCAGTGAAACTTGTCTTTAGGACCTTGAACCATTTGGTTACCAGTGAAGTGCATTATATGAAGAAAAATCCTGGAATATTTTCATCAAAAACCTTAATTTCTTTTCGACTGAAGATGACATCTTGGATGACATGGGGTGAGTAAATTATCAGCAAAAGTTTATTTAAAAGTGAACTACTCCTTTAAGTAGCTCAGAATCGTTCAGTTGAATCTGTACTAGATAGGGTTGGGTATTGAGAATCGAGTATCGATTGGAACCGGGACTAACTTTCGCTTTTCCGAAATCGTTCAAAAGTTAAAATTTCGATTCCTAGTTTCAATATTCACAGTCCGCCGACCGGAAGAAGAAACCGCTGAACAACACCAACGAAGAAGCATCTACCGGAAGTGTTGGCATACACTAGTGCGAGTCGAACATGAGTAGCTTACGTTAGCGGTCCAAAGTGTGGCTTCACTTTTCTAGAAATAACGAAAATCTCGGCAAAATGCAAAATTTGTGACAAAAGGAGTATTTGTGACAGAAGGAGTATTCCCTTCAGAAAGACCGTTGGTTAGCAAGGTTAGCTAAACTTTTTTGACCCTGCCTCTAAAAAGAATCGGAATCGAGAATCGTTAGGAAGCCGAAATCGAAACAAGGAATCGAAATCGGAATCAGAATCGTTCCAATTCAAACGATACCCAACCCTAGTACTAGAATCGTTAAACCTCTTACTATCCCCATCCCGCCACCAGGGATGTGAATTAATAAGCTGCAGGAAGCAAACACCCATGAACCTTTTTAAGATGAGAAATGATACACTGGTTCAACTGGTTTGAAGTACAGGAGAGCACCACAGCTCTGGAATGTCGTCTCTGGATTTTGATTATTGAAAAGCAAATGTTTTGCTGAGGATTTTGGCAAGTCAGCGGCTCTAAAACTCTCTGGGTCAGGGAATAGAATGGCAGTTGCTGAAAAGGCTCCACATGTTCTTGGCAGTTCGGGCACTTCAGAATGGCCGCTCCACTCTAGGCCCGACCCGCTAGCACAATGCAGGTCTGTGTGTGAAGGCAGGAAGGGGGTTTGAAGTTTTACAGGAGTTATAATGTTGGCCTTGTCTGAGCCGAGGAAATGCCGCTCCATTCTGAATGAGTTATGACACGGAAGGCCAGACCTCGACAACGTTCTCTGCTCGAACCAAAGACAGGGTTTGTGAGCTACTGCCACAGCTAGTTAAAGGATTAGTTCACTTTTGAAAAAACTTTTGCTGATAATTTACTCACCCCCATGTCATCCAAGATATCCATGTCTTTCTTTCCTCAGTCGAAAAGAAATTAAGGTTTTTGATGAAAACATTCCAGGATTTTTCTCCATATAATGGACTTCCATGGGAACCAGACGGCCCAAGCTCCAAAAGATCGTTAATAACAGTTTCAGATGCAGCTTCAAATGTCTTTAAACGACACCAGGCGATGAATAAGGGTTTTATCATGCAAAACGATGGGTTATTTCAAAACTTATTCCAAAAATGTAACTTTTCTAAGGACAAATGGTAGCCTAGCTCTATTCTGGAGGCGCGTTTGTAACGTCACATAATACGTAATTACGTTCAAAAGGTCACGGGCAACGTAGCCGGAAGTACAGAATCAAAATCGTCCGACATCGTTATTTTACCTTTTAATTCCTTTTTTTTTTTGTAAACGGCGTTTGAGTTAGTTTGCACGTTCAACCTATGTGTTCAACTTACTGACTCTGTACTTCCAGCTACGTCGCCCGTGACCTTTTGAACGTAATTACGTATTACGTGACGTTACAACGCGCCTCCAGAATAGAGCAAGGCTAGCATTTGTCCTTAGAAAAGTTACATTTTTGGAATAAGTTTTGAAATAACCCATTCGTTTCGCATAATAAGACCCTTATTCATTGTCTGGTGTCGTTTAAAGACATTTGAAGCTGCATCTGAAACTGTTATTAACGATCTTTTGGAGCTTGGACTGTCTGGTTCCCATGGAAGTCCATTATATGGAGAAAAATCCTGGAATGTTTTCATCAAAAACCTTAATTTCTTTTCGACTGAGGAAAGAAAGACATGGACATCTTGGATGACATGGGGGTGAGTAAATTAACAGCAAAAGTTTTTTCAAAAGTGAACTAATCCTTTAACATATCATTTGTGACACAAAATACTTTTGACACATCCGTGAATGTTATCAGAACTTTTTTTATGCCTTTATATCTTTATGCCAGGCAAATTTGAATGAACGTCTGTTTGCGCAAACCTCAGACACAATTGTTTGTTTTTGTCAATGCACCACAGGCCTCGCGCATTTATGATTATATCAGATTGTGCCGATGGGGTCTCAGAGCTCATCTTGAGATCAAATTGCATTTTGCACCACCTGGGTTAAGAGACCAGAAATGAATGTTCTATTGACCACTAGCTATCAGGTGACCCTGCTCACTGGCGATCACTTAAATACAAACAAGAAGCCAAAGTGAGTTTTTATTGATCGGACACAGAGCTGGTTAATCTGTTTGTGGTTGGATTGTGGGTAATACAGTACTGTAAATGTATTGGACATCTTGTATGCTGCCCACGTTATTTTTAAGGTTGTCAGATTAGGATCTGTCCAGATATTACAGTGATATCTTGATGTTTTTCTCATGCTACATATGAGCAGCTGGTCCACAGGTCATAAACAGGAAAGCCTACTTCTTTTTGTAATTCTGGTTTTATCATTTGACTTGGAAAACTGCTGTCACCTCGATGGTGCTCTGATGTTGTATTGTGCACAATACTTAACCGGATCATATTGAAATATCACACAAAAGCTTTCTCGCTGGTTGTGTTTAGATTTGTCTGTGCTATGTTCAAAAATGGCTATTTCAGGCTGTGCAGTCAGGTGTTTGTTTGGTGCAGTGCTTTCTCTCACTGAAGGAGAATCATTCACATACTCAAAATGCTACCTGACATCTGTAGAGAACAGGGAGCGCTGTCATGCCTGCTGCAAAATAAATTGAAATAGGACATACATTTTTACTCTGGGAACATTTTGAAGGTTCTTTTGTTAAGATGTTTATTGAAACTGTCTACAGTTTTGCTTGTCTATTCTTTTCAGTGAGTATCAGGAATTACTTATTATTACGATTATGGTCCTCTATCAGTGTTAATTCAATTTCACTCTTGTTTATCTCCTGGGTTGGAAAAACTGTTTTTGGAAACTTTTAACCAGGCCTTCATTTTATTTTTCCTCTTGTAAAGATTTATTTTTTACTTTATTTTTTTACCCTTATTCCTTTAACATTTTTAATGATGTATCTTTTAATTGTTATTAAATTGTATTTGATAAATATAAATTATTTGATTATATTTCCGATTAATTTTAATATTTATGTCTATATTTATTGTCTGAAAATGATCTCAAGATGATCAGTTTTTACACATTTTTTTGACTGTCACTCACTCAGTTGTGATGACATTTCCATGGAAGCTTGTTTCCGCCACTGAATATAAAAATAAAATAAATAATTGACTTTATCTCACAATTCTGAGAAATAAAGTCCGAATTGCAAGAAATAAACTGACTATTGATTTCTCACTATTTTCTCACAATTGCGAGTTTATTTCTTGCAATTCTGACTTTATTTATCAGAATTGCGAGATAAAAAGTCAGAATTGCGTAATATAAAGTCACAATGCGAGTTATGAAGTCAGAATTTGCGTGATATAAAGTCAGAATTGTGTGTTAATATCAGAAGTCAAGAATAAAGTAAATGCGAGATATAAAGTCAGAATGCGAGTTCTAAAGTAGGATTAGATATAGATTCAAAGTTAGAGATATAAAGTTAGAATTGCGAGAGTATAAAGTCAGAATTGCGAGATTCTAAAGTCAGAATTGTGAGAATATAAAGTCAAAATTGCTGAGATATAAAGTCAGAATTGTGAGATATAAATTCAGAATTGAGATATAAAGTTAGAATTGCGAGATGTAAAGTCGCAATTGCATGTTACGAAAGTCAGAATTCCGAGATATAAAGTCAGAAATTATGAGATATAAAGTCAGAATTGGAGATATAAAGTTAGAATTGCGAGATATAAAGTTGCAATTGCATGTTAGAAAATCAGAGAATTGCGTGATATAAAGTCAGAATTGCGAGATATGTCAGAATTGCAAGATATAAAGTCGCAATTGCATGTTATAGAAGACAGAATTGTGAGATATAAAGTCACGAATTGCGTGTTATAAAATCAGAATTGTGAGATATAAAGTCAGAATTGCGAATATAAAGTCAGAATTGCGAGATATAAAGTCAGAATTGCGAGATATAAAGTCAGAATTTAGTGATATAAAGTTGCAATTCTGAGAAAAAAGACAGAAGTGTGACTTTATCTCACAATTGTGACTTTTTTTCTCATAACTGCGAGTTTACATCTCGTAATTCTGACTTTATAACACATAATTGAAGTTTTTATGTCGGAATTTATACATATTTATTCAGAATTGTGAGATATAAACTCGCAATTGCGAAGTTATCAGGCCAGTTATATATATATATATATATATACATATATCTATATATATATTCACCTGATTTTCAAGGAGACAGTCAGTAAAATACGAGACTTGTAAATAAAACCAAGTCAAATATGATTTGTGAGCATTATATTTTTGTCAAGTTATACAAAAAAATATTTAACTGTGTATTTAGGATACATAAAATGCTATGAAATTAGACTTAACAATATATTGGAATCGGGTATTTTTCCAAATATTCAATGTAATATTCATCACATTATTTCCAACACAATGCTGTTATACACAACACATTATTTGAGATGTGGTGGACATGACACTGTAAAGGATTTAAAGGACAAAATATGCTAGATTAAATTATCTTGTAAGAGTTTGTAAGTGTGTTTAATGAGTTTTTTTTTTCTAGATTCCAATGTTTGAAGAGACAGACACTCATATGCATGTAGTATGCAAGATCTTTGCAACATGCCTGATAAATTTCATATCCTCTCTTCCCATCATGAGATCAGCCATGAAACCAATAACATCTTGCTGTTCTCTTCCCTGCTGTCTATCTGCTTCTGTGTTGACACATGGCTTATGTTTGCTCAGATGTGAGTCTCGGTTAATGCACAGTGGGACTGTGTTCTAGTGCATGTAAGCACACACAATATAATGTGCGCACTTCTCTAACCATTTCCTTTGGTCTGGAGGAATGTCTTTGTGGATATGAAGTGTTGAGCGCAGGTAAACCGCTGTTCACCGACACAATTCTTCAATACTGTTCCCTCATACAAATACAGCATCTTGCTGGAATTCAGTATATGCCACAGCTTTACTGGGTGTGTGTGGTGTCCGCTTGGAGAATAGTAATTTAATAACCTCTTTATTTATGTTGCATTAAAAGGATGTGTGAATCTGAAGCCTTCTCGCCCCAGCTACTAAATCATCATTACACCGTCATTGTGCTTTGAAATTTTAATGCGCTTTTCGACCGTGACTGAGGGACCATCTAATACCCTCCTAAGCATTGTGACACTTCAGGTTAAGAGAAATAACACTCCAAACCCACAAAGTTTCATATTACTCAGCCTCTGGCATGCACAAATGTGGCCACAATTAAGATGCTCGTTCACATAACGCTGATGTGTGCGGGTTTGCCAGTGCATGAGTACCTGCAAGTATAGAGAACGGTTCGATTTATCTTCAGCTTTCAGACAGATCCAGTAGCCTACTTGTTTCTTTCTCTTTTTTTTTTTAGCACTGTCCCTGGTAAAAACTGCTGGGTAAGCGAAGTGTGCAGGTTTATCTTGGAATAATTTATAATTTTTTTTGTGAGAACACAAAATGCCTTTGAAATTGAAATTGAATAGTGTGTTTACCCTCCTGTGTGTAGAATGTTTTAGTGAAATGGGTATTATAAAGTAGGACACTCAGTTGGGATGACATTTCTATGGAAGCTTGTTTCCGCCACTGAATATAAAAATTAAATAAATAATTGTGACTTTTTATCTCACAATTCTGAGAAATAAAGTCAGAATTGCAAGAAATAAACTCACAATTGATTTCTCACTATTTTCTCACAATTGCGAGTTTATTCTTGCAATTCTGACTTTATTTTCGCACAATTGTGAGATAAAAAGTCAGAATTGCGTAGATAGTCGTAATGCGAGTTATAAATTCAGAATTGCGTGATATAAAGTCAGAATTGTGTAATATAAAGTCAGAATTTCGAGATATAAAGTCACAATTGCAAGATATAAGTCAGAATTTCTAGATATGAAGTCAGAATTGCGATGATATAAAGTCAGAATTGCGAGATATAAAGTCAGAATTGCGAGATATAAAGTCAGAATTGCAGATATAAAGTCACAATGTGAGTTATAAAGTCAGAATTGCGAGATATAAAGTCAGAATTGCGAAGATATAAAGTCAGATATTGTGAGATATAAAGTCAGAATTGCGAGATATAAAGTCAGAATTGCGAGATATAAAGTCAGAATTGCGTGATATAAAGTCAGAATTGCAGATATAAAGTCAGAATTGCGAGATATAAAGTCAGATTTGCGAGATATAAAGTCAGAATTGCGGGATATAAAGTCAGATATTGCGAGATATAAAGTCACAATGTGAGTTATAAAGTCAGAATTGCGAGATATAAAGTCAGAATTGCGAGATATAAAGTCAGAATTGCGTACATATAAAGTCAGAATTGCGAGATATAAAGTCAGAATTGCGAGATATAAAGTCACAATGTGAGTTATAAAGTCAGAATTGCGAAGATATAAGGTCAGAATTGCGAGATATAAAGTCAGAATGTGAGTTATAAAGTCAGAATTGCGAGATATAAAGTCAGAATTGCATGTTATAAAGTCAGATATGCATGATATAAAGTCAGAATTGCGAGATATAAAGTCAGAATTGCGACATATAAAGTCAGAATTGCGAGATATAAAGTCAGAATTGCGAGATATAAAGTCACAATGTGAGTTATAAAGTCAGAATTGCGAGATATAAGGTCAGAATTGCGAGATATAAAGTCACAATGTGAGTTATAAAGTCAGAATTGCGAGATATAAAGTCAGAATTGCATGTTATAAAGTCAGATATGCGAGATATAAAGTCAGAATTGCGAGATATAAAGTCAGAATTGCGAAGATATAAAGTCAGAATTGCGAGATATAAAGTCAGAATTGCGAGATATAAAGTCAGAATTGCGAGATATAAAGTCAGAATTGCAAAATATAAAGTCAGAATTGTGAGATATAAAGTCAGAATTGCGAAATATAAAGTCAGAATTGCTGTGATATAAAGTCAGAATTGCGTGATATAAAGTCAGAATTGCGTGATATAAAGTCAGAATTGCGAGATATAAAGTCAGAATTGCGAGTATATAAAGTCAGAATTGTGAGATATAAAGTCAGAATTGTGAGATATAAAGTCGGAATTGAGAGATATAAAGTCAGAATTGCGAGATATAAAGTCAGAATTGCGAGATATAAAGTCAGAATTGCGAAGATATAAAGTCAGAATTGCGAGATATAAAGTCAGAATTGCGTGATATAAAGTCAGAATTGCAAAATATAAAGTCAGAATTGAGAGATATAAAGTCAGAATTGCGAAATATAAAGTCAGAATTGCGAGATATAAAGTCAGAATTGGATAAATGATTTTTTTTTGTGTGAGAACACAAAATGCCTTTGAAATTGAAATTAAAAAGTGTGTTTACCCTCCTGTGTGTAGAATGTTTTAGTGAAATGGGTATTATAAAGTAGGAATGCAAATAATATCACCCACATATTGGTCCCATTGGTCCGTATCTTATTTTTAATGGTGCGTTTTAGTCTGTCTGTCTGTCTGTCTGTCTGTTCATTTATCTGTCCATCCATGTATAGCTCATTGGTTATAAGTATAACATGAAAATAATTATTGGCTTATCATATTCTCTGAATGTCAATATCCTCATCTGTATAATAAACGTTACTTGTGTATTTATACCTTGCCAAGCAGAATGTAAAATATGCAATCAGTATATTTAGATGTCCTTGCAGGGACTTCCTGAAGAGTAAAAATGATTCATAAATAAAGTAAAATATGTTTTTTGGGTTGTTAGCATTCATCTGTAGTAGTTACAATTCACTTCATATAAAACAATAGAAGTATATATTATGTCTTAATCTGTGTTTGTTAAACTGTTAGCTCATTACGACAAAGAGACGCACCATCTCCTGGACTCGTACCTGGCACACAAAGGCCCAGCATACGTCAGCAGAACGGCGGCTAACCGTGGGCCCGTCAACACCCTGAGTGGGTGCGATAATACAGCTATACAATGGGCAGACAATGGGCACCAGGCCGTTCTGTGCCCTGCTAATCTCTTTTCTGCTTTCTAAGCAGCCAGTGCTATAGTCTCCTCTGAGGGAAGAGGGAGGGGAGGAGGGAGGAGGGGGCGAGAGATCTGCCTGTCAGCTTACCTCACACACCCGTAAACATCATCCCAAAGCTATGAGGACATCAGCTCAGCCTGACTGCAGGTGGTCACCAGCCAGAATGTCTGGTTTTGTTCATTTGTTCAAGTTTGATTTTGAAGACGACATGTGGAGGAGATATATGATGTTGTATTTGTCCACTGGCAGCCCTTAATATGGCAAATTTAAACCCATCAAGCTCTATAATGTTGTTGTTCATCATTAATTAATGCATATTAGAGGCATTGCTGGCCTGTTCAAAGAGACTTTAAAGTGGTTCCAGAAAGAATTTTATGATGCCTTTTCATTATGAAAGCCTTGCAGCTATTTTATCTTTAATCAGTATAGACATCTGAAAAGAGATTTGTGGAATGGAGAAATTTGCCTGTGCATGTGAAATGTTTTCGTGGCAGTTCAGCCCTGCAATGTCTTTGTTTGAGACAGATGAAGGTATGATAAATATTTATTTCTGTTTGATATTATTATCAAAAATCATAATGTTGGTCTTCGAACATTCTTAAATGTGCTGTATATATGTGTGTGTGTGTGTGTGTGTGTGTGATATATATATATATATATATATATATATATATATATATATATATATATTAGGGCTGTCAAACGGATTAATCGCGATTAATCACATTCCAAAATAAAAGTTTGTTTACCTAATATATGTAGGTGTATGTATAATTATTTTGTGTGTGTGTATATATATATATATATATATATAAATACACACATGCATGTATATGTATTTATATATAGAAAATAATTATACGCAGTACACCCACATATATTATGTAAACATAAACTTTTATTTTGGATGCGATTAATCGAATTAATCATTTGAAAGCCCTAATATATATATATATATATATATATATATATATATATATATATATATATATATATATTATTATTATTATTATTTTTTATTTAATATAATTTTAACATATAAAGTATGTCACATATCTTGCTCACTTTCTCTTTCTCACTCACTTTCTGTTCTGATGATAGTGTTGTGTAGATCTTTATGATTGGAGGACAGGTGATGGTATCAGTGTCCCACCACACACTGTTGGTACGAAGCGGCTCCAGTGCCAGCTGTTATCTCCAGCATGGGAATGTGACATTCTGATAAGCTCCCCTCGTGTCCCTGCACCCTGTCTCCACACTCATTTATTTATCCTGCTCTCTGATCTGTATCGTTCGCCTCTTTCCTTTACCATCTCATTCTTTTTCACGCAGTCATAGGACTGGATAAGATGAAAATCTGCTGCATGCAAACATGGAACTGTAGAATGTCTATCAATGTATGCCACTCTTGAATACTTAAAGGGATAGTTCACTTTGAAATAATTTTTTGGTATGTTTTAGCTTACCTCAAGGGCATCCAAGATCTAGGTGTCTTTGTTTCCACAGTAGTCTCAATTTAGATTTTTTAGGTCAAACCGTTGTTGTCTGTCAGTCATATAATGGAGGTCTATGGGGTCCACCTCAAAGAGCATGCACAGAGAAGTCTAAATTAAACATGATTTATTGACTCGTAAATGTAAGTACACATTGATGGCCTAACACACAAATGAGCCGTTTGTGTGAGAAAACTGAACAGTATTTATATCGTTTTTACCTCTTGTAACCACAGCCACGTCCAAGCGATCTGAAGGCGCGGCCGCTTTGTAAAAACAATATAAATACTGTTCCTTTTCTCACACAAACCGCTCATTTCTTGTCTTAGGCCATCAATGTGTACTAACATTTACAATTTATTGAATCATGTTTAATTTGGACTTCTCTGTGCATGCTCTTTGAGGTGGACCCCATTGACCTCCATTATATGACTGATAAACATGAACGGTTTGACCTAAAAATATCAAAATTGAAACTACTGTGGAAACAAAGACACCTACATCTTGGATGCCCTTGAGGTAAAAACATACCAACAATTTATTCCAAAGTGAACTATCCCTTTAACACATTGTGGTTCCACATAGGGATGCAAAAACTATACAAATATGGAAAAACATAAACATTGACTTATTGTTAACGGCCAGAACACGTTTGTGATGTTTGAACCAACTTAAACATGTTCTTATTTCCAATACAAAGACTAATGTTTCAAGGTGTGCAACTGGAGATGTGACATTATAATTGGTTATATGGTCTCTCTTTTTAGTCAGAACGATGCAGACATACGCTGAACATACTCTTCAGGTTCTCTGTAGAAAGTGACACCCACAGAGGATTTAATGAGGTTGGCTGTCTGTTGAGAAGAGCAAGGTCTGTTGCCCTGCCCATCCTGTATCAATCCTTTTCCGCCTTAATTTCTCTCTTTCCATTTTTCCCATTTGAAGCTGAATTGAGAAATGCAACAAATTATGTGGAAAGCCTCACAATACAGCCATATGTGTTCTGCATCTATATGTTATGCATCTGATCTGAACATCAGCTGACAGCTGTGTTCAATTTTGCCAGCAGCAGATTTGTTTGCTGGCTCAGTTTTCTCTTTAAGTGACAGTGCACCCTGAAAATCCTTAGCCTTGTGTATTCATTATTTATTGTGGATGTGCCACCCACTGTTTGTCTAAGTCGAGCATAAAGCCTTGCTTTATTTTTACTGGATAACATTTCTTTTTGAAATATATCCATGAAGGAACCTTAGTCAAATTACTCATTTCACACTGAGAATTTTGTTTCAATTACTAAGTTACACTTAGAAAAATAAATTTGATTTGTTATTTTTAGCACCAGAAACTTCCTGTCAAAGCTTGCTGGATTAATGCGCCCCTCCAAAATCCCTGGACTGGCAGCAAAGCTGATTATTATGCGTTAGCTATTTGAAAAACAGACTGTGACGGTGTCTAAGTTCATCGAGCCTCCTGGTGGAGTTTTGCAAATGCGTGTGTGTGTTTGTGAACTGAAGTGTTTGTACTGGGTTGCCTGACGGTGGGAGTGAGAACTGTGTTGGCTGTCCAATGCTCGGAGTGTTTTGTGTGAAAACCTTGTGTTTTTCCGCCAGATCAATGACTTTTTTCATGCTTCAATCTGTTAACGTCTTACCTGAGTACTTGAGAGATATTTCCTGTACTGCTGAGGGGTTCAAGAGAGCAATCTATCCATTAGTCTCACAGAGAAACAGTTTTTCTTGCAGATAATCACTGTATTTGAAATTTCAGCTCTTCAGGCAGCTGTCATTGCAGACAAAGATTGGCTGAGGGTTTATTTTTATTCCCCTAGCCAATAGAGAATAAAGTTCAACTAGTTTTTCACACTTTTTTGGATGAAAATATGAGTGGTGCTTGCTTGCACATGCAAAAAATGCAAAAGTGTTGTGGGTGATTTCCAGGACTTTGCTTTGCAAGTTAAAAAAAAAAAAAAAAAAAAATATATATATATATATATATATATATATATATATATATATATATATATATATATATATATATATATATATAACAGACCTTTAAGTTATATTCATTAATTTTTCAGCTATAAGAGGAATTTGACTAACATACTGACTTGGACCTCTGATCGGTCATTGACTTCACAAGTTCAACAGATATGATTGTGATTGGCTACAATGCTCAAAGCTTGTAAAAACAGGTTGTAAATAGAAACCTTTGATGCTCAGAGGGCGTTCAAACAAACACGAATTAGAAACTTCTAAAAGCAGAGTCTATCAGCGGGTACCGAATTTACCCGGTATTCTGTAATACTGGTAATGGGGTATCAACTGGTACCAGTAGACAAACCTGGATCGGAAGTTAGCCTATTTAAATATATAATTCATTTATATATAGGGCTGGGTACCGAGTTCGAATACTTTTAGGTACCGACAGAATTGCCTCAATACTATCTAGTATTGAAAAATGACTTCTTGTTCTGTACCAGATTTGATACCTAAGGGGTTAACTCGTTAAATCAGTACTCAAACACATACATATGAAATGCACAATGACACAAAATAAAAAATAAAAAAAATGATGTACTGAGTAAGGAGCATGGGTCAAACTGAAAAAAAAATTAGAGGTAATGTGTTATGTAATCTTGTTAAAATGGATTTCATAAAATTGGTATCGAAAAAGTATCGAATTTAGGAACCGGTATAGAAATAAGGTATCGGTATTGGTATCGAAATTTTTTTATGATACCCAGCCATATATATATATATATATATATATATATATATATACTGTATATCATGCATATAATTATCACTCTTTTTTGAGGTCAGTGTCTGACCCAATTTTTTTTGGCAAATGTTAGCTTTTTCATCTTTTCTTCCCTCTCACTTCTTAAAAACTCATTTTTTGGTCTATAGACATTTATATTCAAACTTTGAAACCCTCTTAGCAGTCTTTATGAGCAACCCCCCAGTAATATCAATGCTTGTCTCTCCAATAATCCCCTCTGTACAGTCAGATACTCTCTAAGGATTTTAATCAGTTCATTATTAGATTTTCCGGCACCTTTTTCAGTGCTAACCTGGCCATGGTATATTAGTCTGAGGGAGTCTCAGTATGCCATTCTGTAATTCCTGGCCCATGGTATCTGTCTTGCCAGATGGCTGGTTGGTTTTAGACTGAAGCGATGCAGTACATGGCACACTGGAGAAAGAAGCAGGGGACCAGACTGCCAGCACAGATGGCCGTGTTCGCTCATGGCACTGGGTCTGTGGAGGGCTGGTGAAGCTGGGTGAGGTAAGGAAGTGGCACCAGTGAAACAAGCCCTAAAGACTGACAGAAGGTCAACTTATTATTACAACCAAAAGCAGATTAACAGCTCATGTTTGCTCTTTAAGAACAATTCTGTATGCATGTAGTATGAAACAGTCTTCTGGCTGTGTTCAGATTGGCAAACCACCATACTACTACAATTTTTGCAGTTTCCTAAAAAATGTTGTTGATTTTTTATTTTTTTGCTTGTTCGTTGATCAAACAGACCAATAATATTTTTAACATATATGATATTTAAAATATTTTATTTAAGATTTAAATATTTTATAAAAGCAAAACACTTCTATTTTTAGCTATTTAAACATTCTGTCAGAAATGTAGTTAGCAGTACGTCTAGTATTCTGTTCTTAACAATTACACTGTTTCAATAAGAGGAAAATTCTGTTTTCTCATTGGTTGATTGTCAGAAATGTGCTTCCCTTTAATGATTTGATTGAAGATGGCCAGGGCTCACATGTAATCTCAGCCCTAATTGTTCTAAATGGAAAGGAATTAGTGTTTTAAAGGTAGGATGGGAAAGGGAAAAGAAGTAGTTAACCGGTTAACCAGAACACTTTGATGCAACCACCATTCTTCCTGCTATCTTTAAATGAATATATGTCACAGGAACTAACAATTTTCTCTGACAACACAGGCTATCTGTAAAAATATAACATTCTAGCCAAGTTAAGCAGTTTCAATGACATTCATCACATTTATTTTTCCCATTAAATAAGAATTTTTGAATGAAATACCATGAGGGAAAGAAATCTTATATAAATCTTATTTTATGTTCAATGGCACACTTTTCTCCCCTCTCGTTCTTTGTCTGTTGAGCAACCCATCATCTGCTGAGCTAATTGGCTCTGCTTCTCTTCCGCCGATGTCACAGATAGCAAAATTAATTTAATGAGAACTTGTGTAAGAAAATGTGGTTTAGTATGCTGATGTCACTCATCCTGCTGTGCTGTGATCTCAAAGCCTGTTTGGCTGTTGGCACAGCAGAAAATGTTCAAAATAAAAGATGCACAAACTTGATTGAACTTGGTTTTTACGTGTTTTTGCTGCTCGCTCTGGAGTCTATGATGCTTCCTTTGGTTATTTCATAATATGAATGTTTAAAAAGTTTGGATCAAAGTCAGATTAAAAAAAAATTGATCAGATCAGCTGAGGTTCGGATCAGATGCATAACATATAGATACAAATTATTCATATAAATGCATTACACTTGATCAAAAATACCAGTAAAGAAGTATTATTCATCTCATATAGAAAAAAAAATCAATGTCTTCATTATACATTCAATCAAAATGTGATATCTTGCTCCAATTCTGATTTGACGTTTAGTGTCAGTGTATACCAAAAACCAAACTGCTGTTTTCCATTGTTTTCTGCTGCTGCTGTAGGTATGCAGCCTTCCTAAAAGTATAGCAGTAGTTAATGCAATACTTTACATTAATCTAACCAAAGTTGCAGCAACAATGGCAAATAATGATACATTTTGAAAAGCAGTTTAAGCATTTTCATTCGTCAAAATACACATGAGGATGAGCTTGACCAAAAGCCTTCACATTATGATCAAAAGCCTCCTCTAACGTGGATAAAAGTTGGATTTAGGATAGAACTCCCACTTTTACATTCTAATCAATTTCAATAGCACTGAATCCAATAGTCGGTTCTGATTCAAAGTTGGTTCGGATTTGGTTCAACTTGCAAACCCTTTCAGAAACTATTGTTTTTCCACTGACTAGAGCGCCCAGGGAACGACATCGTTACGTCACTGTGTACGTCACAAATTGTTACGTCACTGATTTGTTACGTCACTGTGTACGTCACAAATTGTCACAATACGTCTTAGCTAGAAACGCTTGCAAGTACAACATTACTTTGGGATTATGTCTAACTCATGTACCAAGAAGTCTTTAAAAACAATTGAAATATGTAAGTCTTTTCTTTTGATATGTAATCTTTTCTCATTAGTTATGTACCCCTGTCTTGTGTCTTTTTTTTTCTTTCCATTTATCTGTTCTATATTGTGAATGTGTTCTTCTTTGCTTTTATATGTTTTCAATAAAAAAAATAATAGAAATGCTTACGCCAACTTCAAACATAACAATTACAAAGGCGGACTCCATCGTGTTTCTGCAAATGTTTCTCCTGGCTTTGCGATGGTCAGAAAAGATGTTTAGAACACATCTAGAACCCGGCCCCATGCCCCCGATGTAAGCATGACATGGTAAAAGAACGGTTCTAGTCGAAGCAAAGAGTTGGTACCGCTTTGGAACCAGTTTTCCTGGCGAGAACCGGTTCTTTGGCTGTCGAAACACAAATAACTGGTTTGCGCGCAGGCACCGGCTCTGAAACGGCTTTCAAAATGCTTTGGTGGAAAAGCGGTATATTTTGTCTTTGTTTGAGTGTCCTGTTTCATGGAATGCAAATGCCGTTTCAAGTTGGTTTTAACTTTGAAAGCAGTCTCAAGGAGCCAGATGAGCACACGACCCTGATGATTGCTAAATAGTTTGTTCTTCATCAGCCGCTGTTTGTAAATGGACCGCTGAATGTGGTAACCAAACCATGTGTCAATCGCTAATTGGAGAAGTTCAGCCACAGTCCCTGGCATTAGATCATAAAAGCCAATGTTGCATGAATAAAGAAAGCAAGACTGAAGGAATTTCAACCTTGAGAAAATTTGTGGCAGGCATCGTCGCTGGCTCTGCACCGGCTTGTAGTTGGAGTAACGGTTGACTCCTGTTTTTCTAACAGCCAAAGAATTTCCCCTCCACTCATGCCCAGAGCAAGTCTGGCCTGAGGCCTCAGTAAACAAGACTAGACTAGGAAATGGAATCTGCTAGTTTTGATAACAAAGTTCTTCTTTTTAGCCATTTTTGTCTGTTTCACTCACTCACTTCCTCTTTCTTCATGTGGTATAACATTACCTACTGAGCAGATTCTGGGATGGACTGTAGAATCCTGATGTAGGTTAACATCCCAGTATACTTCTAGAGCAGAGCTGGGCTTTACGGGAGGAATTCCACCCTGCTGGGCGTACTCCCCTTTGGTCCATTCCTGACAAAACTTACTGGGCTAGAAGAACCACCCTCTGTCCCCCAGATGTTTTCAATGGAGCTTTTGTGGAATGCCCTGAATCCGTGCCATCAAATAATGAACTGATCTCTTTAGGTACTCTGCAAACTGGCAGCTTAAATGATAATTCGCCCAAAAATGTCATTATTTACTTCTTAATTACTTCTTTCTTTCCCTAGTGGAACACTAAAGGAGAACATTTGTAGAAAATCAAGTTATTTTCAATACAATGAAAGTGAATAGTGATGTCAAGCTTTAAAAGGAGAAAAAAGACCGTATAGCATATTTCATTAGAGTAGTAATTTTGGATTACTGAGTTAATCATTCCTTTGAGTTGGACCTTTTCAGTAAATTATTTCTTATAGATCATGAAACCAGAATGATTGGTTCTCAAATTAGACTGTTCTGGTTCCAACTTCAGTTACTTATTAAATTGGTTGCAGAAGTTAACATAATCAGGAAGTAAAGATCATCGGTACATAACCTAAATTTAATCTTTGAATATGGAGCAATTTTATGGAGTTTAATATGTTGTTCTAGGGCATGGGTGTCCAATACTGCTCCTGGAGGGTCACTATCCTGTTGCTCCAACCTGCCCCAACACACTTTCCTGTAAGTTTATAGTATTCCTAAATATCTTGATCACCAGGTTCAGGGAATTTAATTAGGAGTAGAGATGAGTGCTTTCAAGTCTTCTTGGAAAGTTTGTGTTTACGAGTTAGTGATAAGCAAAATTAAATATTTAAACGTTTTTTCCTTAAAAAAAGGTCGTCATGCCATAAAATAGCTTTAATGTATTTATGCGGTTTAAGGAATATGTAAATTAGCCCCTTCCCGACTCACTCACGACCGTTGAGAGATCCAGTCGATTGACGATCACACGGTTGACGTGATTGGTTACAAGGTAGTTTGTGACATCAGAAACACCAACGTTTTGAAACCGTGTTTTTAGACTGTCTTTGGTTCAATGCAGTTATAAGGAGAAATACTCAGCAATGGTGTTGACATGAATCTACACGGTTTGTCTTAAAGCAAATGCAAAATGTCACATAGACATATAAACAACAGCAAAAGCTTGATTTTCTTCTGTAACTCTACAACTTCTACAAAATGATGAATAAAGAATGTGCAACAGGTTTGTTAGTTTTTTTTTTTTTTTGGTTTGTATTTAATTTATGAAGGTTCTGAATCAAAATATTTTCTCTCTATAGTAATTGCACAATGTCATTTGTACAATGTCACTAGTTTGATTGTAAATGGAAAACAAATGGAATTAGGTCATTAATTTCAACAAATTTACTGTCTGAACAGATTCTGCATCCATTGTGTCCATATCTTGTTTATGGTTTCCATTATTCCTGTTCTGAAGGTGTTAAAAGAGACCGAATCCTGTTAAATATGTGTACATGTGTGAACTCTCCTTGTTTTGTACAGACGAGTAGGTGACAACAGTTTTTCCACCCCATCGGCTCTCATGGAGTAACGTCAGCTGTGTAGATGGAGCCTTTTCCCAATAGTCTATCCTCAAGGAAAACCCACGCTGTGTTTCCTGATCCACACTGAAATAGTCTCAGCCGGGGAGGAGGAAATATGGGTCACCATCATAAAGCAATTATCTCCTTTAAATGTTTTAATGATTAATCAAGGGAGTTCATCAAGAGGTTTTGATTTTCAATCTCCCGTCCCTCACGACGTGGTTTCCACAGTAACGGGTTTGATTATGGAAATTGGGGAGAATGAAGGCTATGATAATGGTCTGTCAGCTTGAGTTTATTTTTGAACCACACACACATGCAATCACACCCTTTATCCTTCTTTTGTTCTACCAAGGAGATGTTTATTTAGTCCTGACAGCTGCTCTCTAATGGAATCACGTCCATTTTTATCTATTCATTCTGATGTTCATTGGTATAGTCTGTGCTGGTGTGTCAATGTGATGTCATTCATGTGCCCTTTTCTCTTTTTCCACTTCTCCTGTCTCCTTGCACACAATTAGAGTCATAGAACAGGCTCCTTGAAATGGTCCTTACAAAGCAACTAATCATACGTTAATCTCTCCTTCATCAGTATGAAAGCATATAATGGTCCCATACTGCTCTAGAAGTAGCATTCAGTCATTGAATTTAATCATTTGAAGCTAACCAGAGTAATTTCCTCCTCCTCCTCCTACTTTCTATTTCCTGATTTCATCATCACACTGATGTATCAAATCATTATGTCTCTTCAAGTATTTATAGGCCCCATGAATTGGCTTAACAAGCGCTATTTTTTTTACACCTTTGTTAATATATTTCCTATTTAAACAGAAAGTAGGTTTAGGACATAAAAACTTTAGTTGGCCGCAAAGTTACTTTTTGTTGTTAGTCAGAAGTTGGTATTAAAGATAGGAATGGGTTTTGTTACAGATTTCTTATTTTGATTTGGTTTTGATTTACAAGATTTAATTTGATTTTGATTAATTTAATTTCAGTTCATTTTCACATTAGCAAAAAAAGAAAAAAAGAAAGAAAAAAAGCATTTATCTGTTGTCAATAGTGTAAATATTAATGTCTAGTGTTTGAAGCACAGTTCCTACAAGCCACTTTTAAACCAAGCAGCTTTCTATTGGTCAGTGTGGAGAATCTGTGTGACCAACTTAAACTCATTGCAAAATCCTCTGGATGAAATATTTCACCCTTACAAGAAAGAAATAATTCTAATAAAGAGATTGTGAAATCAGGTAAACTCTTATTTGTTTATTTATTTTTAGGAGAAAAATGCAAAAAACTAAAATTTTCATGTCAAGGGGTTTAAAAGGGTGGAAAATTCAGCATGCAATTTGGCAAATTTGGCTATTTTTTTTCCTCTTTCAATTCTTATCATTCTCTCCACCTCTCCTGAAACTGTAACCCCCCATCCCCCCGTTTCCTGTTCTCTCCTTGCTTCAATGAAGAATGCATCTTTCATTTGAGAATTAGGTTTGGCATGTCTGGAACTAATAGAGTCCAACCCTCTGAAATGTGTTATAAATTGATGGATATACCAAAATGGGACCCAAGGCACTCTACCGCATGTGACTGGAAGTGCTTTTCCTCAATGTTCACTGTAGTTTCTGGCTCTCAATAGGCCTCAAACTTTAGCTCAGGTGCTCAGGTGCAGGGCCTCATCCCAGCCAGCTGTTCTTCCCATTCTCCCAAGAGTTTTAGACCAATTCCTCTTGCATTGTGGAGCTGGATCCGAATTCTCTCGTCCTTTATAGCAGGCTGCACGAACTGACTTCCTGTCATCTCCCTTCTGCTTCCTGTTTGTTCTGATGAATGGATGGTTTCCTTCAAGCTGCCTTCAGTGACGCAAGTAGTGTACACTATCCAACCCGCCTCCTGGAAACAACTGGTCCCTTTCAGATTTTTTTTGTATCCCATAAAAGTTACAGAGACAATAGCACTGCTCTGAGCAACATAATGCTCCTTTTCACTTACGCACAAATGTGTGTATCTGTCTTGCTATCTTCTCACATCTCAGCTGTGATACAAATGCCAATATAGTTCGTTGGCCAAATTTGTTTTATATGAAAATGATCTAAGATAAATTATTAATTTACATTAATTTTAATGTAGAGTAAGTCTAAATACTTCAAGCCATTATATTTAGAGCCATATGAGAAGAAAATTATCCGTTAAGTTTGGGTGAGATTACAACATCCTGTGCCTAACATGTCTTCATCATTAGAGCTTGATCTACATGCTTTTATTGAAATCCGTATTTTATAGTATTTTCCGAAGGAATATCCACCTAGGGGGTTTGTTAGAGAAGGCTGGTCAAACTCTACATATGTTGTTTGGAAAGAGTTTTTTTCTGGAATATCTTTCAAAAGTGATTTCTTTTTCCGTTTCTGGAAAATCACCCACAAATAAGGAGTCTGTCATAGTTTTCTCACCCTTATGTTGTTCCAAACCTTTGTGATTTTTCTTTTGTAGAACAGAAAAAAGATGTCCATACAATTGAAAGTCAATGGCATTGGCCATTGGCAATGAAATGATTAATGATGACACATTTTAAAAGTTTGGATGAACTTACTGAAAAAAACAGATTGAAACATGTTGATGTTTGTCGACTGCAGTGATATGAACTGCGGATGGGCGAGCACAGGAGAAGGAGTGTAGATGACTTTAATTTATGATTTTCTGAATGCGTCAGAGTGTTTGCCTGGCGGTGAATCCCTAAGACATCTACTTACCAACTGTGTGAGGATGACTAATGGCAAAACAACAGACTACCTGGGCTGTTTGTGTGTTGATTTCACATGCAACACTTTTAACCCCTCCTTTGCTCCCTGTTAGTGTTGTCCTCAAGCTCTTTGAGGTTTCAGAGTGGCACTATAAACACTAATCTTGTCATGCTTAGTCACCATGGCACCCCAACGTTCATGAACTTCAAGCGTGGCCTCTGTTTTTGAGGACAGCAGTCTTACCGTCTACCTCCTGGTGATTTCTATCTCTTTGCTTTTAAAGCTCTGGCGACAAGCCTGAAGTTTGGAGCCCTTAGCCAGGGCTTGTAATGAGATACGACAGATTTGGGGTGGGGTTTTTAGGGGAGCCGGCTGAGATGCTCTCAGGGAAATGAGCAAAGTGACAGCTGGGATGAGGATGGGAGGAGGATTGATTTGGCCTTGAAGAGACAGCACCATTAGATTGCTGACCCATGATGTGCATGGCCACTCTGGACATCAAACTGTAGTCTTTAGAAGTTTAGATAATTTGTATAGCATTTTTCATAATATATTGGCCAGTGAAATGTTGTCTTTTGTCCAGATCTGTAACTTTGTTAAGTTATGCTTGCAGTGACTTGAATAATTGCTTTCTTATGATTTTAATTTCTGAATTAAAATTTATTTTGATTATTTTTTTTGGGAGGCATAAATTCAGAAATGTGACCACTGTCCAGATATCAAAATATGAAAATCTAATTAGATGTTTTAATTATTACTATTGTTATTATTCATAATTATTTATATAATTCCAATTTGATGGACAAGAAGTTTTCCAAGGAATATAAGAAAAATAAATAAATAAAACAGGAAATTACATTTTTTAACCTAATATTTTGATAATTTGATAAGATAGTCATGGTGTGACTCTTCAAAAACTTAATGACATTTGTGAATTAATTCATGCTTTTTGTAAAACAAAACTAATTAAAATAATGAATGATCTTCGAAAAATATAGATATTTTTAAAGATTTTTCCTCTTCTTTATTGCAGCCTCTCTTATTTTCATTGACCCATATGTCGTCAACGTGCAGTATTTGTCTTCCCATGATTATCTTTCAGTCCTTTATCCAGTGCCAGCTTCGGTCAATCTGTTTTGCTCATTCCCGCACTTCCTATTAGTTAGAGGCATTATAATCAATAATGCATGGCTGTGTAATACCCTGACTGAGCAGATATCTCAGCAGGTAGCTGTGATTGTTGTTCGGGGACCTGCAGGTATTACTCAACACTGTGTTTGGCTCTGTCTTATAATGAAGGTCCCAGACAGAGCTTTGCTGCCCTCTCACCAACAGCTGTCTCTCAAAGACTGCCATGTAGCCATGAAATTAGATCATTATATAATGCTTGTTCAGCAAATGCTCACTCAAAGAGGCAGGGGTCATTGCTGTCTGATTACTCTTATCGTTTAATCTTTTGTCTCTTTAATGTTTACGACATGCTCACCTAACTTCTCAAGGAAACAGGTCATTTGAATCAAGGTCAATTGTCCATGTTTGTTGATTCAGAGTGAAAAATATCTATCTATCTATCTGTCTTGTCGGTCGGTTCGGTCATTCTATCTATCTGTCTGTCTGTCTGTCTGTCTGTTCGGTTCGGTCGGTCATTCTGTCTATCGTTTCTGTCTTTCTGTCTATCTTTCTGTCTGTCTGTTTCGGTCGTTCTATCTATCGTTTTGTCTGTTCGGCCGGTCGTTCTATCTATTGTTCTGTCTGTCGTTCTATCTATCTATCGGTCTGTCTGTCTGTCTTTCTATCTGTCTGTCTGTCTGTCTGTCTGTCTGTCTGTTGTCTGTCTGTCTGTCTGTCTATCTTGCTATCTGTCTGTCTGTCTATCGTTCTGTCTGTCTGTCTGTCTATTGTTCTATCTGTCTGTCTGTCTGTTGTTCTATCTGTCATTCTATCTATTGTTCTATCTGTCTGTCTGTCTGTCTGTCTATCTATCTGTCTATCTATCTATCGTTCTGTTGTTCTATCTATCGTTCTGTCTGGTCTATCTATCGTTCTATCTATCTGCCTGTCATTCTATCTATCTGTGTGTCTGTCTGTCTGTTCTATCTATCGTTCTGTCTGTCTGTCGTTCTATCTATTGTTCTGTCTGTATTTCTGTCTATCTACCGTTCTGTCTGTCTGCCTGTCTGTCTATTGTTCTGTGTGTTGTTCTATCTTTTCTATCTGTCTGTCTCTCTGTCTTATCTTTCTGTCTGTCTGTCATTCTATCTGTCTGTCTGACTATTTGTCTGTCTGTCGTTCTATGTATCGTTCTATCTATGTGTGTGTCTGTCTGTCTATCTGTCTGTCTGTCATTCTATCTATCTATCTATCTATCTATCTATCTATCTATCTATCTATCTATCTATCTATCTATCTATCTATCTATCTATCTATCTATCTATCTATCTATCTATCTATCTATCTATCGTTCTGTCATTCTATCTATTGTTCTGTCTGTCTGTCTATCTGTCTATCTATCTATCTATCTATATATCTGTCTGTCTATCGTTCTGTCTGTCGTTCTATCTTTTTATCTGTCTGTCTGTCATTCTATCTATCATTCGTTCGATCTATCTATCTGTCTGCCTGTCTTGTCGTTCTATCTATCGTTCTATCTATATGTGTATCTGTCTGTCTATTGTTCTGTCTGTCGTTCTATCTGTCTGTCTGTCTGTCTGTCTGTCTGTCTGTCTGTCTGTCTCATCTATCTATCTATCTATCTCACTGCAATTTCTAAATGATAAATCCATTAGGCCTATACAAATTATATTTGAAATGTGTATGTTTCTGGCCCAATAAGTAAGGGGAATGTTTGAGGGGCATTCTGTACTTGGAAAGTTTTTTTTTTAAATTTAATTAATAATTTATAGTGTGCAGCAAAAGTGTTTGGTCAGCCTGTGGGAGGTGGATATGGAGATAAAGAGAGTTTTTGAGTGCAATATTTTTAGCTTTTCAAGGATTTCTGTTTGTTTTCATGCAAGGCATTTTAAAGGTTTATCTAGTATAGATGCAGAAAAGCAGGATGGCCAGAGTAATGGTAGCAGTGTTTCTCAGACTTAGGAAACATTTTATGAGCCCCAGAGACAAATGTAGAACATCTGACTTGAGTTTTCTTGAGTATGGTTAGATTATACTCTTCCTGTTGTTGATGATGGCGTTTACTGCTCCTCCTACATCTCTTTTCAAAGAGGAGTGTATATCACTTCAACTGATCCTGAGTTAATTAGTTGTGGTGCTTGTTCTAGCTTGTATTGAATTTTGCACAAACAGTTCAGATTATACTTTTAGATTACTGTTTTACTTTTCCAGTGGAGTCTTGCTTAATGCGCTGTCATTAGATCACAGCCCTGTTGACTTCATGTCATTCTCCCAACAAGTCACCTAAGGGCTGAAAGCCTTGCCAGCTGAGGGTTTGGTTTACACATAGACATGAATGAACACATACAGCCACAAGAACATCAGTATCACTCCACTTAAATCAACTTTTTAAAATGCCAAAATATGCATGTGTATATAAATGCTATTATTGTACTCTTCTCCATCATTTGTTTATCATTGAGTAACTGCTACCATGATCAATATAAAGTGTAAACCAATTGTGATATAATCCTATGATTGCTGAAACGGTATTTAGAAACCCCTTGGTTATTGTGTCTACATCTCAATAAAAAGCATCATTGAGCTCTTAATTGAAATATTAAGCCTATGAAGGCCTGACTTCTATATTGACCATGTTTTGTTTGTGCATGTTTGGAGATGGTCTGCTTCTGCTAGATTACAGGGCTCCTTTTGAGAGCTGAGGCGTTACAATGTGACACTGACTCATTTCACATCATCTTAAATTATACAGAGGGCCGAAAATTACATGTGTCAGTGGTATTGACACATGTTGGCATTTCAGATTAGGGTTTAAGGGCTGTCTTATGATACAGTCATGTACTAAAATCATCACAGTGAGAAGTAGGAAAAGCCCAGTTTGTTGAACTTTGTTGTGTTTGACTTGACTGAGACACAGAGGCTGTGGAAATCCCACTTCTGTGTGATGTCAGAGTGAAAGTGTGCTCTCAGCGCAAAAGCACAATAGAGTCGGGACAGTTGGGTATCATAGCCCCGGGACTGTCACACCCCACTGGTCTCTCTCTTCTCCGGGCTGGAAAATTTCGAACATATGGAGGCAAAAGTCATCCGATTTCTCTACAGCAGGAAATGCAAAGGTACTGTTGATTCTCGGACATTTTCAGTGTGTTTTCTTGTCACTTGAAACACTGGTTTGACAGCTGACGCAAGACTTGGCATCTACATCAAATGAAATGTGATCCCGCAGCTGTAAACAATTATGTGCTAGTTTATAGTCTTCCCTGTTTGGATAAAGGATTCTGCTTTGAATAGTTTACCTACTGTATGGCAAAACGAGCAATGGCATTGTTGGTTTTAATCGGAGCTTTGGTATGCACGACAAGTATCCATAGTTCCAGAGTTCCCAAGAGCTCACGTAAACATCATAATTCAATATTTCATTAGGCTGTCGGGATTGAGCTGGGTAAATTAATTTGGAGCCGTGCTTGAGTGCTCGGCGGATGTTGGACATGGTGAAAGAGAGACAGAGTAAGAGAGGCAATGGAAATGAAAAGTGATAAGCTTGGATAAACTATCTGAAGGTGTGTGTGTGATGGACCTCTGTAAATCTCTTGATCCTATGTATTATTCTCCAGTCTCTTGAAGTGTTTTTGTGTTAAAGTTTAGAATTTACTTAGTGATGATCATAAAGCCTATTCTTCACAAGGTTTGTCTTTTTTTGGGTTTGCATATAAGGTTGAAATGTCTCTCCACCAGCTATTTTTGACTTTGTTTTAAAGAACTAGGTTAGAGCAGCATAGACTAGATTGTGAAATGTGGGTAAAGGATTTTTTTTCTGCCTGAATCAGAATATGATCATGTTTTAGAGGATGTAGTAAGCAGTCCCAGATGAAATATCCACATGCTTTTTGCATTTCAATTGAGTTTTAATTGCATAGTTATGGTAAAAAAAAACAAGTTTTGAATTTGCATTATTTGCAGAGTGTCCAAAATTATTTGCACTTGCGTCCATAGAGGGTGAGTTTCTTTCTTTTTGTTTGTGAGTGTGCATTTTATAAAGAAATGCATGTTCTCTATTACAAAAATTAAGTAAATTACAGCAATACACGATTTTGTTTATGCATTGTTGAGTATCATTTTGGTTGCTTAATGTGAGGAATATTCCACATGTGTTTCCATATGGAGTTGTTTTAAAGAAAAACTAAACAACCTGAGGCAACCTAGATTCATTTATAATTGCCATATTTCCTCTTAGGAAAAAGATGCACAAGTCACAAATGATGATGATCTCTGTAGGGTCCATGCTAAAAGTTTTTTTTTTTTTACACATTTGAGCTTGAATACAATACCTTTCAAAAGCCTGGGGTCAGTAATATTTTTAGAAGAAATGTATAATTTTATTTGGCAATTCTTCAAAAAAGTGATGTAACACAAATATTACAGTTTTTCTTAATTGCTTAAACATATTTCTTGTATCTAAACACAAATCCATAACATCTCACCCAATTCCCCAAACATTCTTCTATTTTCAGGTCAAAATGAAGCTATACACTGATTTCATTTTGAACTGGTTCCGGTGGGAAGAAAACCGGAAGTGTCGCCTTTAATCATAGGAGAGTCATTAATGCTAGTGCTCTCTAAATGACCACATGGTTTAGGCAATGATAAATGAAGGGATTTGTGTGTAGAGTTTTAAACTAGTGTGTCAAAACAGGGGAATAGTGTTTATAGTTTATTGAAATGGGTGCTTTTTGATAAATGGCATTATGGTTTTGAAATTTTAGTTCAAAAGCCTGGTTATACTGTTTAAGCATTTGAGAAAAACTGTAAGCATCACAATTGTTTTCTTGACTTTAGCACCAAAAATCAGCATATTAGAATGATTCCTGAAGGATTATGTGACACTTGAAGACTGAAGTCAAAATCCAGCTATGCCATCAGTTGTTGTCAATTGTAAAAATATTTCACAATATTATTGTTTAAAAAAATCCAGCCTTGGTGAACATACAATACTAAAAACACTAAAACAACCATAATTGTGTACAGAATTAACAAATAATACTAAGCACATTTATGCATAACCAGAGTATGATGTACTGCAATAACTCTGCATCTTCTTTTTCTTCTTCTCCCATTGGCAGAGATCCGAGCCCAGTTGGTGGAGCAGCTTAAGTGTTTGGACCAGCAATGTGAGATCCGTGTGCAACTCCTGCAGGACCTGCAGGACTTCTTCCGCAAGAAGGCAGAGATCGAGATGGACTATTCCCGCAACCTAGAGAAACTAGCCGAGAGGTTCCTGGCCAAGACACGCTACACAAAGGACCCTCAATTTAAGTAAGAGAACATTTGGCTTTGTTTCCTTCAAGTTGTTTTTGCTGATCAGTTTTCGTCTGGTGATCCATGGCTGTTACCTGTGTGCAGTTTGAAGTCAATATGTTTATGCAGGCTTTTTTTCCTCTCTCTCACACACACTTCTGATTACATAAGAGCTGTTTTGCAGTGAAAGTTGAGACTGTTGAGTAAACTCTCACCAGGGCCATGTGATATTCAGTCAACACTTCATTTTGTGCTTTTTCAAGATAAATTCATTAAAACCTTCCGTAACCACTCATATTTTAGTGTGTAGGCTTAAACAGAGTCTCCTTGTTTGTCAGGATGATGATGAACCAGCTTCAGACCATGTAAATACAGTAAGTCTTTTGAGGCTTTCACAAGACCCTGCTGTTATGTAAGAGGCTTGTCTCACATCTCTGGTTAGATAGCAGTGGGGATTTTGATCATGGAATAAAGTCAAGTATTTTCTTGGAAGTCCTTGGTTCTGTTCCAGTGACCCATATTTGATCCTGATACCATAGTGGTTAGAGTTAGTATGCCGTATTACGAAGAAACAGCTGGTGTAATGTTAAGAAAACCAAGTAAAGTGGAGCATTAATGTTTATATTATATTGTCTGATTGACAATATTAGCTTTTAATCTAATTTTGTTGTTTTGTGTGAAACAAAACTGTATTTTAAGTGGCCTTGGTATTATTTTCATATTTTGACTGGTTTTTATATAGCTCGGTTACATAGAAAGGCAAGTGGCAAATATTGCTGAAGACCTGGCATTAAATGAATGAAGGTTTCCTGATACCAGCAAGTGAGCTATGAGAATAAGTCTCGCAGCAGTCGTTATCACAGGATATGCTGCGGGAGAGCCTATTAATCAGTGTTATATACTGTCTAAATGGATCTCTGTGGTCAGAACCTTTATACGCTAACCATAGTGTCTTTCCCTTGTCTACAACAATCTCCCTGACCATTGTAAAGCAAAATATTTGCTTACATTAACATTTATCAAGGTGCTTTTACTCCCAATGCTTTTTGGTAACATATTGTCGTCCTTTTGTGCTTGCTGTGTAGATAGGTTGGACTGGATTTTACTTGTTTTCCAGGGGCTATGCGTACCTCGACAGGTTTCTTTCTGGCGGTTTTGCCCCTGGCAATGTTTTGACATGGGGGATATCTAGTGCTTGAGCTTTTTTTCTTTCTTTCATTGTTTCTTTCATTTTCCACCTTGTCATGTGCTCGTCTTTGCTCCTTTCCTTTTTCCCTTTCTGTCTTTCACGTTATTTTGCTCTTTGTATTTTCACTTGACTCCTCCTCAGCTCCCAATAATGGTTTGGAGTGCTGGAGGCTTCAAGTCTGGGAAAGTCAACATACGGACAGCTACGAGAAATGATCAATAGTTAGCACACAGGCTTTTTGAGAGAGGTTTCATGTGACTGCTCTGTGCCCTATCAGGCTATGGTGCTGATGACACCCCGGTGTACCTGAGATCCGGAGGGAGGTTCAGTTTCAAATGGAGACATACTGTAGTGTGAGGGGTGGATGCATATCACAAAATATTTTTCATTTTTGGTTAACTACAATATTGACATTTTACTGGGAAAAATATTCAGAAATGACGGAAAGAAATAATGTAATAATTATAAATAATTAATAATAAATAGTAAGTAAATACTAATAAATAAATAATATTTATTCATCATTTAAATTATTTTTTTTAAACCATTATCTACAAAACAAATTTTATCAAAAACAAACAAACAGTTTTATGGAAAATTCTTAAGAAAAATATTAGGATATAATTTAACTACAAGTACAATAACTATAAGTAACAATAATAATTTGTAATCATTTTAATTCAAAATAATATTTTATTAATCAAATACAACAATAATAATATGAAGAGTTCAGATGCAAAAGCCTCTAAATGCCATTTGAAATTTTCTTCTAAAATGATCATTTTTATCAAGCTTGTATATTTAAGTTCAGTAATTTCACTTAAATGGCAATGAAGATTACCTATTAATTGTTATTTAAGTGAAATTACTGAACTTAAATATACAAGCTTGATAAAAATGGTCATTTTAGAAGAAAATTTCAAATGGCATTTAGAGACTTTTGCATCTGAACTCTTCATATATTGTTTAAATGTATATATTGTTTAAATTTATAATAAAATTCGGAATTTAGAATCAATAATATATTATTAATACAAATTATTTAATGATTATTTTTCATTGATGAATGGACGGACATACGGAGAGACAGAGACTAATAATATAATATATGAAAATATATTATAATACAGTTTTGTTTTCTTAAGCATCATGAATTTTTTTTATCTTTTGCTTGCATTTCTGAGAACTAATTTTTAACATCATTTCTTTTGCTTGTTTCCTGATTTCCTCGTATCTTCCTCTTTTTTCTTTCACATTGGGCCTGTATTACACCATCTCTGTCTTTGAATTCCCCTCGCTACACAAAGCCTACAATAACCCCTCCATGGTCGCCCTAATACCATTGACCCCCGCTGGGATCAATTTTCGAAGCTTAATACCATTCCCTGCCCTCCGTGGCTCCCAAGCTCCAACATCTGCATGTTTAACAGACGAAGGCAACATCTGGGAAGATGATGCTACGATGGAATGTGAGGCATTTTCCGGTCCGCTCCTCCAGAAGAACGTAGCTGTCAGTGAGGCCCTGACCTACAAACTAAGGGGCATCTATGGGGATCGTTTGGAGGTCCCTGATATACTGCTTGCGTTCTTAAAGGGAGAGTTCAGCTCAGTGCCCTCTGTTTTACCAGTTAAGGGTCAAAAGGCTCCTCTATGTGTGATATGACAGTGTGTGTCATTTGTTCAGCAAGCAAGCGGGAGGCCTGGTGACGAGTCGCTCGGCAATGAAAGGACAGAATGGTTAAGAAACACGGGGCCTGGAATGAAAACACGCCATGGTACTGACCTAATTTCTAGCATGCCTGATTTTCTACAAATGGTCTGAGTTGATACAAAGAAGCAGCTGAAACTGACCACAACATCTGGACTCATGACAAATAAGAAGGGTGGTGATTCGACTGGTGCCATAGATGAGCAGTGATGCGTCACATGCTTAGACCATTACTCTGCTTATCCAAGGTTACACTACGAACCAATTCTTAACTTTTCTCTTCCCCTCAAGAGGTCAAGAAGACAACATAACAGTGATTTCATAATTTCAAAGTTTTTAAAACATTGCTATACAGTGTTACCTCACTTCCTAATGTCATGGTGTTATTGTGCTTTTCCAGAGTCCCTTAGGTGTGCCCAGTACTGCACCGAAGGCCACCTTCCGGATCCAACCAGATCCAAAAAACATCCCTGGATGTTTCAAGGAATTTATCCAAAATCACCCCTAAACCCTTATTCACTATTCCTCACATTACATTTACATTTAGTCATTTAGCAGACGCTTTTATCCAAAGTGACTTACAACTGAGGACTAAACCAAAGGCAAAAACAATGCAAGAAGTGGTCAAAACACAAAGTTCCGACATTGCTCGGCATAGCAAAAGCCAAACAAGTGAGGATTCAAAGGAAACAGAACTTTTTTTATGTTAATTGCTCATGGAAGAGAAGAGTTTTCAGTTGTCTTTTGAATGCTGTCAGAGATTATGCATTCTGGATGAGGGTGGGCAGATCATTCCACAGCATGGTACCGTGAATGATAATGTTCTGTTGAGTGATTTTGAGGCTCTCTGTGATGGTACCACAAACCTTTTGACCGATCGTGAAGCTCATTGACCGATTGTAGGTTTCTGGTAGGGATGTTGACTTGTAGAAGTGAGTGAAAGTGAGTGAAAGGAGCTATTCCTGTGGTCAATCTGTAAGCAAGTGTCAACACCTTGAACTTGATGCGAGCAGCAAGTGGTAGCCAGTGCAGAGAGATGAGGAGAGGAGTGACGTGGACCCTTTTGGTCCCTCTTGTTGAAGACCAGACAAGCTGCAGCATTCTGGATCTTTTGTAGAGGTTTAGTTGCACATGATGGAAGTACAGCCAGAAGAGCATTGCAGTAATCAAGCCTAGAAATTACCAGGGCCTGGACAAGAAGTTGTATTGCATGCTCAGTTTGGAAAGGACAGAAATAATCAAAGGCAGCAGACAGATCCAGGAGAATGAGAGCTGTTGATTTGGAAGCAGCTTTTGCGATCCCCAGGGCTTCTGTGACCGACAGGGCTTCTGGTTGAATGCCCTTTCTTGAAGCCAGATTGGTTGACATCCAGCTGGTTGTTCAGAGACAGGAAAGATGATACTTGGTTGAAAGCAACTCATTCAAGTGTTTTCGCAATGAACGGTAGGAGAGAGACAGGTCTGTAATTCACTAAAAGTGATGTGTTTAACATTGTTTTTTTTACGCTGTTGAGTTACCCGAGCCTTCTTAAATGCCGGAGGGAAAATGCCAATGTGGAGGGATGAGTTGATGTGTGTGAGAGTTGGTAGAAGTGTGGGAGAGATTGCTTGTAGAAGGTGTGAGGGGATGGGGTCTAGAGGGCAGGTGGTAGGATGACTGGATTTGAGAAGCTTAGATACTTCTTCCTCGGTTAGAGGAGAGAAGGAGGATGGAAGTGTTGTTGGCTGCAGGAGAGGTAAGTCTGGGTTCCTGTGTGTGTGAAGCTGAGAACTGACTGCTGATAGTTGTAGTTTTGTTAGTGAAGAAGTTAGCAAAATCATCAGCAGTTAGCGAGGAGGTGGGTGGTGGTGGAGGATCCGAGAGGAGCAGAAGAGAGAGTCGAATGTCTTGAACAGTGAACGTGTGTTAGAGGCACTAGCTGCGTTTACATGGACACTTGTAATCGGATTGACAGCTCAATCGGACTAAAAAACCTTCATGTAAACACCTTAATCGATCCGATTAAGCTCTGATCGACTAGAATTTCGAATCGGATTGAAAGGGGTGGTTTACTCCTTTTGTAATCCGAGCGAGAGAACACGTAAACACTTGATCGGATTGAAAAAACGAAACTAAAAGGACTGCGCATGTGCAATGACGTTGAAATAGCGTAATGACGTATGACGCACGGAACGAGCTGTTCTTCCTGTTGAATAAAGTGTCATACTTTTTCTGCATGATAAATACAATCAGCACGGCAAAACTGTTCATGCTCATCGTCTCCAAATCATGACCAGAGACAGATGAAAATTAAGTCTGTTGTTTAAAACAAATACAGAACCAATAGGGGAGAATATAGTTAAGCTTATGCGTGAACAGTGGCATATTCGTGCAGTGCGCGCATGTCAAAGAATCAATTCCGATTTGAATCTTGTGACATATAAACGCGGCACATGAACCCGATCACTTTATTTATCATTCATGTAAACACCTTGATCAGATTCATCAATCGATATTGATTTCAATCCGATTGTGTCCTGATCTTGTTGCCCACATTAGACTTCCATATGCAAGTGTCATAATGTTGCCTGTTCTGCAGTATCCAGTGTCACGATACCGCCCAGCCCATTTGTGAGAAGCTCGTGATTAGTTTGACTAGAGGAAGTGAGTCTGTCTGGTCTGGTGTGTTTGCCTGAACTTTATAAATGTGACGGTAAGAGAAAGCATGCAGGGCAAGTTTCATTTCCTCTCCATTCTGACTAGCTTGACTGATGTCTTCCCAGTATCGTGTCTTGACAGAAGCCAAGGCCTTGTAAAACACTTCTCACCAAGTGTGAAGAATTCCCCTCAACACCTTCTCATGTACCTTCCAAACGAGACTGAGTGAATGAATCAGACACTCTTCACAGTTTACAGTGGGGAAAAAAAATACAGGAAAACACTCTAACATTCCGAAATATTCCCATTTAAAAAACATTTTTTTAGTTTTATTGATGAATAGAAAGTAAAAAAAAAAAAAATTTGAAATAACTTTTGTATGCGTCTTTACAGCCCATTCTCATCCTTTAGCGTCACATAGAATGCTATATGACAAAACGGCGCTATACTACGCACATGGCACCCTTTATTGTTAATATAACATGCGAACCCAAGGCGTCCTAAATCCTTTAGTGTAATATGAGACTACCCTACCCCACACCTAAACCTACCCATCACAGTGCGTGTTATATTAACGATAACGGGTGCCATGTGCGTAGTATAGCGCCGTTTTGTCATATAGCGTCACCTATATGACGCTAAAGGATGAGAATGCATTGGTCTTTACTATCACTTCTTATCAATTTAATGCATCATGGCTACATAAAAGTATTAATTTCTTTAAAGCTCCACTGTGTGATTTTTACCCCCATCTAGTGGTGAAAAAGGTATATGACCATCCAGTGAATATTAGTTTCTGTTCCTCTCAATTCTCGATTTCGTTTTAACTTCTACGGTGGCCAGTGTAGTCCAAGATTAACATGGCTTCCAGTTCGACCTCGTCCATGCGTGTTAACTCAAACATAAACGCGAAAGGCGAAGCTTGAATTAACGCGTATGTCCCTCTTTGGCTAATGTACTTTCAAGATGGAGGGGCAACATGGCGACCGACATTAGAACCCCTTACCCGTATGTATTTTCAATGGCATATTATACACTCACGAGAATACTTTATTACTTGAACGAAGTAAATATACATTAATGAGCACATATATTTTTCATAAGTGTTTTTAGCTAAGAATAAACTAAAAGAGTTACACAGTGTAGCTTTAAAAAAGCTTACTGACCTCAAACTTTTGAACAGTATATAAAACAGTGTGTATACAATTATTATTAGTATTATTGTATTTATTTAGATGTTTTTCCTCCAATTATTGTCTTTAATAGTCCATGCGTACATTCAGCACTGTTTGGTGTACTGATATCATCAGTCCCATATGTCCAAATGTCAAGAATTCCTTCATAATCTTCGTCACTTAAAATTCTCTACATGCTCCCATTTTACGTCCCTCGTGTGTGTCACCTAGGAATTAGTCCCTCATGGCTTTACGAAGTGTTCCTTTGGTGAAAGACCGGCTCTGTCTGCGATGACCTTGCTGTTAATTGGGCAATTCCTCCGCTCATGTGACCTCAGCTTTTTCATGGCCTTCCAGAAATGACCCGGAGCTCCTCTCGTCTGAATGCCCATTTAAGAATCCTTTCCATCAGCCAAGAGACCATGCTAATCTCATCAACATCCCTTTTGTACATTTCTCAAGAGGAATTGTGTTTCTCCTAGGACTCCATCTTATGTGGTAATGCATGTGATTTGCTTCTTTGCATATGAAAAAGTAAATTAGTGTGTTTAGGAGATTTTAGGATGTTTCTCAGGGCTGTCAATGGTTTCAGTCATTTGAACAATCATCAGATTGTTAGTTTCTTCTTTAATTTTTACACGTTTCAGAACTGCAGAGATTTAAAGGATTTGTTTTGCTTGTACATTCTTGTGTTCTCATGTTCATCGTGTGTCAATTACTGGAGATGTTCACACCACATTTTGGCACACATCTTAGTGGTTTACCATAAGATACTTACCTTCTTTGAACCCTTATTGTGCAAGACCTTAATCTTTGCTTCACATTTTGCTGCATGCTCGAACCAGTTTCATTCTGTCCGTTTCCCAAGTGTTGCTTTATACCTACAGTACATGTTGTGCGATTGTTGGCAGAGCAACATCAAGATCTCATTCCACTCTTTACCTCAGCCGTAGCCTCCAAACATCCAAATGCAATTATTTCTGCTACAGTTCTTAACCGCTGTTTTTTGGATGGGGGAAATGGGTGTCTGGGAAAGTATGTGCAAAGTAAAGTTATTGGTGAGAGTGGTGTGCACTGTGCACACCTAAATGTTTTGAGCTAGAATTGTTTAGTGTTTAGTTGAATTGTTACCTGTGTACCGCTTTCTATTAATAAGTAGGTCTGTTCTAAATCTAAAGCTACACTGCTATCTGCTCCCTATGTAGCAAGCTAGGCTCTTCTAGGCACCATCAACAAAATAAAAACTTTAAGTGACTGAAGATTTTTGGGCAGAATCTCCAATAATGGTCACAGTGGTATTTCAGTAAAGTTAGCATGTTGCTAAGCTAATGACTTGTGCAGCAGTTAGCATTTGTTTTTGTGACGCCCCACTTTAAAAGTAGAAAAGGTGGAATAAGGAGTAATGAATGATTTTAATTTAGCTGATACTCACAAATGAGTTAAATGGGATGCTATTACAAGGTTGTATTGAACATATTGTGTGTATATATATATATATATATATATATATATATATATATATATATATATATATATATATATATATATATATATATACACATATGAAATATATATATATATATATATATATATATATATATATATATATATATATATGAAGAGTTCAGATGCAAAAGCCTCTAAATGCCATTTGAAATTTTTATCAAGCTTGTATATTTAAGTTCAGTAATTTCCCTTAAATGACAATTAATAGGTAATCTTCATTGCCATTTAAGTGAAATTACTGAACTTAAATATACAAGCTTGATAAAAATGATCATTTTAGAAGAAAATTTCAAATGACACTTATAGGCTTTTGCATCTAGAACTCTTTATATATATACAGTATATATATATATATATATATATATATATATATATATATATATATATATATATATATATATATATATATATATATATATATATATATAGTGCTTAGCATAAGTTAATACACTCATGCTAAAGTTGAGTAAAAAAAGGAAATTTATCCTTTGGAAATTGATCTTAATGCCTTAATGAAAAATAAAAATAAAAAAATAAAACAAAATAGGAAAAATCCAACCTTCTTTGTGAATGAATAATGTATTGTAAATAAATACATGTTCTTCCTATAAATACAGGGGGCGTAAGCCAGGACACCCCTATGTTAAATTCCCATAGAGGTAGATACACTTTTTATTTTTAAATGCCAGTTATTTCATGGATCCAGGATAATATGCATCCTGATAAAATTCCCCTGGCCTTTGGATTTAAAATAGCCCCACATTATCACATACGCTCATATCTAGAGATTTGGATGGTTTTATTTCAGTTAGCCTAATAGCTGCTTTGATTTGCCTTGAGAGATGATCTTATGGAAAGTACCCCATACCAATCTCTATGTATGGTAAAGGGTATGTGATGATGTGGGGCTATTTTAATTTTTAATACAATGTATTTAATACAAATGCATCATATAATACAAAAGACATAATATATATATAAAAACATAAAATAAAACGGCAATGTTTTGATCAGAGCTAATTGTGAAGCTGAAATGTAAAGCCTTTCTGCACAAATACATTGACTGTCTGATGACAACTGTTTTTTCTGATCCTATCATCAAACAAGTTGCATAGGCATGGATGAAATGAGATGTGTCCAGTCCTTTCCGCAACACTGATGAATGTTGAACAGGAGAACAGGCTGTGATGTACCCCTGCTGAGCTCTGAATGCTGGCTGTTTTCCCTTTTCTTTGAACTAAGTGGGAGGAGTGTCTGTCTGAAGTCTTGTCGGCAGGCAAACCAGAGGGAATGTCCTGTAGAGTGAGACAGGGTCCACGTCGAGTGATATGATTAGTCCAACGTGTTCTTCAACAAGGAGGACTGTGTCAGACAAGTGTTAATACATCTGTACATCACTTGACGTTTATTACCCAGACTAATTCAGGACATCAGTAGTGCCTGGTTTCAGCCCCGGAATATGTAGAATTTTTATTTTATTTTTTTATCTGACACATTTGTAGCGGCTGACTGGTAGATCGGTGGAGGGTGGAGCATCATACCAAAACACAACATGACAACATCAACATCAGTTGAGGGCTGCAACTTTACTTTTTAAATGACAATATCCTGGCTGGACTACTGTTGTCAGTGATATAAGTATTTGAAATGAACATGATTTCTTAATGTCTAGTAATATATCAGGGCCATTTTATGATTATTTTAAATAAATTTCATACATACAGCTCCTTTAAGCATGTTTTGCACAAAAGTGGATTTTTTTTTCTTTTCTGGGAAGTCTGGTATTACCATGATTTTGGAATTGAACTTTTGGAAATAACATGTTGATGTTGGTAAGAGGTTGTAATGTTTTTGAAGTCTAATGCTCACCAAGACAGTTTGTTATTATTATAATTTATAAATGTGTATTAGAATGTATAATGTCATTTCTTACAAAATAAAAATAGCTGTGGTTTAATCCACCCCAAATAAGTGTTTTTTTTAAATGCAGCGTTTAGTTCATCAACACGTTTGCCCTTGCAGGTCACAAATTGTTTAGCCCTTAAAGGGATACTCCACTTTTTTTTGGAAATAGGCTCATTTTACAACTCCCTCAGAGTTAAACAGTTGGGTTTTACCATTTTTGAATCCATTCAGCCGATTTTCTGATATTTAGAAGAATATCAGTAACCAGACAGTTTCTGGTCTCAATGACTTCTATAGTAGGACAAATTATATACTATGGTAGTCAATGAGACCAGAAACTGTCTGGTTACTGATATTCTTCTAAATATCAGAAAATCGGCTAAATGAATTCGAAAACTCTGGGGGAGTTGTAAAATGAGCCTATTTCCAAAAAAAGTGGAGTATCGCTTTAAAATCTACACATTTGCATAATGCTGATGGTCAAAGTTGCTAGTTGTTTGGGTAGATCGTTTTAGTTGTCACAGATGCTCAGCACTCGAGTTAACAGCAGGACCAAGGTCATGTGTTAGCTGTTCCTTTGTAAACAGACAGTCTGTAAAACATTAACAGCCAGCCGGATGTTTTCTGCAAGCTCTTTAGATCTCGTTTCATCTCTGTCTTCAGACTGTCTGGTCTGAAGAAACTTCAGGTTTTGCCCCACCCATTCAGTGGCATTTTGGCAGCAGGGAACGGGCCCCACCTCATGGGCTTCTACAGGACAATAAGCATCAGCTGTCTCCTCTGGCATGAACAGACCGCTGGGTCCATCCCTCCAGCATATGCCTGGAGTAACGCAGGGCTTAGCAGAATTCCTCTTTGACATGGCATCCTTTGGTGTATTAGTCCACGAGTTACCTCCACACAGATGGCAAACAGGTTTATCAGGACAGATCTTTACGCATATGTCCTCTTCTTAACCGTAGTAGGACTGCATGTGTTAGAGTAACCTTTAACATCAAGGGCACATTCCTGATTAGAGAACGTTCACAGGGTTTTTTGTCCAGATTTATCTGTAATGATGATGAAGTCTCAAGGGCTGGGACCAGCGACAAAGTGACCTGTAGTTATTCATTTTCAAAATCAGTTATCAGTTTGAATGAGTGACCCAAGTGCAACTTTATACAAATGAGCAGTGTATATATACAGTACTACATATGCATTTTATGTTTTGGCCATTAAGTTTCCCATGGAAAGTTTCCAGTTTCCTCCTGTTTCAATAGATATTTTAATAGTGTCTCTTATGTAAATTATTGGAGAAAAATACTTTGTCTAAGTTTGAATATTTTCCACGTTTTTTAAGACACATCGGACTGTCCATTTCAGTTTTTGATTTAAAGCCGATTTAGCTTTTCATTATCATTATTACTCAAATATGTTTACAGAAGTCGTCATTTTAATATTAAAATTAGAGCCAGACCGATTTATGGCAGGCCGATATTATCAGATATTAGGCATTTTCCAAACTATCGGTATCTGGTAATGGCCGATAAATGAATATTTCAAAAATAAAATAAAAATGGACAAAACACGCTTCACGTTTTAATTGAATAACAATTAGAAGAACATCCCCATCAGTTCTCTTAACTTAAATAAGCATGACAAAATTTGTGACTAACTGTTAAATAAGCTGAGAGTGAAACGGAATTAGCTAGTAATAGTTACGTTACGTTGTTACAGTGTAGATGACTGACTGTCCTTTTAACTTTTGACAATGTGACTGAAGTATTTCTTTAATAGCATGTGACAGTTATAGCAATGAGACGTATTATCTCTCTATATTGAAAATGTATGTTTTACAATTTGCAGTATTACGTTATCCATTGCTAAATTATGGCTCATCATAGACTAGCTAACCACAAAGCTAGCTAATGCCACTATCATCAGTCTGTTCTGTTGTGACAATAAAATAAACAAGTTTAATTTAATTAAAATGCATTATATTATTTTAGTTAAAAGTTAAAACTCATAAATAACTACAAATAACTAATGTTATGGAAATCTGTTAATATTTTGATTCGCGTTTCTGAAAAAATAAAATAAATATCGGCCGATATATCGGAATATTGGATTTTAAAACCAACAAATATTTGTATCGTTATCGGCCTTCAAAATCCTTTATTGGTTCGGGCTCTAATTAAAATGGGTTGGTAGACATGCCTTGGTTGCTTGCTTATATAAAACATTTTGAATCTTATTTGCCTGAATTATTGGATTATGTTTAAATGATGGTTTCTTTGATGCTGTTTGATTATGTGTCATAAATTAATTGTCAGAGACAATATTTGCAACTAGTACATAATATAATAAGTCACCTTATAAAGTGCATTTATTTATTTAATAACAGCCTGTCTCAGCTGATCCTGCTGCTCTCTCTACTCTATGATCAATGATAATAAACGTGTTGTTGTTTGCTCTTGCTCTCCAGGAAAGAGCAGAATGTCTTGTCTCCGGTCAACTGCTGGAACCTTCTCTTGACTCAGGTGAAAAGAGAGAGTCGAGACCACGCCACTCTCAGTGATCTATACCTCAACAACATCATCCCACGCTTCGCCCAAATCAGCGAGGACTCAGGACGCCTCTTCAAAAAGGTGACATTTGTCTTCTTTCGACTTCCTCTATTAAAGCCACTGTTGGTTACTGAGCTTGATGCTTCAGTTTTTTATTTCTCTTTCAGTTCAATCAATAATCTCTTTCTTCTCACTGACTTTTTTCTCCTTAAAAAAGATGCACTAAGTGGGATTAAGGGGTGCATAAATAGCATGAGCATTTAATGCTAGCTATGAGAAGAGATACCAGAGGGTCTCTTACTATTAGGGCTTTATAACCATATGGTTCATAACAATTTGCTGTTCTTTGCATGCTCCTACCATAGCATAGGCTGTGAAAGAGCTTCAGACTGCATTTCAGTCATTATAAACTACTCTGCTCAGTTTAAAATTGGTTTTAAATCCTCAGAAAATGAAGTTCATGGTCTTTTCAAAAGCTCGCTTACAGTTGCTTGATGATTTTAGCATTTTATGTCTGATGGTAAATCCATTGAAAGGGAACCCACACACAAGTACTTTGGTATATGGATACATGGCAAACTTTTAATTAATGTTGTGCTTTATTACAAATACAAAGTCCCTCACTCACCATTACATTCTTTATGAATCTGGTGGGTTGGACAGCACTGACCACCCACAGAAAACAGCACTGGTATATTTTTATATATAAAGCCATGCTACACTCTAAAAAATGCTGGGTTGTTTGAACCCAAATTTGGGTCAAGTATGGACCAACCCAAATGTTGGGTTAAAAATGTAACAAAAAAAAATTACCATTGAAAGTGAAAGTTGGGTTAACATTTTAAATGCCATTTTAATCCAACATTTGGGTTGGTCCATATTTGACCCAAATGTGGATTGAAACAACCCAGCATTTTTTAGAGTGTAGGTAAACTTCCAGCTTACCTCTGTACCCTCCTCTGTCTCAATTCTGCTAGTATCAGCTATGCTCCTGAGTGGTTGCTTTTTAATATACCCAGGGTTTTTACAGATCTGGGGAAAACTGCATTTTCATACTATGCACCCTGGGCATGGAATAATTTGCAAAAAGATCTTAAAGGGTTCACCCAAAAATGAAAATTCTGTCAGTATTTACTCACCCTTATGTTGTTCCAAACCTCTATGTGTTTATTTGTTCTGCTGAATATTTGGAAGAATGTTTTAATCAAACAGATCTCAATCCCCATTGACTACCATAGTAGGAAAAAATACATACTATGGTAGTCAATGGGGAATGAGATTTGCTTAATTAAAACATTCTTCCAAATATCTTCCTTTGTACTCAGCAGAACAAATAAACACATAGAGGTTTGGAACAACATGAGGGTGAGTAAATACTGACAGAATTTTCATTTTTGGGTGAACTAACCCTTTAAACTAGAAACGGGTATATCAATTGATCAATTTATGAGCATCATAAAAAATGCACTAAAGGAGACATGTGGTTGTTTTTCTTGAGATGCCATTGTGTTTAATTGATTATTGTATGATAGTATGTCTGTAGCATTTTTTTTACTTTATTTTTTATAAACTGCATGTTGTGTTTATGTATGGCTACTACCTTGTATGCAGCATTTTAATATGTTGTGTTTATGTATGGCTGCTACCTTGGCCAGGTCTCTCTTGTAAATGAGAATTTTGATCTCAATGAGACTTCCTGGTAAAATAAAGGTGAAAAAAGGTGAACTTCTGCTCCTTAAAACCGATATTGAGATGATTTATAGTCTAAAATCTCAAGCTAAAATTCTGTATCCTGTCAGCTAAGGGAAGTTGATTGATGTGAGTGTCTCATGAAGAATGAAGTCTCAGACTGGTTAGACAGGCAAGAATGTTCACTATCTAGACCCAGAGCTGTGAAAGAGATGCCTTCTGATCCACACATTTCCTTTCTCCGTTGGTTGTCAAGGTGAATCCGTTTCATAGTCGTTTATGGTAGCTTTATTTAGTGAGAAGATGAGGGAACCTCCACAGGTAATCTCCTTAAATGTAATCTCTCTCTTCATTTTGAATGATGTTCATTTGATAAGACCTCTAGGTCTCAACTATGTGTAATTTAAGGTTCACTACAAGTTTGTGCTCTAAACCTTCTAAAACTTCCAAATCAAGAGGGAGAAAAGACTTGCTTCATTTTTTAATAATTCCCCTCAATATAACTAGCGGCAAGAGTCTCTCAGACCCCAATCAGCACTTTTTCTTCCCGCTGCTTCTCTGTCTGTTCCTCAGTTCCCATGAGAGAGAGATGAGCCTCCCTATCAACATTCATCTCATCTCTCTCTTTCCTGTAGTTTAGCTTACCCAGCCCTCCATGCTGCAGGAATAACAGGTACTTAATTGAACGCTCCCAGCCGGCCTCTCTCTGGAGGCTTCCTGGGAATCGCTGAAGTGCGATTGGACTTGCCCTATATGTCCTAGTGCTGCACACTTCCCACCTGTCTTAAAAGCTCTATGACATGCTGGAGAAATTCTGCACTCTAAATGCAAATGCTGTCAAGGGAGCCGTGTCCGGAGGAGGTTTACGACTTTATTGAACCACAAGAGCAGACACACAATAAAGGAAAACACTCTTGGAAGTGTAGAAAGAGTATGGCAGTGAAGTTTTGGATGAATCCTGTCCACGTTCTGTCCATCAGAAACGTAGCGAAATTTGATTTGACCACTTTTAGCTTTGAAAATTGTATGTGATATCTCATTGGTAAAGTTAATTTAATTAACAAAGTGGATTGTATAAATACCATTGTACCATTTTCTACCATTAGTAATCTGGTGGCAAATAATGGAGATGCACAATTTATACGATAATGGTAATATTAGACATTAAAAATACATCCATCCATATTCACTTCTAACATTTGAAATACTTGACTTAAAGTGTTTTAATTTAGACAAAATTGTGTAGAATTCTTATACTGACCATCAATTGGTTGACCATAACATGAAAATAATGAATGGCTTATCTGTGTCAGCCAGAAGTTTAATACTGGTGCATAGAAATGTTTGGTAAAGTTCTTTGGAAACTCATTTAGTGCCATTAGTGTTACCATTACAAATTGCACTGCTAAAGAAACTGACAAAAATACACATGACTATGTATAAATGCATATGTATTTATTAAAAATATATATCTACTGCCAATCATTTTTATCCTAATTTCATATGTTCTCATTTACTTTGCGAATATATTGTCTTTGAACATTAAAGTTGAGTTATTTGTCTTTATTGGGAAATCACTGAACTGGTGAATATTGGATTTTCTGTAGACTCCAATAACCAACATTATTCATGGCATGGACATATTTTTAATGCATTTTTCTGCTGAAGTGTCCGATCACTAAATACGAGAATAATGTTTTTTACGTAGCACTTTGAATTAAGACAAATAAGTTTTTCCAATTGAACAACAGGCTCTTATTTTTCAGGGTAAATTAGAAGTAGAGGTGCTGTTGATGGGAACAATCCTTTGACATGTGACTGATGTCGAGTGCCAGTAAACCAGTCTCCTCACAAACACCCCGAATTGATGTTTCTGTGACAGATTTGTGCAGAACCAAAACCAATCTCCTGCCAGGCTTATGGACAGATGTGTGATCTTTTTCATTTAACAAGTGCATCCCATCATTAAGGCTCATAAATCCATGTCCCCCCGTTCCAGAGTCTCTCTCCTGTTGCCCAATAGATTTATAGAGCTCCTCATGGAAAATCAATAGTTGACTCCCATTTTTCGGGTTCTTTTTTGTGTTGTCTTTGGAGTGTGTTTCCGAGCAGATGGAGGAAGGCAGCTCTGCCCGGTCCAACCGCACTCCTGAAGATGCATTTCACTACAGGGGTGTTATGCTGCTTAGAGGGGAAGTGTTATGTGTGTCTGTGAGCAACGGAGCAAGAGAGAGGAAGGGAAAATGGAGAGGAGTATAGCCTAGCCCTAGACCCAATAATCCTAATAGAAAGAGCAGAACTGAATAAATCCATTAAATGCTCCTTATTAAACCGATTTGAATAGGCTTCCGTCACGGGATGTGTGACTAGTCATCTGACAACCAACAGGGCAGACAGGAGCCAGTAACCCTAATGCATGTGTTTCCCCTGCAGGTCTTTAAGAACAAATTAGCTTATAGACGTCAACTGGGGAGACCATATGCTTCTAAACTATCTCCCACACCCTCAGTTTAAACACTTACACATGATAGGAAAATGTAATGGGACAACATTCTCATAAATAAAGAATTTAAGGGTTATTTATAGGTCTGTTCACTGGAGAAGTCCACTGTTTTTTTTTTCCCTCGAATTTGTTTCCAATTATGTTAGTACACCAGCCAGCAACGGCTTGGACTTGTGTTGTTTTGGGGTTGTTTTTGTCTGTGTGTGCTTGCCCATCGAGATTATGGTTGCTAATTATGTGTACTTGTGAATATATTAAAGGCTTAGTTCACCCAAAAATGAAAATTATGTCATTAATGACTCACCCTCATGTCGTTCCAAGCCCGTAAGTCCGTTCATCTTCGGAACACAGTTTAAGATATTTTAGATTTAGTCTGGCGAGCTTTCTGTTCCTCCATTGAAAATGTATGTACCTTATACTGTCCTTGTCCATAAAGGCAATACAGACATCATCAAAGTAGTCCATGTGACATGAGTGGGTTATTTTGAATTTTTTGAATCATCGAAAATACTTTTTGGTCCAAACATAGCAAAAACAACGACTTTATTCAGCATTGTATTCTCTTCCGGTTCTGTTGTCATTGCTCGTTCACGATCCCAATGACGCTGCTGACGTATTCATCTTGTGCGCCCAATTAGGACATACACGCACACTTACGAACCATTTAAAAAAATATTGCAATACCAAAATACAAACAATGTAGAAAAGCTTGAATATAGCACACGTCTCCATCAGACTGTAAACGAAGCTCGGGCGCACAAGATAACACGTCAGCAGCATCACTGGAATCGTGAACGAGCAATGACAACAGAACAGGAAGAGAATACAATGCTGAATAAAGTCGTTGTTTTTGCTATGTTTGGATCAAAAAGTATTTTCGATGCTTCAAAAAATCTGAACTAACCCACTCATGTCACATGGACTACTATATATATATATATATATATATATATATATATATATATATACTATATATATATATATATATATATATATATATATATATATATATATATGATATAGTTGGAGTTCAGATGCAAAAGCCTCTAAGTGCCATTTGAAATTTTCTTCTAAAATGATCATTTTTATCAAGCTTGTATATTAAAGTTCAGTAATTTCACTTAAATGGCAATGAAGATTACCTATTAATTGTCATTTAAGTGAAATTACTGAACTTAAATATACAAGCTTGATAAAAATGGTCATTTTAGAAGAAATTTTCAAATGGCATTTAGAGGCTTTTGCATCTGAACTCTTCATATATATATATATATATATATATATATATATATATATATATATATATATATATATATATATATATATATATATATATATTGCAGTTTGTATATTTGATTTTGATATTTTCTTGCCATTATTCATTATTTTATGTTTGATAGACTTCCTCAAAGATGCTTAGAGATGTGTGGTGAGCTTCTCCAGACAGTCACTTCAATCACTGTTCTGAATCTGGGTGTTCCTGTTCGTTCACATTACTCAGTCCACTGCCTCCATATACAACACATCAGACCTTCATTATAAATGACTACCCAAAGGGGATCTCCTGTGGGATGCCTCCCCACAGTTTACTCATCCATCTCAGTTTTCAAAGGGTTAAAATGAACTCCAGTCTGTCCATCAACAGGAAGGAGTTGTGTGACTGCACAATCACTGTTTGTGAAAAGTGGCAGATTGACTGTGTGTGAATACTTTCTCAAATCCCTTTCACCCTTTACTTCCCCCTTCTGTCTTTTATGGTCATGCACACACATCATCTCCTTTCAGTCACATATTTCCTTTCTCTTCCATCATTTCCGCCACTTCTCAACCTCAAGAGCTGATTGACATCTGTCCAAAAACAACCATAAACCACATTTCAGACCTTCAAAAACAAGAGAATCCCTCAAAATTGTCAATGTAGGGAAAAGGGAAGGAGTAACTGAGTAAAAGCCCTCAATAAATGCTGAGACGTATTCTTGGCCGGGTTTCAGGTAATCAGCCCACAGCGATTGAATTTTGGACTTGAACTTGCAAGCTCTTAATTTTCATGTCATGCTGTGCCTTCGTTTCCTAACTTCCTCTTACAAGACACAGCATCTGCCAGAACGGCAAACCACCATTTCCATCTTTCACTGAGTTTACCAGGCCTTTTTATTCTACAGTCTCTCAGAGGAAGTCTTACCAAATTCACGAGTAATGTCAATTGTTTGGCATTTAACTGAAATTAAATGTTTTTGCATTGTCTATATACACTTATAGGGATACTCCACTTTTTTTGGAAATAAGCTCATTTTAAAACTCCCCCAGAGTTAAACAGTTGAGTTTTAACCACTGACCCCACTGACTTTCATTGTATGGACAAAAATGAAAATCTTTTCTGAGCAAAAAAAAAAAAAAAATCATACTGGTTTGGAACTACTTGAGTGTGAGTAAGTGATTTACAACTTTTAAAGACATTGTACTTTGGTGTAACCCATTTAAAATCCATAATATTATGTTTAATCCAATTAAAACGTGATATTCAACTAGAAAAAGAGGCTTTGGATGTTCCCATTTGCCCATAAGATTAATATGGCCCTGTATGCAGTAGTCCTGTATAATCTGATGGGTTGGGCAGGGCTGTATTGAACTAGATGTGTTTGGGGTAAAATGGTGCTGACCTCCATTACTGAAAGGGCAGATAGGCGTCTCATCGGTCCGTCTAACAGTGACAGCCTCGGGGCTCAAGGCCCAAGAAGGATAGCCAGTTGTAATAGAGAACAGGGTACTACTGTTAATCATGATCTGCACCATTATCTCCCTCTATTTTTCTTTCACTAATGTTTTTTTCTTCTCTTACAGAGTAAAGAGGTGGGCCTCCAGCTTCAGGAGGATTTGATGAAGGTCCTCAACGAGTTGTACACGGTAAGATACAAACAGAGCATAGTTGAGCGTAATTTCAGTCTGAGGCAATCATCTTTCTGTAGCATTACCATGCACCATTTTCTGTTTTTAACACTTTCTACCTCAATCTTCAAACGGAGTGTCGGTACATTATGTCCTCCTTGTCTATCTCTCTCTCAAAATCTCTGGTTATTTCTATCAGTCTGCTGCAGCTATGAGGCAATGAGCCTCAGCTTCAGTCGAGTGCTTAATTTGGTCTCTTGTGGTTATATTCCAATCAGTGTTTTTGAGGCGAGTTGGCTATAGCTACATTTCGAGAGTATTTATTTAGTCACTGTGCACCCCCTGTGTGTGGTTGTCCAATTTGTAATTTTTGCCTCTTATGCCTTGAAATGGATGTTTAATGAACAAAATAATGTTTTTTCCAGATAGTCACTGTAATTCATTAGTAAGACAGAAGGACATGAACAAGTAGTGAATGATAGTAATTATAGTGTGTCAGCGAGTAATGAATAATCTGCTGGCTCGTGGGTTGACTGCTTGCAGCCTACCTGAGACTCTAAAGCAGATATATTGCTTTTGCAGTGCAAAAGAAGAGCACTGCTAGTATGAGAGCTCTCCAAATGGTGATGATGCTCTCAAGACAGTAATGAACAGCAACAGTTGTGGGTCAGGAGTCTGGAATCCAGTCTCACCCTTTACTGATTGTAATCCTTGAAGATTTTATGATATTCCAGCTATGCTGTGTGTTTTATACTCCTCAACCATCAAATAGTAAACTTGTATATGTAACCCCTTACACCCGGGTCCAACTCTGACACGCTCCAAGCGGGCCTCCGGCGTGAGAGCTCGGGCCCCGATCTACTGAGATCGGGGAGTGAGGTTTACTCGCACAGCAACTACTAGCTGGCCTCCGTTACACTCACCCCCTAAACCTCACTCTCATCCGGGTCACGGCACCAATGTAACCCCTTACACCCGGGTCCAACTCGACTCGCTCCAAGCGGGCCTCGAACCCGGGTCTCAGGCGTGAGAGTCGGGCGCTGTAACAAGGAGGCTAAAGACTGCAGCCTCTAGCGTCTGTCGCTAGAGCGCCTATTGAGATTGGGGAGTGAGGTTTACTCGCACAGCAACTACTAGCTGGCCTCCGTTACATATATTTAGTCTTACTTATGCCTGGTTCAGATTACACGATTTTAGCCCCGATTTTGGCACGATCCGTTTGACGTAGGGTGTCGTGGGGATTTGTAAAGAACAACAGGCGTCGGGACGCAAGATTCGATCTGTATCATCTCGTATAGTGTGTCATAAGCCGCTTTCCTACCGGAGGGACTTTTGCAGTTCCTAGAACCTAACGTTCCTATTACCCTTTTTTTCTCTTTTTCCGACCGGACTAAATTGGGGATTTTTTAGTTCCTCAGACCGTAGTTCCTATAACTCTTTCAGTACCTAGTCTAGAGCGAGGACTTTTTTAGTTCCCTTTCCCTAGGTCTACATTGATTGGTTCAACTTCTAAGTCATGCCCACTGTCAACACGGAACTTGTAGCACTGTCTGTCATACGCTGTGTGTTTTTGCAAAACATTACAACGAGGATTAAGACAAACATAATGCATTCAACCAGCTAATTGCTAATGCTAGCTAAACTTACCCGTCGTTTTGTTTGCCTCCTGCGCTCTGCTCTTTTATCTTCTTTCATCATATTACTTAATATCATATTACGCTGGAGCCTTCGTCTTCTGTGTTTCTCTGTACAGAACTCAAGCATATCTTTAAACGCCGCCGTTCGTTCTCCGTTATTAAGGTCCCGGCAAGGCAGAACAGGAACATCGCAATAGCATCTTCCATGCTGGTTTGTTGTTGTTGTATGTGGCCGCGCTACCGTGCTCTGCGTTACCCCTCCTACCAGTTCCTATGGCCACTTGGCCAGTGCGAACGCAAGCAGCAAAACCGAGTTTGGAGGAGAGTAGTTCTTAGAACTGTTTAGAAGTGGACAGTTCCTATAACTAAGTTCCTGTAACTACTTGGTCAGAAATCGGCTATAGTGGGCGACAACCTACATCGCATCTGCAATGCTTTACGACATCACGACAAAAGACTAGCATGTTTACTTTTTTTAACGGCTCGTCCACGACGGTTCCGTCACATGTATGAGGTTGACCAATTGGAGCAAAGATGCTTTTCCGTACACAGCTTTCAAAATGGCGAAACGAAGAGAGTCGTTGGTGCTAACGTTAAAACTAAAACTAAAAATATATAAGAAAACTATATTTTACCTCGCGTTCTCTTTGGAGGATTGACCGCCCATACTGTCCTCTTTGAGCAATCCAGGAACGTATCCATTGTTGGGTTTTCTTTCTTTTTTTACTTTTTTCTAAAAACAGGACAGCCAATACAACACTCACCGCTTGATTCATTGTTTGTTTACGTTCGTTTCCGGAAGTCACTCGCTACTAGTTTCCCCTTCTCGATGACATAACGTGCGCCGTTAAAATCGGCATGCGATGACTGGTCAGGAAGCAACGTGTAGTGTGACGTGTCTTGTCCACGACACGACAAGATTTTAGAAGTCAAAATCTGACATCTTAACAGACAAAACAATTGTGTAATCTGAAGCAGGCATTAGTTACCACTTAATTATTTATATTATATTATAATATATTTAATATAAATAAATAGTTTATATGAATTTTTATGAACTTTTTCAGTGTTTACATTATAGAACCAAAAAAAAGGTTCATGGCAGTTAACCTTTGTTTTTAACCCTCTGTGGCAGTAAATTACTGTTTTATAGACTTAGCGTTTACGGTATTGGTACCACCACAGAGACCCATGTTCCCTGGCAGAGCTGAAATTAACAGATGTGCATGGAAAATTCAGGGAAGATTCAATTGATTTCGAAGTAATGTTGCAATATGTGAATGCATCAGGGCTGCTTTCTGATGACTGGATTCCCCCACATACAAATCCACACATGGTCTCCTGGGAAATGACTGTAACCCATTTCAATACTCTATAAAAAGTTAGCAAATCCTTTAATTAAAGAGTTAAGGATGATGAAAATAAACCTGGCACCATTTTTAGTGACATCTGTGCTTTATATGAAGAAAGGGAGGAATGAATGGAAAAGCTGATGATGATTATCTCAGCCTTTTGAACCTAAGAGGAACCTTATAGGGCTGCAAATAGTGAAAAACATGATGAAATGTGTTTCTTCACTTTTTTCAACAGTGGCTAGTTCAGTTTTTCACCCAAAAATTCAATTATGTCATAATTTACTCACCCTCGTGTCTTTCCAAACTCGTACGACTTTGTTCCCTCGGTGGAACATTTTTGGGTGACCTATTCCTTCAAGAATGGGAAAAGAGCCTGACGCTTTTTTGTACTTTACAAGAGCAAGCGGAGGCCGTTGAGACCCGCCCACATCTATGTTTGCCAAATTCCTCTTGTAAGTGTTTCCTATTAATGATGACACTGCAAAGAGCTTACTAAATTTATTATGCCCATCATGAAGGCTGACACCCTCATGAAAGCCAGTGAAAATGGAGGGAAATGGAGTCCATTAACTTTCTCTCTTTTAGACAGAGTGATGGCTTGGTATCATCTCTCCGGTCTTGGCAGAGTGTTTGATTGCAAGCACAAGAATGGCGTCACTCTTTGACATTCCTCTCAAAGGTGCAGAAGTTTGGAATGAGATCCTCCCTTCAATCCCATTCCTAAATTTAGCCTCTGCTGAATATACTAGCTATCAAGCTTGGTGGCATCTTCCAATCCTAGCAACAGATAACAAAGCCAAGAATCTTTCAGTCTCACTTTGAACTTAGATGTTAACTGTTCATTATAGGGGTCATTTAGTCAGGGGTTTTATCTGCAATTTGTTGTGTTTTTTTATTTTATTTAAAGGGATACTCCACTTTTTTTTTTGGAAATAGGCTCCTTTTACCACTCTCCAGAGTTAAACAGTTGGGTTTTACCATTTTTTTAATCCATTCAGCCTGATTTTCGGATATTTAGAAGAATATCAGTAAACAGACCCTCACTGACTTCCATAGTAGGAAAAAAAATTTACTATGGAAGTCAATGAGACCAGAAACTGTCTGGTTGCTGATATTCTTCTAAATATCCGAAAATCGGCTGAATGGATTCAAAAATGGTAAAACCTAACTGTTTAACTCTAGGGGAGTGGTAAAATTAGCATATTTCCATATTTTAATAAAATATGAATAAATAGTCATTTATTTGTATATGACCCCTTCAAAGTGCTGCATGGTTTGCAGTCCACCTACTTCATTAAATATGTGCTCTGTGTTTTCCTTCGTAGCAGTTTATTTGAGTCGGTTGTGTTGTGAATAATTGTGTGCTGTTAAAGGTGAGAGGTCACTAGTTCAGATGTCTTATCAGATTTTTGTCTGTAATCTCTTTTTAAGCTGCCTTCTTGAGCATTACCACCTATAAGTAGGGTTGGGTATCGTTTGAATTTGAATGATTCTGATTCCAATTCTGATTCCTTGTTTCGATTCCGGTTCCTGAACGATTCTCGATTCCGATTCTTTTAAGAGGCAGGGTCAAAAAAGTTTAGCTAACCTTGCCAACCAACGGTCTTTCTGAAGGAAATACTCCTTTCTGAAGGAAATATACTCTTTCTGTCACAAATACTCCTTTTGTCACAAATGTTGCATTTTGCCGAGATTTCGTTTTTTTTTAGAAAAGTGAAGCCACACTTTGGACCGCCGACGTAAGCTACTCATGTTCGACTCGTGTGGCTATGCCAACACTTCCGGTAGACGTTGGTGTTGTTCAGCGGTTTCTTCTTCCGGTCGATGGACTGTGAATATCGAAACTAGGAATCGAAATTTTAACCTTTGAACTGATTCCGGAAAAACGAAAAGTTAGTCCCGGTTCCAATCGATACTCGATTCTCGATACCCAACCCTACCTATAAGGAACCCTTATTTAAACAAACCATCATGACACAGATGCAAAAGCAGTGTGACAAATATGTATACTTATTTTACCATCATATTTATCTGCAAAATACAGCTAATCACTTTGTAAAACTACATCTCAACATACGTTTCATGGTGTGTTCAATGTAGGAACGAAATGGGCTTAAGATATGGGGCCTGAATGGATTTGTTAATGAGCCCATACCAACATGTAAATTAGCCCATACCTTAGCTCCAAATCGTGCCTAGATTGGCCCCACCGTGAATATAGGCTGGGATACATTACTGAGCATGATGCATTAGCCCTATGTCTATGCACTTTATGCACATTTAATGTATGTTTCCTCTTCTTCGCTGCAAAGGTGATGAAGACCTATCACATGTACAACATGGACAGCATCAACGCCGAGAGCAAGCTGAAGGATGCAGAGAAGCAAGAAGAGAAGCAGATGAGCCGCAACGTCCGAACACGAGGACAGGCAGACCCCGCGCTCACCCGACTCCCTCACCAGCATCAAGATCGAGGAGAAGCATGTGCGCCGCAGCTCCGTCAAGAAGATTGAGAAGATGAAGGAGAAGGTGAGCAGCGAGATCAGAGAATTCAAATGAGAAGGGGTTAATGGAAGGAGATATCAGAGTTTCTTGAACAGTTTAGGCAGAGAATGTGGAGGAAAGGTGAACGTGGGCAGAAGAAGAATGAACAGATGAAGGGGGATTTCAGAGAAATGGGAAAGGTGATGGAGTAGGAGAGGGAAAGGAGCTGTAACCACTGCCAGATGGTGTTGAGGGTCCTAAACCTGATCTTTGACAGCTTCATCGACCTGTTGATAGTGGTTTATCCAATGTATAACATGCATCAGATATGTAATCCATGCTTATCATGGCTAAATAATACTATGCTGATGAATTGCATGATTTTCAATGGTCAATCACAGCATTCTGCAGTCAAATAAAATGTGATCAACAGTGTTTTCATGTCAATGAAATATAATAACATTTAAAATTAATGAATTAATGAATTAATTAAACCAGAAATTGGTTTATTTTAGGGCTGTCAAACGATTAATCGCGATTAATCGCATTCCAAAATAAAAGTTTGTGTTTACATAATATATGTGGGTGCACTATGTATAATTATTTTATAATATATATATATATATATATATATATATATATATATATATATATATATATATATATATATTATAATTATTTTATAAATATAAATACACACACATGCATGTATATTTAAGAAAAAAAATATTATTAATGTATAAAATATTTATATTTATATATAATATAAATTACATATAAATCTATACAGTGTATAAATGAAAATATTTCTTAAATATATACAAGCATGTGTGTGTATTTATATATATATATATATATATATATATATATATATATATATATATATATAAAAATAATTACACACAGCGCACCCACATATAATATGTAAACACAAACTTTTATTTTGGATGCGATTAATCGATTTGACAGCCCTAGTTTATTTACATATTTAACTCACAGTATAACTCAGAATCATTATCACAAAATAAACATTTTTAGGGTAAGACAAGGCTTAATTGGTTTGAAGGTTGATATAGTAACCTTGTACTCTCATATTTCTGGCTGCAAATTCCAGAAATTTCTAATTCGATATGGTAATCCTTTGCACTAAACGGCAGCTTAATTCATCAAAATGAATGGCTCCACTATGACTGTATACACTGTGTTGTAGAATGTCATTTGATGATGTAATGAGATGACATGCGGTCAGGGGTCAAGCATTAGCATGTCTGGGACAGATATTGTTGTCAATCCATGTCTTTGTTCTTCTGGAGTCCTCTGGTTACCATCTCTGTCCAGTACCACCAGCTTACAGAATGAATGATGGGATCATCACTGGGTTGTTCCAGGGCCACCTCTGTTTCCACAAGACCAACAGCAACTCCTCTATGTGCATCCCACTAGTGTGAGCCTGTGGTCATTCCAGCAGCATTTGCAGATGGAAATAGAGTGTAGTTTGTGGTGGCAGCTCTAACATTACTATATTCAGGGAGAGCTAGTTGAAGCTAAACAAGGTGCCATCCATCATGATCTTATGTTTGATTTTAGCTTTTAAGGTTTAGTTTACTCAAAAATAAGAGGTCTGTCATGATTTACCTATAATCTTGCCGTTCCAAACCACTTATGCTTTTATTTTTTTACACAAATAGATGTTTTTCACATATTTATATGACACAGGTTTGACTTTGTGATGTTTGGTTTCACAACAGTAGTGAGCCAATGACGTTTATAAGTATTTAAATACTAGTTTTATGATGATTTTGGTACTTAATGGTACTTGTTTTGGAGCTTGACAGCCTGTAATCACATTGAATATGTCCCTGTCTGTTGTCTCATTCTGCTGTTTTTACCTTTTATACTCAGCGGCAAGCAAAATACACTGAGAACAAGCTGAAAGCCATCAAGGCCAGGAATGAATACCTTCTTGCTCTGGAGGCCACCAACAGCTGTGTCTTCAAATACTACATCCATGATCTGTCTGACCTCATAGATGTAAGTCCACCTTTATATCATTCCTAGCTTCAATATAGCCTTCACTATAGCCAGTTTGTGAGCTTAATCACAAGTATTCCTCCTTAAACCTGTTGATTTTTGACATTATAATGCATTTAAGCTCTTGGTTTTACTTTAGCACTATTTGTGCTATTCTAGTTTATATTAATATTTTATGAGCTTTTTTTATATTTACAATTTTAATTTTAAACTTAGTCATTTTATAATGTCCTTTTGTCTAAGGGATATTAATACTTCAATAAAGGGATTTTTCACCCAAAAATGAAAATTCTGTCATCGTTTACTCACCCTCATGTGGCCCCAAACTTGTACAGTATGAGTTTCTCATTTCTTCATTTTTGGGTGAACTATCCCTTTAAACCTATTTCAGTTAGTTGCCAAGATAACTTTTCAAATTATTTATTTGAGTTTAAGTTTGTCCGTCTAATATTTATATTTTATTTATTTAAGCTTTATTTCATTTACTGACAACAATTTTTAATAAAGTTCAATTGAAAATTTTAGTGAACAGTAACACTGGTTTGAACTAGTTTATTGAGAGTGATTAAAAACTTATGCTAAACAAATACCTGAAAAATATTATAAATTAACAAGATTTGAGTAGATGAATGTCACATTCTGTTCTGTCTTGTCTGCACCTGTTCTTGTTCTCCCCGTTCAGTTCAGTCCCTTGTCGGTTATTGTTCGTGTGTGTATGTTTTATGTTTCACGCTGTTACATTAAATCCCTTCATTCGGAATTACCTTCGTCTGTCTGTTCCTTTTGCTAAGCCGTGACAATAATGAAATGAAACTCACAAGTTTAATTTTTAACTGCATCAGAATGCTCAAGAAATTGTTACACTAAACTCAATGCAAATCTGCTATAATTAAATAATAAATAATTAAATATTTGTTGCCAAAAAAAAAAAAATGAAATTATTAAGTAATCAAATTGCACAATTTAGAAAGTGTAAATAACTTGATGTATAGACAGTTTACAAAATGAAACATGCAATAAAGCATAGAGACATATCCTTCCGGTCATGTGAGTGCCAACCGGTTACCCTGGTACTTTTTTATGATCTGTGCAACCCTTAATTGACGTTTAAATGTAATGCCCTGAATATGCCCATGTATAAAGTGTCCCACAATGTAGTAATTCCCTCTGACAGTGTTCGGCCTCATCAGGCTTCTTTCTTCGTGTGTGACCCTGAAAGTAGACCTATAGCAGCCCCTTGTGTGAGCAAGAGGGCCGACTTGTCCCACCCTGTCAGCATCAGACTCCTAACAAGGCACCCATAAAGTGGTGAAATGTCTAAAGGTTTTCTCTATGTCTAAATGTTCACTCCTCGCAAGTCTAACTTAAATTTTACAATGCAGGGACTGCAACTAGAAATACGCTCTTTATAAATACAGTAATGGTTACTTTATTTAGGCAGAAAAAGTTCATTGTGGTTTCCAAGCTCATTAATGTTAACGTTAGCGGTCTTCCAATGATGATAGTGGTATTAGCTAGCTTTGTGGTTAGCTAGTCTATGTTGAGCCATAATTTAGCAATAGATAACGTCATACTGCAAATTGTAAAACATACATTTTCAATATAACAGGCCAAGGAGAGATGATTGAAGCGTGTTTCGTCCGTTTTTATTTTATTTTTGAAATATTCATTTATCGGCCATTATAACTGGCGATACCGATATTTTGGAAAATGCCTAATATCGGCCGGCCGATATATCGGTCTGGCTCTTGTAATAATTAGGGTTGGGTATCGAGAATCGAGTATCGATTGGAACCAGGACTAACTTTTAGTTTTTTCCGGAATCGTTCAAAAGTTAAAATTTCGATTCCTAGTTTCGATATTCACAGTCCGCCGACCGGAAGAAGAAACCGCTGAACAACAGCTACGAAGAAGCGTCTACCGGAAGTGTTGGCATAACCGCGCGAGTCGAACATGAGTAGCTTACGTCGGCGGTCCAAAGTGTGGCTTCACTTTTCTAAAAATAACGAAATCTCGGCAAAATGCAACATTTGTGACAAAAGGAGTATTTGTGACAGAAGGAGTATTTCCTTCAGAAAGGAGTATTTCCTTCAGAAAGACCGTTGGTTAGCAAGGTTAGCTAAACTTTTTTGACCCTGCCTCTTAAAAGAATCGGAATCAAGAATCGTTAGAAACCGAATAAAAAGGAATCGAAATCGGAATCAGAATCGTTCAAATTCAAACGATACCCAACCCTAGTAATAATATTCATATTTTTATTTAGCACTAATAAAGAAGCACTTGAATATACTTTGTTGCTTTGGATGAAAGTCTTTGCCAAATGCATAAATGTTGTGCTTTACTCTTTAACTGCCTTTCTCAACATAAAATGTCCATTTGCAGCTTGAAATACCAACCAAATGCCCTTTTTTCTTCCCCTCTCTCAGTGCTGTGACCTAGGCTACCATGCCAGCCTGAGCCGTGCACTGCGTACCTACCTCTCGGCTGAATTTAACGTTGAGACTTCTAAGCACAGTGGTCTGGAGACCATCGAAAATGCTGCAGAGAACCTAGAGGCCAACGCAGACAAACAAAGGCTCATGGAGACCTACAACAACGTCTTTTGTCCTCCGATGCGCTTCGATTTCCAGTCTCACATGGGTGATATGGTCAGTCGGTGTAATTATTATTTGTTAAGACATGACACTGCTGAAATGAAGTAATGGAATATGCAGAGGTGGTAATTATTTTCATGCCCCAAGCAATATACCAACAGCGAAGTCACACGCAATGTGCATAAACAATGACACAGACATTCTTAAGTGACATTCACTGTTGCCAAATGCTTTTGCTCTAATATACTGTATCAAAAATCTTGATGATATCAGGAAATCAGCTCTGCTAAATGCTACAACGATCAGCATTATCTGTCTCAGACGATGTGTCCTGCTGTTACATGAGACTTTTGCAAGACTGTCTTGCATGTCCAAACATACCCAGACACCTCTTGAGGAACTAAGCATTTCTCAATCAGGTGTTGCACAGTGACAGACATGCCTGGTTAGAGACCTCAGTTTCTTCAGCCCTGTATTATTATATGCTGTCATTAGACTTGTCAGGGTTGGTTGAACACAGTGTGAATATTAAAGTGGGATAAGAGGAAGAACATTGAAAAAATTTCATACAACAAATTAGCATTAGATGTATGATCACTGCTGGATATGGTTTTGCTTCAGTTCTTTCTTTCTCCGTCAGGTGGGACATATGTGTGCCCAGCCGCCTGTGCAGGTTGAGCTTATCCAGAGATGCCAGCAGCTACTGTCCCGCCTGTCCACACTGAAGATAGAGAATGAAGAGGTGATGTACTTATGGCCTAATAAATACAAGAAACATACTCATATACATACTGTCACCAAAATATAGGCACTGAAAAACACATGCCTACATACATAACGTCTGCAAACATACAAGGCCTATACATTTGTACTCATTGAGATTTAACTGCAATCATCTCTTCAAGAGTTGTGTACACATCTTTACTACTTTTACCTAAAACGAACCCATGACCTTGGCGCTATATTCATAAAATTCTGTTTTAATTCAGTTTTAAACTCATTCCCTTGAGTATTTTTGTCTAATTTGATGAAATGTAAAGTCTACCAATAGGAGTGTTGCTCTGTTTAACATTATCATTAAACATGTATGTTGAAATCCATCAACTGAAAATGTAAAAGGAAGTCTGCTGACTCTGTCTGGACCTTCACATGAGTCACTTTAATGCGTTTTAAATGGGCTTGCTTGGGAAGGTAGCTGTAACGTTGTCATTGGGTTCATGTTAGTGTTTCGATTAAAGCATGCAACTTTCTCCAAGCTCTGTTTATTTATTTATTTTTTATTTAATGTATCTTGTACACAGACTTTTGTGATATTTAAGACCAAACACCGAACATTAGTTTCTCTCACTGGAAAAAATCATTTACTTAATCAACATTTTGGAATTGTCTTTGAAAAAATAAAAATATTTATACTGTTATACATTAAAAACATATTTACAACAAATTTACTTAAAATTTTATTATTTTTTTCTTGTTTTAAAATATTAATCTGCCAAAAATGTAGTGAGGTTTATGCTCATAAATAATACAAAAACCAATTAGCCAAAACATCTCAATATCTTATGAAATTTTGCTCCTGAAGTACATATTTCTTGTTGATGAAAAACAAAACAAAAATACCAATCAAAAAGGATTGAATGCAGTGCACTATTGTGTAGGAAATGAAATGTCTTGATTACAGCAGGAGAAATTGCTGTTTCACTCACATATTCTTTTTGAAATAGGTGAAGAAGACTATGGAGGCCACTCTACAGACCATCCAGGACATGGTGACCATTGAGGACTATGATGTGACTGACTGTTTTCATCATAGTAACTCAATGGAGTCAGTCAAGTCCACTGTGTCTGAGTCTTTCATGAGCAAACCCAGCCTTGCCAAGAGACGAGCCAACCAGCAGGAGACAGAACAGTTCTACTTCACGGTAAATGAGATGGAGAAGGGGGAGAAACCAGTTAAATATGAGGTCACACAGTTGAAGAAAGGGTATGGTGGATTGGACGGTGGGAAATCTGTTGCTGGGAGCATTGAAGGACATAAAGAGAAATGGGAAAGGAAGGGTGATGAGAAGAGAGATAAGAAATTGAATGTTTGCGATACAGCTTAATGTCCTTCTCTATCAGAGTCTTTTAAGGAGCCTTTGATAAAGAAGACAACAATTAGAAGAGACTGCTGCAGTTGACTGCTCTTCATTGATCTGTCCTTGTTTGTAGACCACTGAAACAATGTTGCATTGAAATTCTCAACAAATAACATTACAGAGGCATTTGTTCTTTAGAAAGATTTGACAAAATACCCAGTACTATGTTTTAGTCGCATAACAATGCCCTGGGAACCACAAAAACACATTTATAGGGAAGTTTATAGGGAAGACTGGGGTAACACACATCAACATGAATGTGTCTCAGTAACTATGATATTTAAAAATAAATGAAAAAATACTAAATTAATTCTTGTTTTCTCTAGTGGTTTTTGAATGATTCAAACATCTAATTCAAAACCCTCAAAATAAAACATTTAATACAAAAATGTTAAATATCATTTATTTTATAATATTTTTTCAAGCAAACGGAGTATGTATATACAGTACACTCACCGGCCACTTTATTAGGTACACCTGTCCAACTGCTCGTTAACACTTAATTTCTAAGCAGCCAATCACATGGCGGCAACTCAGTGCATTTAGGCATGTAGACATGGTCAAGACAATCTCCTGCAGTTCAAACCGAGCATCAGTATGGGGAAGAAAGGTGATTTGAGTGACTTTGAACGTGGCATGATTGTTGGTGCCAGAAGGGCTGGTCTGAGTATTTCAGAAACTGCTAATCTACTGGGATTTTCACGCACAACCATCTCTAGGGTTTACAGAGAATGGTCCGAAAAGAAAAAACATCCAGTGAGTGGCAGTTCTGTGGGCGGCAGTTCTGTGGGCGGAAATGCCTTGTTGATGCCAGAGGTCAGAGGAGAATGGCCAGACTGGTTCGAGCTGATAGAAGGGCAACAGTGACTCAAACAACCACCCGTTACAACCAAGGTGGGCAGAAGAGCATCTCTGAACGCACAGTACGTCGAACTTTGAGGCAGATGGGCTACAGCAGCAGAAGACCACACCGGGTGCCACTCCTTTCAGCTAAGAACAGGAAACTGAGGCTACAATTTGCACAAGCTCATCGAAATTGGACAATAGAAGATTGGAAAAACGTTGCCTGGTCTGATGAGTCTCGATTTCTGCTGCGACATTCGGATGGTAGGGTCAGAATTTGGCGTCTACAACATGAAAGCATGGATCCATCCTGCCTTGTATCAACGGTTCAGGCTGGTGGTGGTGGTGTCATGGTGTGGGGAATATTTTCTTGGCACTCTTTGGGCCCCTTGGTACCAATTGAGCATCGTTGCAACGCCACAGCCTACCTGAGTATTGTTGCTGACCATGTCCATCCCTTTATGACCACAATGTACCCAACTTCTGATGGCTACTTTCAGCAGGATAATGCGCCATGTCATAAAGCTGGAATCATCTCAGACTGGTTTCTTGAACATGACAATGAGTTCGCTGTACTCAAATGGCCTCCACAGTCACCAGATCTCAATCCAATAGAGCATCTTTGGGATGTGGTGGAACGGGAGATTCGCATCATGGATGTGCAGCCGACAAATCTGCGGCAACTGTGTGATGCCATCATGTCAATATGGACCAAACTCCCTGAGGAATGCTTCCAGCACCTTGTTGAATCTATGCCACAAAGAATTGAGGCAGTTCTGAAGGCAAAAGGGGGTCCAACCCGTTACTAGCATGGGGTACCTAATAAAGTGGCCAGTGAGTGTATATAACTGAACAAAAATTATTGTTTTTGAATAAATTGTTTTTCTGAAATAAACCTGCTTTGAAAAAATCTAAACAAAATTAAGAACAAAAGGATATGAGAATATGATTTTCCATTCACTCTGGTCTAATATGACAATCAATGAATATTATCAATATGATCAATGAAGGTATACGATTAGCAAGCAGAGGTTAGGTTTTGTCACATCATCAGTTCAGAACCTGATGTTTTCCTCCTCTATACATCTCCTTTCTCTTCTTTCTCTTTAAATCCCTATGTACATTCAATTTTTCTCTTTCTCTGCCAAAAGCACTAGTGCATGGCTCCAATGTCTCTGGCTGTCCTTCCTGCGTCTGCGTGAGTGTTATGCTGGTATGGCTGTGATATATGATGGATGAAATTGTAAGCATCTGTCCACCCACCCATTCGCTCCACAGTTCAGGTTTCTCTTCATCAGTCTCCTGAATCCTCTATCTGTCTCTCCGCTGTCAGGTTTCCATCAGGTCAGGGTTCTCGCCCCAAAGAGCCATAAGCTATTAGAGCACATAGATCCAGTGTCTCCCTGTGCTCCAGTGGATATGAAATTAATGTTTACGCCAACAAGATGTATAGTCTCAACACTGCACAGCAAATTGAAATGGGTGGAGGAAGAATCCTTTGCCAGAAAGTCGAGAAAGGAATGATGATTGATTGTACTGCTCACTTAATAGCTATCCAAATGAAATTTCTCAACAGTGTTTGTTCATAAGTGTTGAGATGATCTTGCAGTTTTGCTCGAGTTTAAATGTTTTATATTTTCTGTTTCAGAAACTGAAGGAGTTTCTGGAGGGCAGGAACCTCATCACCAAACTACAGGCTAAACATGAACTGATCCAGAAGACTCTGGGAGAAAGTGAGTAATCTTTATCGAGTGATGTGTGCATGTGTTTTTGGGAACCGTTGGAAAGAAAATGTCATAAAATCTTGTGGGTGTAGTATTGCTTTTATATAGCAGTTCAATAAGCAAAACATTAATATTTAGTAGCTTGCATTCAAAATTAGGTCAAAGGAGAATCATCCATACAACTTCTCAAAGAAACAAATAGTGATGTTGTTTTCTTCCTTAAAGGGATAGTTCACTTTGAAATGAAATTTTGATATGTTTTAGCTTACCTCAAGGGCATTCAAGATGTAGGTGTCTTTGTTTCCGCAGTGTTTTCAATTTTGATATTTTTAGGTCAAACTGTTTGTGTCTATCAGTCATATAATGGAGGTATATGGGGTCCACCTCAAAGAGCATGCACAGAGAAGTCCAAATTAAACATGATATAATGATTCGTAAATGTAAGTAGCACATTGATAGGCCTAAGTAACCGTTTTGTGTTCTTAGGCCATCAATGTGTACTTACACTTACGAGTCATTGAATCATGTTTGATTTGACTTCTCTGTGCATGCTCTTTGAGGTGGACCCCATAGACCTCCATTATATGACTGATATACGAACGGTTTGACCTAAAAATATCAAAATTGAAAATACTGAGGAAACAAAGACAACTTACATCTTGGATGCACTTGAGGTAAGCTAAAACATATCAAAAATTAATTTCAAAGTGAACTATCCCTTTAATAAATCAGTATTTTGAATGTACTGGTTGTGAAAATGATTCAGTTTGACTCATTCATAAAGACAGTAGATATGTTTACATGCTATCAAATAATTAGTTAGTAATCAGGTTGATGAATATGTGAATCATATCGAAATGTTTAGGAATCATATAAAAATAACTTTTAGAATTTGAAATTGGTTTGGATAAAAATTAGTGCATGTAAACATACCTAGTCACTTTTAAAGTAGTGTTTTTGAATAAATCAGTTGAGTGAATGATTCAACTGACTCTGTCATAAAGCCGGTCACTGCGTTTTGCTCCTGAATGAGTATGTTTGTTTTTGAATGAATCCTTTGAGTGAATGATGGGCTCTTGAACTAATACCGTAGGACTCTTCTAACAATTCGCAACAAATCAAACTACTATTTTTATTATTATTTTTTATGGGTTGGATAGGGTAATGCATGTGTGGGATGTTGCAGTGTCAGACAGAGAGGGTACTGAGCTGACCGTGTGTGTGTGTGTTAGCTTGAGAATGGTACAGATGTCATCAGTCTCATAAGAGCCTGAAGCTTTAACGGCACAGTGCCACCAAGTACTGTCCTCTGGCCATAGGCATGGTCTTATCCACTTGCTTATTGGCAGGCCTTAATGGTGGAGGTCAACGGTCATGTGCCATGCTACAAGACAGACAAAATAAATCTGAAGAGAGAGAGCACAGCGTGGATTTCCTGGAGTGTGTTTCGCTCTGATGTACCTCCCACGTTCATTCCTCCAGTCCAGACTGAACAGAACTGTCAGTTAGGAGGACAGCCAGTGAACAGGAAATGAAACTGAGAGAATCAGACTGATGGAACAGATGATAACTGAAGCGATAATTATGCATGATGAGGAGAGCAATGGTGTTGATTACTCTATCGAGGAATAACCAGCGCCAACTGAGACCAGTGCAGTCAGAAAGATGATTTAAAAATGTTGATGTGAAGTAATAATTTTGCACATATTAACTTTCTTCCCCAATTGGAACTTGCACTGTTCTAATAATGCCAGTGGTAATATTATAAAAACATTTTGGCCTGATAATAGCAGTACTGGTCAAAAGTTTGGGGTTGTGCTCACCAAAGCTGAAATACAGAAAAAATCATAATATAGTGCAACAATTTTATTACAATTTAAAAGAATCGTTTCTATTTTCTTTTTCCAACAGCCATTACTCTAGTCTTTAGTGTCACATGATCCTTCAGAGATCTTCCTAAGATGCTACAGATATTATAATGTACAATAAGAAAAAAATATTAATTTTAAGATTTTCTAAAGATAACATTTAACTGTGTTTTTTTGTGTTTAGATAGCATTAGATGCAAATTTAAACTATATGTAACATTTTGTTGAAAATAGCATGTATAAATATACAATACTGGTATTAAAGGGTCTTATACTCCACCCTAAAATTCTGTCATACATTTACTCACCCTCAAGTTGTTGCAAGGAAGATATTTTAAGAACGATCGGAACCAACAGTTGTTTGGTACCATTGACTTCCATTGTAGAAAAAAAAAGACTATGGAAATCAATGGTGCCAAAGTTCCAATCGTCTCTTCAAAATATCTTGCTTTGTGTTCAGCAGAAGTAATGGTGTGTTCACATCTGAACTCAAATTTAAAGGATTTGAAATTTAAACAATGAACCTTTGGTCTAATAAAACATCGGTACCTAGTTAATCGTTCTCTGAGATTTGTTTTCATGATAATCAAATGTAAAGAGTTTTATCTCTAAAAACTGTTTAGCATATAATATAATGAAACCAAAAAGTTTCAGAAAGGATACAGAGGTGGTATGATGTGTTGTGTCAGATCATGGCCGAGACGTCCAATTCACTCAGCGCAGACCGTTATCAGCTGTCAATCAAAGTTAACCACCCTTATTTGTCATACATTTTATATCTAAGTATGACCTAAACTGAACGAGTTAGAAAAAATTATTCACCCCCTCACAGTTGTCAGGCACGCGGAACATATTGAAGATTACAATAAAAGTCCATGGGACCAAACTGTAAACATATGAATTTATGCTGTGAAAACGAAGATTTTAACATGACGTCTATGGATATTTGCTCCAGTTTGGGACCGGCCTCTAGCGGATTTGAGATGTATTGCAGTTTATCGCACTTCCGGGTAGGCTTCATCTTTCAGATTAGAATGTTGCCGCTTGAGTTCAGCAAACTTCTGAACTGTATGAACGGCGTTCAGGGATCGACTTATCGAGACTATATTCTAAGATGGCTCCTGTCTGTATACACGAAGTGAACTGTCTTTATAACACATATCTTCTTATTAAACGATCAGTACTCTTACAAAATTCCCAATGCTTCGTTTTGCATGTAAGGACACTCATTATGTTACTGTGTTAGTGTGGGGCTATTTTGAGCCTTGTTAGTGGTATAAACTAGCGATTTCTTTCATGAAAACAAATCTCAGAGAACGATTGACTAGGTAGCGATGTTTTATTAGACCAAAGGTTCATTGTTCGCTGGAGTTCTCCTTTAATTATTTGGGCGAGTAGATTACATACAAAGTCTTATGCAAACACGCGAGTAGCACGCATCGTTCGTCGTCGAGCGTTGCGGATGACGTCTAATTGGGCTTCGCGTGTGTGAATGTCTTCCGCGTAGTTGAAAATTTTGAACTCGAGCGAATGTTCAATCATCTGAACTAGACGCGACGCGAGTGTATTTGACACTCTATTCACATTCGGTGTGAACACACCATAAACTCAAACAGGTTTGCAACAACTTGAGAGTGAGTAAATGATGACAGAATTTTCATTTTTGGGTGGAGTATCCTTTTAATCATTACTGATAATTCAACTCCAGCATTATAGGAATGAGTTCTGCAGTGACAAACACCATTCACTTTTTCTTGAGAACACCAGGATCTTCATCCACTGGGGATTTCAAGTGATGTAATCGTTTATTGAATTTGTTGATTCAATTTAAAACATCTTAGTTATTCACAGGTTGTATAACTCATATTTTCCATCTGACAATGCCTCAGTAAATCCGGCCTAACAGTGCTGGTACAGTTTGTGCATTCCCAGCTGTTACTTTAGCACAGATTGAGGGAAACAAAGTGGTTTAGACGATTAGCTCATTGATGTCTGTTGCACGTTTGTCATTTGCTGAGTCAAACTACATGTGGAAAATAGCACGCTGTGATGTCGCTGAATGTGTTTGGAGGGGAATATGTGGATATAGGGTCACGTTCCACAGGAAGCACAGACAAGAAGCGGGACGAGTTTTTTATTCCCATAGGAAACCATTTCCAGCTGTGTCCTCTTCCTCACACATTCAGCCTCCTTCTAACGGTTTCCCTCTTTCTTTTCCTTTTTTTCTTCTTGTATCTCTACTTTCAGGTCAGAAAACCGACTACTGCCTCGCCAGGTGAGTGCTGTGGGAAACCCACAAAGAAAACGAAAACCATTTACATGCAAAAATTAATTTAGCACACATGCAGATGTTTCAAGGCCATTTATAGATGAATATCTTGTCTAGACATAATCATCTTTTATTCACATCTGCTGATTTATTTATTGAGGCCAGGGGAAGGTGATTTACTCTCCAGTTATAATTGAGTACGGAAATGGGAACGGACCTTTAAACAAGAGTTCACAGAAGAGACACAAAACCAGCGCTTTTACAACAAATATTAATGAAAGTTAGTACTGTGTGTGTGTTTGTTTAAATACAGTGTATAAAATAGGATCTTTCTCAGGAGGGTCATTTGTACTGGTCTATTGGCCACAGGCAGGTTATGAAGTGAATGCAGAGGAAAATTAGAGCAGTTTGAGGGAAAATGATCCATTATAATGACAGAGCTTCTCTTTCTTTCTATCTCTCTCTCGCCTGCTTTCTCAGCGGACGGAGGATCTCCACTCTGCGGAAACAGGTATTTATCATCACTGGCTGGTAAAATTGATTAACTGACATTGAGATTCTTATTCAAACAATGCTTGGATTTATGCACAGAAATGTATAATCTTTTTTTTATTAATTAATAATAGTTATTGTTATTTAAATGCATATACTGTGCGAGACAAAACATTCCAAACCCTACTTAGTGTATCTGTATAATTATCTATACACTTCCATGTGAGATTTTGCTGTAAATGTGTACATTTTGTTTAATGCATGTCTTTAAAGGGATAGTTCACTTTGAAATTAATTTTTGATATGTTTTAGCTTACCTCAAGAGCATCCAAAGATGTAGGTGTCTTTGTTTCCACAGTATTTAAAATTTTGAGATTTTAGGTCAAACCGTTCATGTCTATCAGTCATATAATGCAGGTCTATGGGTCCACCTCAAAGAGCATGCACAGAGAAGTCTAAATTAAACATTCAATGACTCGTAAATGTAAGTACACATTGATGGCCTAAGACACGAAACGTGTTTGTGTGAGTAAACGAACAGTATTTATATCGCTTTTACCTCTTGTAACCACAGCCTCAAAGCGCCGCGTCCTCAGATCACTTGGACGTGGCTGTGGTTACAAGAGGTAAAATCAATATAAGTACTGTTCGTTTATTCACACAAACCGCTCGTTTTGTGTCTTAGGCCATCAATGTGTACTTAAATTTACGAGTCATTGAATCATGTTAAATTTGACTTCTCTGTGCATGCTCTTTGAGGTGGACCCCATAGACCTCCATTATATGACTGATAAACACAAACGGTTTGACCTAAAAATATCAAAATTGAAACTACTGCGGAAACAAAGACACCTACATCTTGGATGCACTTGAGGTAAGCTAAAACATATCAAAAATTAATTTCAAAGTGAACTTTCCCTTTAAGATAAGTAAGATAACAGTAATATGCCTGTACCACTCTGCAATCATTGTGCACATGGCAGTGGGATAAATTTATAAACCGGGCCAGTATGATAAATTTAGCATAAAGGTCCTACCACCTAAACCCCATTGGACTACAGTATGAGCGAAACGAACAAAAGGACCCACTGCATCCCCTCATTTGACCAACCTAATGTCCATGTCGCCTCTAGTGAAGGATAATGATATAAGAGCAATATTCTGTGTTTTAGAAGTCAAATGATTTGAGAAACATAAGATTTATAGGTAAAAATGAATACAAAAAAGCTTTGAAATGCTGTATATTTATGTAAGCATGTATTCGAGCATGACCTCCGAGGAGTAGTTCAGGCCAGACGTGGCCCAAATTCCGCTTCGCTTAGCCGTTTCCTGTTCACCCAAATAAACAAAAGGAAGCTGTGGCGAGAAGCTGTCTCCTAGCAACCGTTGCCCCATTCCCCCATGGCTCAAACTGCGCTGCTTTTCCATCCCTTCTAAATTCTGTTTGATGCTTGCCTCCTTTTGCAAATATTTATTATTATTTGAGTCCCGTGCCAGAGGAACAGAGACCCTTGTTCAGAAAGGTCCCCCCATCCACCCTTCCCCCAGAATCATCTGAACAGACCTGCATATTTTCTCCTTCATATTTTACTTTCTATTTTTTCTTCTTTCCTTCTCTTAGGAGTCCAGCCAAATCATTCCCCTGATGGTGGAGAGTTGTATTCGCTTCATCAAGTCGACACGGTGAGCTTGCTCTCTCTCTCTCTCTCTCTCTCTCTCTCTCTCTCTCTCTTTCCTTTCTTGCCAAAAGCACTATTGCTATGTCGCTCTCTGGACTTCAACTCATGAAATAAACAAAGTGTTCTGTTCCGCTTCATTTATTATCAGTATATACCACTTCCATTCCTTTAGCACTATCCATCCCCCCCCCCTCTTTTTTAACATCAGAGGATTCATCGTTATTTCGTACTAATTAAAACTAAACAAGATAATGCTATTTTTTAACATATTTTGACAAATAAATAAATCTTATATTATTTTTTTAGCAGGGTTCCCAATGTCATTACCCAATGTCATGGAAATATTAAGGCAATTTTAAAACTGATTTGCAGACCTGGAAAGTAATTGAAGTGAATAAATCCATGGAAAAGTCTCTAGTGAATATACATTTTTCTGGTTATGGTCTGCTTAAAATATTTAACTGGTTAGAAATTACTTCTGATTTTTATAAAACTGTATTTTTTTTTTAAATCTTTGAATGACTGGAAAATCTTATGAATACTCATTGGTCAAATGTTGTGGTAACCCTGTTTTTTTATAATGTGTTTATTTAAGTGTCTTTAAGTTGTCATATATACAAATTTGTCAGATACTTCAGTTACCATGTTGACTTATTTAGCAGTAATTCATCATAAAAAAAAACTTATGTCTCTTAAAGTGATTAATTAAAAAAACTGGCTTATAAGAGTCATTAATTTGTGAATTGGGCTACTTTTTTCATGATGTGTTTATTATTTTAAAACACAATAGAAATATTGTAAATTAAAAATTAAATTTGAATAATATTTAATATTATAAATTATATGTAGGTCCCACTTTATATTAAGTGGCTTTAAGTACTATGTACTTACATTGAAATTAATAATTTGATACAATGGACTTATTGTGCACATACATGTTTTTACATTGTACTTGTATATAAAAAATACCAGCATGTAATTACAGCTGTAATTAATTTATGTAATTACATTTGTAATTACACAGTTGACCCATCCCTCACACCTTAACCTACCCTTAAACCTACCCATACCACCACACCTGTCCCTAACCTTACCCGTATCACACCTCAATAGTAGCAAAAGTGTTTTACAATACAACAGGACCACAATAATATATTTATTACGTATACATTGTACTTATTTTTCGATTTAAGTCCATAGTACTTAAAGCCACTTAATATAAAGTGGGACCTATATTTATAATAATCATTGATTTGTAATCATTTATAATTACTATTTACTTTTTCTAATTAAAATGACTAATTACTATATATTATTATTATTACTATTATTTTAATCCAATCAAGTTCTCGCAAACTCTAAGCTCAATACTTGTTTTTTTTCTTGCCATTGTGCTGTAGGGTCAGCTTCAATTTTAAGATTATATCAGTGTCTACTATGAAGAACAAATACGTCAGGTTGAGTAAACCAACAGAGGACTTCCTGTCTATTCTGTGTCCATAACGTCATGTCTGTGTCTGTACAGGTCTCCATCACGAGGGGATATTCAGGGTGTCTGGCTCCCAGGTGGAAGTCAATGACATTAAGAACGCCTTTGAAAGAGGTGAGTCTATCCAGACTGTCATATGCTGACCCTTCGTTTGTCTATTTCAAATCAAACTTGTATTATTAATGGTTCACTGTCTTCTCCATCATTGTGTCTCAGGTGAGGATCCGCTGGCTGGGGACCAGAATGATCACGATATGGACTCCATTGCTGGAGTGTTAAAGCTCTACTTCAGAGGCCTGGATAACGCCCTCTTTCCTAAGGAAGTCTTCCATGACCTAATGTCCTGTGTCTGTGAGTGTCCGCTTTATTTCCTACACCCACAGTACACGTGCGTACCGCAGACCAGGCTTACCAGATTAGACAATGGAGGAGCTTTTGTCCTAAATGAACTCATGTCTTGTTTATGTTGTTTTTTCCAGCCATGGAGAACCTCCAGGACAGAGCTGTCCACATCCACAAAGTCCTGCTGTCAATACCCAGCAACACCCTGCTTATCATGAGATACCTGTTCGCTTTCCTCAACCAGTGAGTTCCACAAATCAAAGCTCTTTCCACATGTTTCCCCTAAAGTCATTTTATTCTTTTGGTTGTCTGTGATTTCAACTTAAGACAAGGGCTATGACAATCATTAACTCCCACTCATGTCCTTTCAACCCCATATGACTTTCTTAAAGCCAGGAAAACAAACTTTCTTACAGCCCAGGTGCTCTTTTCCTTTAATGAAAATGAATGTTGAATATATACAGTGGGTACGGAAAGTATTCAGACCATCTTAAATTTTTCACTCTTTGTTATTTTGCAGCCATTTGCTAAAATCATTTAAGTTCGTTTTTTTCCCTCATTATTGTACACACAGCATCCCATATTGACAGAAAAACACAGAATTGTTGACATTTTTGCACTTTTATTAACCCTCTGGGGTCCTTCGGCCCAAATGGACCCGAATATTCAAATAATAATTATTTTTTAAATCACAGCTTCCTCGGAATGGTCCAAAATTTGGTGACTTTGTTGGTATTTGGTATATAAACACCCACACAAAAATAGGGACAGGATGTGAATAGTCTAAGTGGTTGTAAAATAGTCACACTCAGGACCTTCGGGTCCAGAATGGACCCACATGGAAAATGAATGGGAAATTGGCAAAAATGTGAAAATACTGAGTTTTTTTTGTGCGTACAATCTACAAATCAGCAACGATCTTGAAAAAAACCACACAACAGTGAAGGGGTGAATCTATAAAACATCAAGAGTGGAAAACAAGCACATCCACACATACACACACACACACACACACACAAACACACTTTTATACACAAACACACCAAAAAAAATCAGATTATACATGTGTTTTGCATTTTTAAAATGCTTAGTTTGTCCACCAGATGGCATCCATCTCATTTCAAAAATTGCTTTTATGAGGCCTAGGCTTGACTCTAAAATGAAATGCAGCTTTAAAAAAAATGTAAAAAATTTTTTTTTTTTTAAATATTTTCTATTATATTCAATGTGGGAAAATTTGGTCATAATTATTGCATTAATACTAATTATAAATTGTTTTATTTTTGAAATTTTCTCAAAACACCAACATAGAAAAGAAAAAATATTATAAAAAACAAGTAAAAAAATATATATATATGATTTTTTTTTTTTAAATACAAATCCTGCCCTTTGGGTCCATTTGGACCCAAAGGTCTAAAGTGTGACTGTTAACGAAGAACCCTAGAGGGTTAAAAAAGAAAAACTGAAATATCACATGGTCCTAAGTATTCAGACCCTTTGCTGTGACACTCATATATTTAACTCAGGTGCTATTCTTCTGATCATCCTTGAGATGGTTCTACACCTTCATTTGAGTCCAGCTGTGTTTGATTATACTGATTGGACTTGATTAGGAAAGCCACACACCTGTCTATATAAGAGCTACAGCTCACAGTGCATGTCAGAGCAAATGAGAATCATGAGGTCAAAGGAACTGCCTGAAGAGCTCAGAAACAGAATTGTGGCAAGGCACAGATCTGGCCAAGGTTACAAAATAATTTCTGATGCACTTAAGGTTCCTAAGAGCACAGTGGCCTCCATAATCCTTAAAGACATTTGGGACGACCAGAACCCTTCCTAGAGCTGGCCGTCTGGCCAAACTGAGCTATCAAGGGAGAAGAGCCTTGGTGAGAGAGGTGTAAAGAAGAACCCAAAGATCACCGTGGCTGAGCTTCAAAGAGTGAACAATTTAAAGGGGGTCTGAATACTTTCCATACCCAATGTATATATATATATAGATGAGAGAGAGAGAGAGAGAGAGGCAAGAGTAAGTTTTTCTCTTTATCCTCATGCTAAAATCAACTGTAAATCCACATTTTATGGGGATTTCAGTTTCTTCTCTGCATGCCCCTGATTAGTTTGAATCCCTGAAGACATGAGCTTTTCAGTGAATAAAAGAATAAATGAGAAAATTTACAGGTCTGGAAGAACATGAGGGTGAGTAAATGATGACAGAATTATTTTGGGGAATGTTTCCTTTAAACCAGAGCCATTTTCCAGTGATTTATTTCAGCTAAATTTACCTCAACATACAAAGAGCTTATATGCAATCTAGACTTACCATTTTACTACAAATGTAAATATTCTCTTCCTAAAAGAGAAAATTGGCCCATACCCAACCTCATCTAAGGACTACAGCACTCAAGCCTCTTGGAACCAGTCCCTCCATATCTCTGCCTCTCATTCTTACACTCTTTTCCACCCTGTGGTCCTTTGAAAGACCCTCCAGACCACAACACGATCTTAGCTTCTACTCCAGACCGCTGCTATGCACGAGGCGTGTCTGATTTTCTTAAAGCATCTGAACCCTTTCCAGCCCTCGTGTGTGTTGAGGTATGGTGTCGCTATCAAGCCCCTATTAGTGCTCCCATGCTGGATGTCTGTAGTCCTCAGTGAATGGGTTCTCTGTTTACGCTACGGCCGATAGATCTTTCCTCCTCTATAAAAGTCAATGGAGGTGCCAGAAGAGGTCTCTAAAGAACTCCTGCTCTCTCTAATGCGCTCTGGCCTGCGAAACAGCCAAATTATGTGCATCGTCCAAAGGTTTGCATACACTCACAAATACACATCAAGAGGGATGGTATAGACGTTTGCAGGACAAGGCAGGGTAATTGGAGATTCCTGTGCAGTTGTAACTGTCTGGAAAGGACAGTTCTCATAAATTTGAAAAACATAAAAAAGAAGACTCTCCATGAGGATGTTTATGGGACACTAGTGCTTTTATCCCAACCCTCTCGCCCCAAACACATATACAAATAAGGATACATTTCCCCACTTTATGGACACATCTGAGTTTTCAGTAATTAAATGGGCATCCTATTAAGTTAGAAGGGGGACAATTAAAAGAGTGTTACGATTCAGAGCAGTCTCACAGACACATAAATGGGAGGAAGCTGGCTTAGGCTCATGATAAATGAGCTGTCGTAAGGAAGGTAGATAGAATCTGGAACTCAGTCTGTTTTTCACATTAGTCCAGCAGGAGCCGGTCTCTCCATGAGAATGGTCATATAATCAGGGATCAGTTTAACATGGTTCTGGATAGCATGACTAGTATTTGTTTATAGGTTTTAATATTTGGTATACTTCAAACCATCAAATCTTAATTGTATTTTTATTTTTTATCCAATCGTAATTAAAGAAATGCATTTCATGTATCTATTTTCAATTTTATTCGATCCATTTATTTATTTTGTATCCTCATCCAACATAATTTTAGGTTAATTAAAAACACAGACATAACAAGATTGTATTTTTTAAAGTTTGAAAATGACTTTGACAGCATCAGAAAAATGCAAAAATAATTGCAAAAATACAGGCTTTTCTTAGCAAATAGTGATTTACTACGTTAAATTAGGGTTTCCCAAACTGGGGTTCACAAACCCCTAGGGATGGAAAGCTAATTATTATTTATATATTTTTTTTTTATTAAATAAAAACAAACAAAAACACTTACTAAAAAGGATATAGACATTTTTGTTGTTTTATTTTTTATGTTGCTGTTGTTATTAAAATATGAACTCAAAATTCAAGTAAAATTTTGATTAACAATTAACATTCCTATATTTTGGTTAATTCTTTTGATGTTTCTCTCTCTTTTAACTAGTCTGTCCCAGTATAGTGACGACAACATGATGGACCCCTACAACCTGGCTATCTGCTTCGGCCCCACGCTCATGTCTGTGCCCGAGGGCCATGACCAAGTCTCCTGCCAGGCACATGTAAACGAGCTCATCAAAACCATCATTATCCATCACGAGAGCATCTTTCCAGGGCCTCGTGAGCTGGAGGGGCCCATTTATGACCGTGGAGGAGCCACTGAGGAATACTGGTGAGTCTAAAATCAGTGTGAGCGAATTCGGTTACAAAGAAGAAAAAAGGATGAAAATGAAGCACATAATCTTGGCAAAATTCATTGGCAGTGAATTTTGGCCCCACATTTTATTGGAGCAGCTGCTCAGCCGAACCACATAACCAGAAATGAGTTGGTCAGACGCGCTTGATTTAATGCAGGACAGGTCTGAAATGATGGATTGAGCATTATAAAGATAAAGAGACATTATAAAGACCAACAGAGCCCTACAGGGAGCCAGAGTTTACATCCTACATATATTCTGCCCATTTAAGCTGTCAGTTCAATGGTTTGAAGACACAGATAGATTTCTGACCCCCAGAAATGTCAGCACACGACCTGGACTCCCAAAAGATGTCACAATGAAGGCAACCAGAACTGTGGAATGCAGCCAGACTTATAAAGCATCATCATGAAAAGTCTGATTTTAAATTAAAAATGAGGTTATCCTCCTTGCTCCAGGCCAAGCGCTAATGAAATGCCTCCTGTAGCTTTTTAATAACGGTTTTGGATGTCAAAGAGGAAATGACTTCAGATTGTTGTGTCACCGTGAGAAGATAGCAACATACAGTGTCCAGATCAGGTTTGTTTGTGAGATGCAGGCATAAAGACGTGGCTCCTTTCATGTGGTTTTCATGCATGGTATTGTTTGGATTGCATGGGCGGTGTAATTAAGACTTTGAGCTGGTGAGATGATGTGTTTTTAGCTCAGGGTTTAGACAGAGTCTCGTTTCAGTTTCCTGCAGCTTTAAGTCACGTGAAGTCGAGACACGTTGACAACATACTGTAGTTAACACTTCGCAAGCTCAGTTCCTGACCTGATATGAATTACTGTTTATTCTGTATTTTAACTTCATCTACATCTGTGTAGCCTTAGATCAGAATTTTAGATTCACCATTCATTTGTAAATTGTTTTACCGTACAGTGTAATGTAAAAGCAAACATTTGTTCTATTTTGCCAGTCAGGGTGCATTATTTAACTAAACTTTTGAGTGAATATCAGAAAGAAATGTCCAGAATATCAGACAGAAATGTGTAATATTACACCCCAAAATTAGAAGAAAATAAATATTTCACATAATGAAAATGAATAATACACAAAATTAGATTATTTTCATTAAATTTAGAACATTTTATTCCCAAATTCTCAATTCTGTATTGTGAAACTTCTGTAAAATTCAACACTGACGCAAAAAAATAGATAGATAGATAGATAGATAGATAGATAGATAGATAGATAGATAGATAGATAGATAGATAGATAGATAGATAGATAGATAGATAGATAGATAGATAGATAGATAGATAGAAATAGATAGATAGATCAGACAGAAAGACAGAAAGACAGACAGACAGACAGACAGACAGACAGACAGATAGCATCACACACATATATATATATATATATATTAGGGGTGTAACGGTTTCAACAAAATTCACGGTTGGGTTCGATGACGATACACTTGTGTCACGGTTCGGTTCGGTACAGTTCGGTACATTTCAAATACAGCAAAAAGAAAGAAATGGCAGCGAAATTTCCTTGATTTAAATTTTTTATTATATTTTTATTAAAACTAACAACATAAAGTATGATATTTTTTTTTACTTGATGGATGGAGTGATGGAGCAATGATGGAGCTATAGCCTACTTGAATTTTCATAGGAGCTTATAAAACAAAACAGCTCCTTGGACAAAATGAAATGTAATATTGTAGTAGTTGTAAACAAAGGTTTATTTTAGTTTAGATAAACATTTGAGGGAAGCAAATGTATTCATAATGTCAAAATAAAACAGATGTGATGTTACACATTATAGCCTACTATTCCTGCCAAACTTACAGATAGTAGTGTTATACAGTAAATCCATGGTGAAGTTGCTGATCTGTGGACACTGGATATTTCATTCATGGCACAATGTTTCTTCCTGGTTTCCACGTCAGCGCTGTTTGATCCGTTAATAACAGAGAAATATGAATGTTTCTCACTAGATCTCGCAGCGATGTTATTACTTCAGAGGCGAATTCAAATGTTTTCTGGATTTGGCGGTGCAGTAACAGTGCTGATGATGAAGATCGGCTCGCGCTGCATTGGTCCAAACTGATAAACGGTCCGACATCCAAACAAACAACCACACAATAACGAGTACCTCAGTTTCGTTCAATTTACATTATATTTGCCATTTGATGTTGGGCAATGTTGTGGTCATGCCAACGTCTCTTACTCTTACATTCTGAACGCGCTTGACACGCGTGACGCGCCTACATTTGAATAACGAAATGTTGGTCGGCAGATCGAACGAACCGTTCGAATTCAAAATGCGTACCGAAAACCGAACCGAAAGCCTCGTACTGAACGGTTCAATACGAATATGTGTATCGTTACACCCCTAATATATATATATATATATATATGTGATAAATAAATTAAAAACTCCTGCCTAGTTTCAGATAAGGACAGACAAAAACACAGTATTGACAGATTTCACACACAGAGTGCTTGCTGAAGTAACAGAAGCTGACGTGCGCTTGTGTTTTGGGGTGTGCTTTATAGTTTCCTGGTCGATGACGTCACACACTGACGTTCCATCTCGCCATTGGATTGATTTCATACGTGCTTCATGACGCACTCATGCAGGGCGTTCCCACAGCGTTTTCACGCAGCTCGAGTTCGCTGATGGGGAACTACAGCTACAGTTTTATTTTAATTTGCAAAAAAGAAACTGCATACAAAAAAACTGAAAGCATGCATTGACTACATATGTTGTCTTGTTTTTGCATGTATTCATAATTTCATTGTATGGGAGCCTGATATCTTGCATTCTTGTGAAAAGAATACAATATAAATCAAATGAAAAAATTAATTGGAAATACTTAAGCATTCTTTTGGTGATGAGAATTTTGCTAGTATTGTGTAACTGTCTAACTAAGAAAGTTTTTGACAGAGAAATTCACTTGTCTTTTGCACCATGATCATCACTGCCCTTACACATGCAAAAGTAAAAATAAGTGTCAAAGTTTTGTCTGAGACTGATGCTGAGAGCAGAATGAGACATGCAATGTCTCTGGGGAAGACATTAAGAATCAGAGCAGCTTCTGACCTCCCTGAGCACAAACTCATCTGCTCATGGGTGAAGAAGCCACAAGGATCATTTTACCTTAAGAGCCCAGATCAAAGCTTACACGCACTCTCTCAGATGGACTGACAGGAGGATCACAGGGTCTTCCTCCCCGACTGACTGCTCAGTGAGACCAATCTGTCATTTTAAAGATTCACTGAAACACTGATAGACGTGTGCTTTGCCAAACCTGCCTGACAATATCAGCCTACACACACACACCAGGCAAAGATTAGCATTATACAGTCATTACCCTTAAGTTCCTTCTGTCTAAAGCTGCTCTCTAATGAAACTAAGCTTTTCATTAGCCAAGACTTCATGCTTGCCAACTGTATGTAATAAAGCGGGATGGTTTTAGTGCGATCTATTCCAGCTGGGTGGAGTTCTGCACTTTTACTCTACAGAGCTTGAATTTCCACCAACGCGTGATACGAGAGAGCAGCTTTTATTGGTACAGTGATGACAGTAAATTAGTCAGTGTTTTTGCTTGAGTGCTCAATGGGAGATCAAATGGGTTTTATACTAAGGATATTAGAGGTTTTCTTGGCCTGTGAATGGCATAACAGAGCTGTTATCAGCATTGAAGTCTGCATGACCTTGGAAACTAGCCATTTTCCTGTGCGTTAGTACAGTGTATTCTGGTCTCATTAGATTCCCCAAAGGAGTTGAGTGAGGGCCGGTTCAGTTTGGAGTCAAGAGGCCACAGGAAGGTCCAGCTTTGATCCTTGTATCTGTGTTCTGCTTCCTGTTTTGCTTCAAAGAAGCATATACACACTGTTTCAGGAATGAAGAGAGAGAATCGTAGAGGGCATAACTGGTTCTCAGAAATAGTCACATTCATTTCGCGAATATATTTTGTTCTTCTGCTCTTCCCCTCTCAGTATTACTAGAATTGAAATGTTTGACCGCACCTACTCTCTTTTTAAATTATTACTTTTTTCCTCATTTTTAAATAAGTTGTCAAAACTTTGAAATATATGGGAATTATGCAGTAAAATAATTACATAAAACTGGTGGGTTGTGACCCAATAAGGGGTCATGATTGTGATTTGGTCATTAGGTTTGGTCATTATCTGCATGTTAAATGAAAATAATAAAATGCAACTAAACCTATAACCATGCTTATTAAGAACGGTATCATAAAAATATGAATATTATAAATAAGTTTATCAGCTTACTTAAAAATGCTTCTATTCTTGTGTGGTTGGTGGCAAAAACTTGGTATTTTGGTGCATTTTTTAATATTTTTTAATTTTTTTATTTATACAATTATTCAAAAGTTTGGCGTCAATGTTTTTTTGTTTTTTTTAAGAAAGACTTTTATTCAGCAAAGATGCATTAAATTGATCAAAAGTAACAGTAAAGGCACTTATAATGTTACAAAATGTTTCTATTTTAAATAAAATGTTGTTTTTTTAACATTGATAATAGTAAAATGTCTCTTTTGGTCAAATAAATGCAGCCTTGGTGAGCATAAGAGATGTCTTTCAAAAACATTTAAACTTTTGAATGGTAATTTTGTTTGTCTTTTATTTATTTGCTGAACGGTTTCACTTAAAATTGAAATTCACACCTTCACACAATTTATCTAGAAACAAAAAAATATATAATTATAACATTTAAGCAGAAGCCTGTGCATCACAATAATGAGAAACATAAATTTAGTCAGAGCTGTCACCAAACTTTTAATTTGTTAATGTATATGCGAGTATGTATTGAATGTAAATTGAATCTAAAAACGTTTGTGTTGTCATTTCTTTCTTGCTGTCAATTCTACAGTGATAGTCCACACATTGAGCCCCCCCTAGTGGATGAACCCGCACCTGACACCACGTCTGAAATCCACAACAGCGATGATGGTAAGCCTAGACACCATAGAAGACCATACTAACATGCACACACATCTTCCAAAAGACACTGCACCAAAAGTCTGCTCCTATGTCACACTCCTCTGTCTGTGCTCCCACTCTTCAGCTCCAAAGCCGTTTTTGATGAGTGTGCTCTAACCTGCCTGGCTTCCCATGCAATAACCTTCCCATGCTCTCTCTTCCCTCTCACTCTCTCCCCTTCCTGTCTTTCTCTGTCTCTCATGTCTCTAAGTAGTAAAGTCAGGGTCCTTGAACGTTTCAGAGTCTGACCCCATTCGAGGCCATCGCACGTTTCGACTACACTGGACGCACCAACCGCGAGCTTTCCTTTAAGAAGGGGGCGTCTTTGCTGGTGTACCACCGTGCATCTGAGGATTGGTGGGAGGGTCGCCACAACGGCTCGAGAGGGACTCATTCCACACCAGTACATAGTAGTGCAGGACATGTAAGCTGTTCGGTTTATTGATTTTAACTAATGATATTGGCCAGAACTGCTTTTCGAATGAGTTAGTGAGCTAGAATCTATGATCTTAACTAATAATAAGACCACCTATAGTGTGTTAATTCTAAAGTGATTTCAGTGTAATAGGCCGGATGGATATGCAGGCAGAGGAAGTCCCAAAGCTGACTTAGAGGCATCCCATGATTCTGTGGAAGAGAAGGTGTCTGCCAGAGCCAGTGCCAGTTCACCCATTGGAGGTCATGTTGCTGATATATACCTAGCTAACCTCAACAAGTAAGTTGATAAAAATTGTGAAACTAAAATGAAAACATTATATTATAAATTTTAGGAGCTGTCAAAATTAACACGTTAATGAATGCAAATAATTTTTTTCATTTTAAAGTTTTACAAATATTTAGCAAATACAAATCAACTTAGCATTTGGCTAGCATTATATTAAATGATCAATCTCTTATTCATGTTAGTGCTTTTAAAACAGTTCAAGCGTGATAAGACACAAAAGAGAACACAGTGTTGCGTGACGGATCAGCGCATAGGAAAAAGCCGCTTTAGACGGCACTTAAACAGACAAAATTGCACAAAATTATGCCAAAATTCCCTTTTTTTTGAGTATCTTCGCAAGCACAGTCTTAAATGAGTTTAAAATAAGTCCTAAAGGACCATAAAGTGTTGTGTGAAAATGGGATGTGTGAAAACCTTATTCAATTTCTGTATATTAACTACCTGTTAGACCTACCTGGAAATCTTAAAGCATTGTTTACAAGGTTACATGGGTCAAAAACAAAAACATTAATCAGTTTTTGTGCATTTTGACGAGTGAAAATCTGAACTGGTCTGACTGGGCCAGTAGAAAAAAAATAAGCCCTGATATATTGAAAGGCATAAGGTAAATGTGAAGTTCGCTTAAAATTAAAAAGTTGTTATTTTTTTAAAGCCTAATAAATATATATCTTTCAATTATACTTTGATGCTAAAATTAAGGGAAAAATCAATCTAATAGACACAGTATTCAGGGTGTACCGCGGGGTTTAAAAAGCATTAAAAAGTGATAAATCAAAATTGTCAAATTTAAGGCCATTAAATTGTATCTGTGATACTGACCTTCTTTCAAAAAAGATGAATAAACAAATGTAAATGAAACCAAATTAAACAAAATATAGGCTACTGTCTGTATGTCTACATAAATCTGGAGATTAAATGTGAAATTATTTTGATACAAAAATATATTAAAAACTTTAACGTTGGGTGAGATTAATCACAATTAACTAACAGAAAAATCTGTGATTTATTTGGTTATTTAAAAAAAAATTATCGTTTTGACATGCATATATATATATATATAAATCGTTAGAAATATTAATTTAATATATTAAAAAAGGATATAAGACACATTTGCAATATTTTGTAATGTATATTTTAAAATTATTTGTAATAATTTAATATTTAAGTCCCTTAAAATGTCTTAAGTACCATTCAAATCTTCTTATATCATTCAAATACATTCTTTTCATAATATTGACATTTTGCCTACACTTTATCCACCTCAGGTTGAGGAAACGTCCAGAATCAACCAGCATCCGGAGAACGATCCGGACAGTGGAGGGTCTTGGTGAGGGCTCATCTGGAGCCACGGGGGGTTGAAGACCTCCTCCATGCCTGCAGGTGGACTGACCAAGGAGGGGACAGACAAGCGACCAGTCAGCGCTCACAGCGTCCTGAACTCCATCACTCGCCACTCATCTCTGAAGACTAAGGTGGAAGGTCCTCAGCTCCGAAAGTCTACGCCTGCAGGACGATCCAAGAGTTTCAGCAACCACAGACCACTGGAGCCGGAGGTCATCGCTCAGGTGGAGCACAGCTCACAGGTACAACAAGTCAGTTCTTCACTGCTGCACGTGATTCATTCTATTGTATTATTTCAATTCAGCAACATTCAAACCCTGTCAGCTTTCATCCAAAATGTCATGCAGGTAAACTGAAAGTCCATTTTCCTCTTTGTAAAAAGTGCTGAGCTCTCCAGAGTGTCTGTGTATGAAAGCATCCCATTTATCTTTCTTTGAACTGTAATTTCACGGCTGGATAGAGGTCCAGGATCGATCCCGACTGTGGTTGTAATTGAGTTGGAATTCCTGCGGTCAAGTCATCCTTTGTTGTTGAACTGCCTGTACAACTGATATCAGAACAGACTGACCTTGGCTAAAACTAAAGCTACAAATGTTTATTTGAAAAGGAGTGAAGTACTAAAAAAATGACACTAAACACACCATCAAACTGTCGTTACCATACAGCAGGGCTATTCAATTGGCAGCCCGCCAATCATCTCATAAGGCCCAAGGGCACCCAACCTCCCTCCTCCTATTTTCTGGTGGTTTGGTTAGATATGCACGTGGCCACAGTGGCGCCTGCAGCTGGACGACTATACGCACTGTGTGTGTGCCATGAGCCCTCCGACTGACCTGAGAGAAACATTTTCAGTCTGAATATTTTAGCAGATATGTGTGTCCCGTATTTCTGTCGACTGAACCAGCGATATTAATCATTCGTTGGTTCGATTATTTCCTTTCCATGAATTGGCCAATCGCGCTTGCATAACGGTCTGAAACGATTCGAATTCGTTCGGACCATTCTGTCACTGAATCATCTGAAGCGGTTTCTTGGTCAGTAACAACAAATAGAGAACAAAATAGCGCTGGTTTCAGTTGTTTCACTAGTTGACTTTGAACTAGGCAGCACGGCCCAGTGGATAACGGAACGCAAGCTTAAAGCTACACTGTGTGATTTTTACCCCATGTAGAGGTGAAAAGGTATATGACCATCCAGTGAATATTAGTTTCTGTTCCTCTCAATTCCGATTTCATTTTAACTCCAACGGTGGCCAATGGAGTCCAAGATTAACATGGCTTCCAGTTCCACCTCATCCATGAGTGTTAACTTGAAACGTAAACGTGAACGGCGAAGCTTGAATTAACGGGTATGTCCCTCTTTGGCTAATGTACTTTCAAGATGGAGGGGCAACATGAGACCGAACATTAGAACCCCTTACCTGTATGTATTTTCAATGGCATATTATACACTCACGAGAATACTTTATTACTTGAACAAAGTAAATATTCATTAATGAGCACAAATATTTTTGAAAGAACTAAGTGTTTTTAGCTAAGAATAAAAAAGAGTTACACAGTGTAGCTTTAAAGGAGTTGTGTTTACTCCGGTCCCGGACACTATTATTAAACAGCGTTGTGACATCCAGTGAGAAGCGTTTCAGTCGGACACTCCTCTCTGTTACAAACACAAATCACTCAATGATTTTAACTAGCTTTAAATCGGATGAAACAGCCTTAAGATTCAACACTAGTGAAGAGTAAAATAGAAGAAACATGAACAAAGTTAGAATAGCCTACTATAAATGCCCTAATTACCACCCTTACAAACATTTACCATGAATGTAATAATTTACCATGGTTTGGGCATAAATGTGGAATATTTATATTGAATACTATGTTATCGTCATTTATATTGCATAATATTGTATAATTCATATATTTGTACATGGCTGTAATATAAGTTATTAATTATGGTCTGCATACTGTTGGGTACCACATTTCCAAGTAAATGCAATATATTTTTTTACTTTACTTACTTATTGATACTGTTATGTTTCAATAAATAAGCTAAACCCACTGGCCCACCTCAACTTTTCGATTTAATAATCCGGCCCTCTAATGAAGCTAATTCAATAGCCCTGCCATACAGGGTCCAAAATAAAAATGTCAAAAACCATTTTCATAAAAATAGACTTTAAAAAGTTAGTCATCAATACCTTTTTTTTTTCAATTGTAATATTTTTGTAGATAATATTTTGTTTGCCAAAAATATATTATATATTAACCAGTTAACTGAAGCCTTCATAAGATGATACATTTATTTAACATTATGCATGATGTGTGTGAATTCAAGTCTTCTATTAAATTTAAATGATATCTACATTACATTACGATAAATTAAATTCATTAAAAATACATAACATTAAAATTATTAGGGCTGTCAAACGATTAATCGCGATCAATCACATCGCAAATAAAAGGTTTTGTTTTTGCATAATATATGTGGGTGCACTGTGTATAATTATTTATATATATATATATATATATATATATATATATATACACACACATGCTTGTATATATTTAATAAATATTTTCATGTTTATACTGTGTATATATATATATATATATATATATATATATATATATATATATATATATATTTATATATAAATAATATTTTTTTCCTAAATATTTCATGCGTTTGTGTATTTAAATGTATATATAAAAAATTATTATACACAGTGCACCCACATATATTATGTAAACAAAAACTTTTATTTTGGATGCGATTAATCACGATTAATCATTTGACAGCCCTAAAAATTATATATATTTATTTCAGAATGAAAAAAAATTATAAAAATAAGAAGAAGCAGCATAAGAAGTGTTGTTTGTTCAAAATATATAAAATATAAAATAATCACATATGCAGGCCCGGCTGCAGGATGAAATGACTGAGGGGGCATGTGAAATTGTTAGGGGGCTTAACTTTATACAATCAATGAACAATCACAATACACACACCTCGCTTTGGAACAACAGATTTTTAAATGCAGCGCTCCATAAAACATCTCCATATGCGACTGCACAGGTAACTGTGTAATAAAAAGATAAGCCAGCATAATTTATTATTCATATATGAACTCTTTTTCGACGCTGAAGTTTAAATATTCTTACTGACTCCCCAGAGTGAGTTTTTTATTTTAGAACGTTCCCCTCCTTAAGGTTTCCATGGCAACACGTCACATTTGTCATCGTGACACACCGCAGCTACAATAATGAATGATGTGTATCGCTTTCATATTTAGTTTCTCCTATTATATTCAAAATATTTTACAAACTGACCTACCATGTCATCAACTATCTGATATTCCGAATTGTCAAAAATGTGTAAGTGGGTGTATTTGGTTATAAATAATCTTGATCTTGATCTATAACGTGAGAAGGGCGCCACCATGTGTGTATTTGCGTCACGGCTTCAGAGAGTCCTGTCAGTCATCATCAGTTTCTGTGCCGGTGAACTGTGAGAAGAATGGAGTAAACTTTATAGTCACTTCCACTATGTTTGTTTGATATGAATAACACACGTTGGCAAATTATATTTGAATAGATTGTTATTGCTGCTTCCACAGACATCCGTGTGTATTTTACAAACTCCAAATGTATTGTTTCACTAGTGCTTATGAGTATTTCAATGTCCTGAAACCTAAAATAAACATTATGAGGTTGAAAACACTGCGTAACCGGTAGTTTTGATATGACAGCTGCTGAGCTCGTTAGTCTCCTGGCTCAGTGCCAGACAACGCGCGAATTTGCCATGTCACTAAACATTACATCCCATTTGGGAACCGTACCGCTCAAAAGATTAAAATGTATTTGTACCATTAAAATACAAAAATGAAACTGAGGGGGCACAAATCAGTATCCTGAGGGGGGCAATGCCCCCTTTTGCCCCCTGCGCGCCTCGGCCGCTGCATATATAAATGACTAGTATTTATCTTCCTTCACTTCTTCTCTCTAAGGACATTCTGAGGCCACTGATGAACACGGCTCCTGAGTGAGCTGCGGGAGCTGGAGCGGCAGAGCAGTGTCAAACACGCTCCTGATGTTGTGCTGGACACCCTAGAGCAGCTAAAAGCGGCGGGCGTCCCTGAACCCTCCAGCCCGCTTCATTCCCGCCTGCTCGCGCGAGGCCGACTCCTCCCAGCATCCTCTGCAGCGCAGCGCCAGTTCGGCAAGCGACATGCCCTCACCTTCGGCCCGGCAAGAGCGCCGGTCCCAAGAGCCCTCTTTCGTCAATGTCTACCACAGGTCTGTCTGCTTCCGGCTCCGGCTTCAGAGATAACAGACCCCCGGCCACCAAACCCAAGCCTGTCGTGTTCCCAAAAAGCAGTTCGGCTGGGGCAGTCCAGCGATGGGATCCCGACCACCACCATACCACCAACACCACCACCACCCCCTCCACCACCCAACGACAAGTCCTGTCCTGGTCTGAGGCTTTACAGCCTCAATTCAAATCCTGTTTCTTCAGTAATTCCAAGAGCACCTCTCACAGACTCTTTTTTCGGATCTTAACAAACTCAAACTATATTGGAAGCTTGTGTGTGAGTGTGGAATTAATAAACTATTGGAGTGATTTTACAGCACTGTTTTAGTTTGGATTGAGACATGGATATTGGCAATCCTTTTCTAATCCCAAATGAGTGGTTTGGAGTTCTTCTGCCTGATTTTATGGGAAAGGGTCAGACTTTGAGGAAAAACAAGCAATGGATAGACTTTTTTCCTACCAAACTCGTGTGCTGACGCAACTTGAAGCAGGTTACAGACGGCACAGCATCGCAGGGAATCGAAAAAAAAACAAACACCTCCAACATAACTCGTCCTTTTCCTACGGAATTCTACAAATCTGTTAGACAATTATCACTTAGGTTACAGTGCATTATCACCATATAATCCACATCGGCGCAGTTTCTGCTTCTCTTTTAAGCGAATCGCAACCATAGACGTGCACCTAAACATGACAAAGGTAAAGGAACACCTTTGCACTTGAGGATTCACAAGATATTTGCATGGCGAACGGACACGGCTTCCCCGACAAATCGGATTTTCTCATTTCGATACGTCAAAAGCACTTCTGAAATTATTATAACAGTCTGAACATTTCATTTTATTGTAATATTATATCTATCAGTGGGCACATTTAAAAGAGGGTGTTGTTTTGTAGAAGTTTAATAATTATGATTATAACCTGGAAAAAAAGAGCTCTAAAAATGAGGAATGTCAATGCAAGCACATTATTTCTTCACCACCTGTGTATAAAGCTAAAAACAAAAACAGATAAAAGAAAATAATTTTATTTAATTTTCCCTATAGTTTATTAATCACCTCTGGGTCTGTATCACGTGTATCTATGTATTAGTATGTGTGTTTACGTACAGTATATGTATATTCAGAATCTTAGCAGCCTAAGACAGCAGTTTTTTAACAGTCTTTTATGGTCTTTATCGACTGTGCAAAGGGAAATACTTTTTAATTCAAACTGAACTAAAGAAGGGACACACATGTAAAAACATGGCTCGCTTTCTCTGGCCCCCTTTCACGACTCGGGAGCATGAAGGTTCTGCAATCTTCCTGTCCAAGTAGCTAAATGTCCCTCACACAGACAGAGAATGGATCGGACAAGTCTGTATTTTCCTAAGCGAGGCCTTATTATTCTAGAAGAAAATTGAGTTGTGGTGGTTGGTCGAAGTAGTCTTGCTTCACTTTGAAGCATTACGAGCCCTGAACAGTCTCTGCACGCGCCTGACCGCTGACTCCTGGAAAATATCTATGGACAGATTTAGATGTTTTGACCGAGCATTTCCCCCCCAAATAATGTTTTTTCTAACGTGTTATTTTCTGAATGTGCTGTCGTGTTCTGAAAACATCACAGGTGGTGACATTTGTTCATGTGTTCATGATTGGAAGTGTGTTCTGTGTGTGTTGTTCCCGATACCTCAAAAAGGCAACTGGAAAAACTGTCTTATTGGAGTTGTTTTGTGGGTGGGACTTTTACATGCAAATGACAGCAGGTAATTCACGATGTGTGTTAAATGTGTAATGTTAATAGTATGCTGTTGGCCGAGGCCTCTGTTTACACATGAAATGTTGTCTTTCATTGAGTAAATTTGAAATCAATCATTATACACTTGAATCTGCATTGTATGTTTGTGAACAAATTAAGTGAGGGTGATTTTCTTTCTCTTTTTTGTAATCATAACTATTGTTAAAACGTAATTCCTGTCTCAGTCGAAGCAAGACTGTAAAATGAATTGTCTTGTCGGATATATTTATAGTTGTCCATTCAGATATCTGTTACCAGAGAAACCTGTGTTCAGATGTACTTTGTATATACAATTGTGTACATTACAGAGGTACATTCTTTTTTTTCCTATTTTGTTTGTGGGTTTTTTTTTCTTTTTGGTACAATATTGTACAGTTACAGCAATAGTAGTTGCCACTCAAATATACATGATATAATTCCACGTGTAGTTCTTGTAGTAAACATTTTTAAATAAAAAAAATTGCTTGCTAAACGTGTATTTGATTGTTTCAATAAAAAGATGCAAAATGTGAAAAATATCTTTTCCCCCAAAATTTTACCAGCCCTGTCAAAAATAAATACCTGCTAAAAATGTCTTTGTTTCAATAAAATAAGTGTAAAATATGAAAATGATATTTTTTCCCAAATTTTACCAGCCACTGTTTTTTAGTTTTTTCATTTTAATTAAAAAATATTCTCCATACCTGTCTTATACCTATCTTATACCTTTACCTTTTTTATTTTAAAATATAAATGGCCATGGATCTTTTTATGATCCATTTTAGTGTCAATCTGAGATGTCTTTAAAGTAGCTGACATTTTACCTGCCATTACACAAAAAGCATTCATACAAAGTTTCATTTGTTATTTGTCTTAAAGTTTATGAGAGTGATTCACATCATGGCATACCTTTGTTCATATGGAACTAGAAAGGGACTGTCCCACTACGGCTCCCATTTCTGGTTTGTTCACTGGAATAAAAAAAAATCAACATAGCAAGGAATTTAATAAGGAAACTAGAGAAATATGTCCACATTTCTTGCTAATTTCCAATTTGTTATATATACATACACTCTATCGGCCACTTTATTAGGTACCCCATGCTAGTAACGGGTTTACACCCTTTTGCCTTCAGAACTGCCTCAATTCTTCGTGGCATAGATTCAACAAGGTGCTGGAAGCATTCCTCAGGGAGTTTGGTCCATATTGACATGATGGCATCACACAGTTGCCGCAGATTTGTCGGCTGCACATCCATGATGCGAATCTCCCGTTCCACCACATCCCAAAGATGCTCTATTGGATTGAGATCTGGTGACTGTGGAGGCCATTTGAGTACAGCGAACTCATTGTCATGTTCAAGAAACCAGTCTGAGATGATTCCAGCTTTATGACATGGCGCATTATCCTGCTGAAAGTAGCCATCAGAAGTTGGGTACATTGTGGTCATAAAGGGATGGACATGGTCAGCAACAATACTCAGGTAGGCTGTGGCATTGGAACGATGCTCAATTGGTACCAAGGGGCCCAAAGAGTGCCAAGAAAATATTCCCCACACCATGACACCACCACCACCAGCCTGAACCGTTGATACAAGGCAGGATGGATCCATGCTTTCATGTTGTAGACGCCAAATTCTGACCCTACCATCCGAATGTCGCAGCAGAAATCGAGACTCATCAGACCAGGCAACGTTTTTCCAATCTTCTATTGTCCAATTTCGATGAGCTTGTGCAAATTGTAGCCTCAGTTTCCTGTTCTTAGCTGAAAGGAGTGGCACCCGGTGTGGTCTTCTGCTGCTGTAGCCCATCTGCCTCAAAGTTCGACGCACTGTGCGTTCAGAGATGCTCTTCTGCCCACCTTGGTTGTAACGGGTGGTTATTTGAGTCACTGTTGCCCTTCTATCAGCTCGAACCAGTCTGGCCATTCTCCTCTGACCTCTGGCATCAACAAGGCATTTCCGCCCACAGAACTGCCGCTCACTGGATGTTTTTTTCTTTTTCGGACCATTCTCTGTAAACCCTAGAGATGGTTGTGCGTGAAAATCCCAGTAGATTAGCAGTTTCTGAAATACTCAGACCAGCCCTTCTGGCACCAACAATCATGCCACGTTCAAGTCACTCAAATCACCTTTCTTCCCCATACTGATGCTCGGTTTGAACTGCAGGAGATTGTCTTGACCATGTCTACATGCCTAAATGCACTGAGTTGCCACCATGTGATTGGCTGCTTAAGAAATTAAGTGTTAACGAGCAGTTGGACAGGTGTACCTAATAAAGTGGCCGTTGAGTGTATATATTAGGGCTGTCAAATGATTAATCGTGATTAATCACATCCAAAATAACAGTTTTTGTTTACATAATATATATATATATATATATATATATATATATATATATATATATATATATATATATATATATATATATATATATATATATACACACACACATGCTTGTACTGTATATATTTAAGAAACATTTTCATGTGCATACTGTATATAGATTTATATATAATTTATATTATATATAAATATAAATATTTTATATATAAATAATATTTTTTTTCTTAAATATACATGCATGTGTGTATAATAATATAAATACAAAATAATTACACACAGTGCACCCACATATATTATGTGAACAAAAACTTTTATTTTGGTTGTGATTAATCGTGATTAATCATTTGACTGCCCTAAATAAATAAATAAATAAATATATATATATATATATATATATATATATATATATATATATATATATATATACATACATACATACATACATACATATATATATATATATATATATATATATATATATATATATATATATATATATATATATATATATTAACATTATAATAGCCTAATATAATATATAATAATAAAATATTTTATTTGTAACACAAATTGTAACGCAAGTATGTCAGAATTCTGTCAGGATGTTAAGAAGTAACCTGAAAGTGCTTATTGGATTCTTGAGGAAATTAAGAGGCAAAATGATGATAATTTATTTAGCCTTAGCAGGAAATATGGAAATTTTCTTCCGCAATCTAAAGAGCTTTTTAAAGAAATTCCTAACATCTGCTAAAAGTAAAAGTTCCGCGTGTTTTCTTTGAACAGAAATGAGCTCGTGCTTTTCTAGAGAAGTGTGTGCTTGTCCCTCTGCCGGCCTCCACTAGAGGGCGACATACATATTTTGGTTTGTTGTTACTTTTTTAATTTTTATTATATTGTGGACTAAAATGGTTAGTGTTTTCCAAAATAAACGAAATACTCTGACCCACAAAGTAACATTTTAACTTGTGGTATTTTTCCTATCTAACCGGAAAAACAAATAACGCTACACGAGAGGCACCAAACAAGGAAGTTCCTAACAGAAAGGAAAGTAGATGCTGATCAAGTTTCCGTCGAGCTGCTCTTATAACTTCTACTAGAGGACTGTCAGAGTAATATTAGTCTGTAGAAAAACTCAAACGGATTGACAAACTCGGATTAAAGTGGAAAATGCGTCGGCATCTAACACACAAATGGTTGGTTTGTTTTTGTATTTTCGACTCAAATCAGAGCGATGACGACGAAGATGATTTTAGGGGAAAGCCTCTCAAAAGTGTCGGCAGTTTATTCACATATCGTCTTTCTATAAATAATAACTAATTTTCGCAAAAATAGTGTGATTTTTTTTTTGTTCTCACTCTTTTTTGTAGGTCATTTAGGAAGGAAATGGACCTTATTTGACACTTCTGTTGTGATGAGAGACGTGGTGAGGTCAAAAATTCATCGGCAAGTCACTACTGTTTAATAACGTTAATGTTACACTCTTTAATCACACTTGATTAAAAAGTGCTTCGATGAGAGAAATACTTAGTTTGATTCTGTTTACCTTACGTTCAGCACATAAACACTTACATTTTAAGTTCTGTAGGAATGTCAAAACTTAACAGACCAGGGTTTCATTAGCTAACGTTACATTATTTACATTTTACCTGCTCAGGTAACGTTATACAGCAAAAGGATGTGTTTGTGTGTCCACACACACATATATATATGTGTGTGTGTGTGTGTGTGTGTGTGTGTGTGTGTGTGTGTGTGTGTGTGTGTGTGTGTGTGTGTGTGTGTGTGTGTGTGTGTGTGTGTGTGTGTGTGTGTGTGTGTGTGTGTGTGTGTGTGTGTGTGTGTGTGTGTGTGTAGAAATTCATACCTAATCTCAGGTAAATCATGTTGCCAATGAAATATGTTTAGATATGCAATATTTATTAATGTGTGGGTGGGTGGGTGTGCAATATATTTTAATTGGCTAGATGATTTACATATTACCTGGTTACCAAAGTTAGGCTATAAACTTCTTTTGGACATGTATGGACACACATATGGTCACGTGTGTTTGTACAATATATTTTAATTGGCAACATGAGTCACATATTACCTGGTATTTTTCTCAGGTATGAACTTCTGCATAGTGACATGGACACACACACATATGTGTGTGTAAATATATATATATATATATACATATATATATATATATATATATATATATATATATATATATATATATATATATATGTATATGAAGAGTTCAGATGCAAAAGCCTCTAAATGCCATTTGAAATGTTCTTCTAAATGACCATTTTTATCAAGTCTTGTATATTTAAGTTCAGTAATTTCACTTAAATGACAATTAATAGGTAATCTTCATTGCCATTTTGAACTTACTGAAATTACTGAACTTAAATATACAAGCTTGATAAAAATGGTCATTTTAGAAGAAAATTTCAAATGGCATTTAGAGGCTTTTGCATCTGAACTCTTCATATACACAAAAATGTGTGTGTGTATATACACACACACACACACACACATTTTTGTGTTAAATGTTCAATAGTGTTTGGTGCCACTGCCACTGAGAATACTTTATTAATCCCATGAATAAAATTGCAGTACCTTTAGGGGAAAGATGAAATCATGACAGTACTGAATGAAGCGCAATCATGAGAGCGATTATATTGTGAGAGCAAAAAATACATATTTGAGAAAATAAATAATCAGGCAGTGTTCAAAACTATCTGCTTGCATTAGCTCGGTAAGTTTGTAATAATGTTTTTAATTCCAGTGGCACTGGTGGATTTCCGCGGGAGATTCCAGCATGCCTTCGTCATTACGTCTCCCGCTTACGATTCACCCGCTGTAAAATGCAAAAGACTTTGTTCGGAGTGGCTAACGGAAGGACATTATGTAGTTGCGTCAATGCTGACGTTGTTAACGTTAACAAAGTATTTGCACTGTTTTGCGTGATATGATAAGCAATTTTTAGATTTAATCAGCGCAATTTACTGCAATGTCAGAACCAGAATTAAAGTGGATGTTTCTTACTTATTCAGATGACACATTCGGGTGAAAATTCTTATGTTGGTTATACTTCCAAAAGAATAATCTGTGATTTTTGAATCAGAGAAAGATGCCAGTATCGACACCATTGTGGTCTCCTCAAACATTGTTCATCCGCGCTGTTCAGTGTCGAAGTACAACTCGTGTAAAGTTGATAGTTCTGCGAATAACTGCAATTGCAGATTTCTAACAGAAATGGCGACAAAGAGGAAAAACGTTGGACTGCAGCTTTAAATATAAAACTTAGCATTAAATATTTACTACATCAGAGGTTTTTTTTTCTTTTTTTTTGTCATAAACAGATACAGTCATGTCATCCCCTTGTGTCAACATGGCAAGTACAGCAAACTACCTTTGGTCCCTGGATGATGTTCTTGGACAGGGGGCGACAGCCAGCGTCTTCAAAGCACGAAACAAAGTACTTCACCATCAACAATGTTTTCCTAAATCCCTTACAAAAACAGTGCATAGACTTGACATTTTACACTAACTTACTTTATATTCCTGTAGAAAACAGGTGAGCTGGTGGCCGTGAAGGTCTTTAACTTGATGAGCTACAATAGACCGTATGAGGTCCAGATGAGGGAGTTTGAGGTGCTGCAGAGGCTCAATCACGTCAACATCGTTAAACTCTTTGCTGTGGAAGGAGGTACGTATCTGATGTGGTTTGTGATGTTGTTCAAGATTTTCCAGCTATGATAAAATGCTTTGATGTTTAAGTTTCCGATGATGCATTTTGTCTTGATCAATTATGGACAACTGTGTGCAAGTTTGTATTGTTTCTATAGACCTTATGCACCAGAGAAACGTGGGCGCCGTCATCTTTAGAATATTGTCTTTGAACTTCCGTTTTTGCGGTCTCTCTGTATATTTCTATGGCATCCCTGTCGAGGAGTAATTAGCTGGTGATTTGGATTTACTTATTGTAGAGTTATCATGAGCATTGTAATGTTTATCATAAGCACTGTAAAGCAGATGTCTTAACAAATGTCGACCGGGAAATTTTTTACGAGCAGTTCATTCATTCCTATGCAAGATAGCTATGAAAATACAGACCGGAAGTCAAAAGACAACGAGTGCAGCGCTGAAAAAGGGCGGGGCTACATAAGGTCTATAAAACAGCACATACCAATGGTATTTAATACAGTGAAATTCCAGACATAACCATAAACAAGCATGATAATATTTTATCAATATTTTCGCAACCATTCCTATTGCAAAGGGTTTATATAGATTATATAGAAAGTTTGGGGTGTGTACAATTTTTTTTTTTTTTATAAGAAAGAAATACTTTTATTTAACAAGGATGCCAAAGCTAAACTTTCTGTTTATGAAATAGTAATGAAAAGTTGTTTTTTTTTCCACAGAAACGTAATAACAATATATTAAGCAGCACAACTGTTTTCAACATTGATAATAAAAATAAATGTGAGTTGTGACTGCTGTTAATTCAGTTTTGCCATCACAGAAATATTAATAATAATATTACTGTTTTTATTGTTTATTTATTACTGTTTACTGTTGATCCACTACTACTAACTATAGTGGCATAAATGGCAAAAACAAAATAATAATAAATAATAATTGCAGTAGTAATAATAATTGCATTTCCATTCTGCATATTATGTTTTATTGTTGCAGTCTGTGAAATAAAAATATCTGTTCTGTATGTTGGTTATAGCCACTTAAATTATTTAAAGGGCAATATAATTTGATCTTAAAATGAGATGAAATGAGACCATTATTTTCAAACATTCTATAAAACTTGTATAACTCTTCACCTAATCTGAAAATGTCATTTTTAAAGCACTACCATTTTTATTCCTGTGCATGTTGTGCAGATGCATATGAACCCGAAGCAGAGGGTTCTGGTGATGGAGTTCTGTTCAGGTGGGAGTCTGCTGAACATGCTGGAGGAGCCTGAGAATACGTTTGGACTTCCTGAATCCGAGTTCCTCATTCGTATTGCAGTGTGTGGGTAAGAACCGACAGAGTAAATGAAGCATGTAAATAGTAAGATCAGTAGTTCTGAGTAATGGAAACGAGAGTTACATACATAACCGAGACATTTCTGCTCTTGTTAGGAGGCATTGCTGTGTGTAAATTGTGCTTTTCTCCCCATTTGCACATATACAGTCCAAGGAATGAACCACCTGCGGGAGAATGGAGTAGTGCATAGGGACATCAAACCTGGAAATATCATGAGGCAAGTGGGTGAGGATGGCCGCTCGGTGTACAAGCTGACAGACTTTGGTGCTGCTCGTGAGTTGGAGGATGATGAGAAGTTTGTGTCAATATATGGCACAGAGGAATATCTGGTAAGGAGATAACGCTGTTGAATTGTTCAGTAAGCTCAAAAGCTTCCTCTTCCTGTATTTTTTTAGCCATTCACAGAAAATGCAGCGCATCATATCTGAATATGTCATCAGGTGTTTGTTGTGGTTGGTCTTTGATAAAATAACCCTTGTGAACGTGTGTTTCAGCATCCGGACATGTACTGAGCGTGCAGTATCTGAGGAAACCTCAGCAGAAAACGTATGGTGTGTCTGTGGATCTGTGGAGCATTGGCGTCACCTTCTACCATGTTGCCAGTGGCAGTCTTCCCCTTCATACCATATGGAGGACCACGCAAAAACAAGAAGGTCATGTAAGAAACTGATTTTTTTTTCTAATAAATTATACACTCACCGGCCACTTTATTAGACAAGGTGCTGGAAGTATTCCTCAGGGAGTTTGGTCCATATTGACATGATGTCATCACACAGTTGCCGCAGATTTGTCGGCTGCACATCCCATGATGCGAATCTCCCGTTCCACCACATCCCAAAGATGCTCTATTGGATTGAGATCTGGTGACTGTGGAGGCCATTTGAGTACATTGCAAACTCATTGTCATGTTCAAGAAACCGGTCTGAGATGATTCCAGCTTTATGACATGGCGCATTATCCTGCTGAAAGTAGCCATCAGAAGTTGGGTACATTGTGGTCATAAAGGGATGGACATGGTCAGCAACAATACTCAGGTAGGCTGTGGCGTTGCAACGATGCTCAATTGGTACCAAGGGGCCCAAAGAGTGCCAAGAAAATATTCCCCACACCATGACACCACCACCACCAGCCTGAACCGTTGATACAAGGCAGGATGGATCCATGCTTTCATGTTGTAGACGCCAAATTCTGACCCTACCATCCGAATGTCGCAGCAGAAATCGAGACTCATCAGACCAGGCAACGTTTTTCCAATCTTCTATTGTCCAATTTCGATGAGCTTGTGCAAATTGTAGCCTCAGTTTCCTGGTCTTCTGCTGCTGTAGCCCATCTGCCTCAAAGTTCGACGTACTGTGCGTTCAGAGATGCTCTTCTGCCCACCTTGGTTGTAACGGGTGGTTATTTGAGTCACTGTTGCCCTTCTATCAGCTCGAACCAGTCTGGCCATTCTCCTCTGACTTCTGGCATCAACAAGGCATTTCCGCCCACAGAACTGCCGCTCACTGGATGTTTTTTCTTTTTCGGACCATTCTCTGTAAACCCTAGAGATGGTTGTGCGTGAAAATCCCAGTAGATTAGCAGTTTCTGAAATACTCAGACCAGCCCTTCTGGCACCAACAATCATGCCACGTTCAAAGTCACTCAAATCACCTTTCTTCCCCATACTGATGCTCGGTTTGAACTGCAGGAGATTGTCTTGACCATGTCTACATGCCTAAATGCACTGAGTTGCCGCCATGTGATTGGCTGCTTAGAAATTAAGTGTTAACGAGCAGTTGGACAGGTGTACCTAATAAAGTGGCCGGTAAGTGTATATTGATCATAACTCTAAATTATAGAATAATTGATTATGTATAGAGCTACTAATAGCTTTTTCTTCTTTTAAAATGAAGCATAAACTGTAACCCTGTTTGATGTGTTGCATTTCTATTTGCATTAGACTTATTTTTGGTGGCTTTTGGTGCTCTTCCTAGGTACAAGATCACGACAGAGAAGCCAGAGGGAGCCATAGCAGGTGTGCAGAAGGTGGAAGACGGACCCATTGAATGGAGCTACCAACTGCCACACAGTTGCCAACTCTCAGAGTGAGTTACTCTATGCACAAGTGTGTTAAATGCTGAAGACAGACAGTAGTGGGAAATAAATTGTACAGTAGATGGACCTCTGTCAGCAATGCTATATTTATTGTATGCAAATGAAAATTAGTTTGTGAGGGAAAAATGCCATTCTTTCAGTGTTGTTCTGGATTAAGGTCCTCATTTTTTGTCCACTGTTTTTTTTATTATTGATCAACACCAAGGTCCACAATATTTCAAACACATTACACAGGTTTTATTTTCATTCACCTTAAATTAAATTTGAGAAATACACCATACAGCTAGATATTTGCCACAATTTACTGGATGACTCTATGCTAGTTGTCGAAAGTCAGAGTTAGTCTGAAGTTTCTTAAGCAAGTTTTCTTGCGCTTTAACCCTGTTTATAGTTGTTCTAAATTAAAACATCGCTTTTAACCCCAGACAGAGAAATGTTTCACACTTCTAATTAAGAAGCTGCGTTAGCACTTTTTAGCTGGGTTTATGAAACCTGCTTGGTTTGCACCACTTTTGATGCGATGTTATAATGTTACGGCTAGTTGCTTAAAGGGATAGTTCACTTTGAAATACATTTTTGATATGTTTTAGCTTACCTCAAGGGCATCCAAGATGTAGGTGTCTTTGTTTCCACAGTAGTTTCAATTTTAATATTTTAGGTCAAACCGTTCTTGTCTGTCAGTCATATAATGCAGGTCTATGGTCACCACCTCAAAAAGCATGCACAGAGAAGTCCAAATTAACCATGATTTAATGACTCGTAAATGTAAGTACACATTGATGGCCTAAGACACGAAAAAGAACAGTATTTATATCGTTTTAACCTCTTGTAACCACAGCCACGTCCAAGTGATCTCTTGCGCAGTTGCAGACAAAAAAAATCAACTTCGTTCACACTGAAGGGTAACACTTCTGAAATCTCTGTGTAAAAAATGAGTGATGTACACACGTGAGAGATCACTTCCAGCGTAAATATATAAATATTGTTCCTTTTCTATTCCTTTTCTTACACAAACCGCTAGTGCTCGTGTCCTAGGCCATCAATGTGTACTTACATTTAGGTTTCATTAAATCATGTTTAATTTGGACTCATCTGTGCATGCTCTTTGAGGTGGTGATGACCATAGACCTGCATTATATGACTGACAGACAACAACGGTTGGACCTAAAAACATAAAAATTTAAACTACTGTGGAAACAAAGACACCTACATCTTGGATGCCCTTGAGGTAAGCTGAAACATACAAAAAAATTATTTCAAAGTGAACTATCCCTTTAACAACAGACACCCAATCACATGATATTCAAATGCTTTGGATGGTCACAGAAACACTGGCTGTTGGAGGGAAAGGAAAAATGAGTAAAAATGTGTCAATTGAAGTGAAGAAGAGACCGTTTTATTTGTATCATTATAGTCCAAAAAGTCCGTTCAGGAAATATTTAATAGCGGTTGGCAACACTATATATACTATAAAGGTTTGCACAATGCTAGAGCCTTTATGTAAACCATTTGTGTGCTACGTTTTTCCAGACACTGACAAAATAACAATGTTATTCCAGGGTTTAGGAATGTACAGTGTGAAACGTCAGCATATGAATTCCCCTGATTAATTGTTAACGTTGGGTAAATTATGAGCAGTGTGAAATGAGAAGCAAGAAGACCTAGGGTCTTATTGACCCGGCTGGGGTTTAACTATCTTTAGTGTGCCTCAAGAGTAGTAGGGAGCAGTTTACCAATGGCTCTGTTTTTTTTTTTTTGTTTTTTTTTGTTTTTTTGTAGGGGTTTGAAGACTCAACTGATCCCAGTGTTGGCCAACATACTGGAGGCCAATCAGGAGAAGTGTTGGGGCTTTGTCAAATTCTTTGCTGCTACCACTGATATCCTGAACCGCATCACCGTCCACATCTTCTCCCTCCAGCAGGCCACAACACACAGCATCTACATCCACTTTCACAACACGTATGTGTGCTCTGAGAGAAGAGATTCCATGTCTGTTTACTGCAACTAAACTACTGGGATGTTGCAATGTGAAAATTCAGTTTCTCAATATATTGTAAATATAGATACCATTTGGTTGTAGGTCACCAAATTGTCATCATTTGAAATAGATTTCCTACAATAGATGTATGAATTAGGGTGCACATTTCTTTTCTGAATGACTTTCACAGTGCCTTCGAAATATATAATTTCTTGTTGTTTTCCTCAAGGGTCTCAATCTTTTTTGAGGATGTTCAGGCCCAAACTGGAATTGAACCTGCGGCTCAACAGTACCTGTTTCAGGGTCATCCTCTCATATTGGAGCCGAGCATGAAAGTAGTAAACCTTCCTCCCACCAGTCCAGACCGCCCTATCATTCTGATCAGCCGACGACTAGAGAAATTAGGAGGATATCCATACAGAGAACGTAAGGACACAATAAATTAGTTTTATGACACGCTTTAAGATATTTAATGTTTAATTTAATGTATGTTTACAAATAAGGAGGTCTCTTTGCATGGTCTCTTTTCTTTCTTTATTTATCCACCATCCCTTTTTCATCTGTCCTGTAGCTGAAGCCCCTCTCATGCCCACAAAGTTTGACATCATGGCAGATTACACTTTCTCCAAGGTAAGCAAGCCTCTTTTGTTTTTATCTTTGGTGCTTATTTTTGGTGGACATTATAACACTATTATCCTTTAACCTCACACTGTGTCCTGTTGTTTTTGTTTCTCCTAAAGAGCATTGTCAGGGTCATTCATCAGTACCTGCGTATAGCTCGCTCACTTCAGAAGTACAGAGAACTGATTCTGCAGGGGTTCTATAGCTACATGTGAGTACTAATATCATTAGTGTTTTGCATGCGTCACTATCTTGATAAATATTGCCACAAGAAAACACAACCTCCAATTACGGGATTACCTTGATATTTTAGTGTGTCCAATAACAATATTCTTGACTTTTCAGTGAGAGCACAGGCTTTGAATGCAAGAATGTGGCGCACAGGATTGCCATGGTGAATATGAAGCTGCTTTCTTCTATCAGCACAGAGGCGAATCTCAATCGGTTGTAAGGATTTGCATACTGAATATGTGTTTAAATAATGCTTATTAAACTACAGTAAGCATTAGTTTCATGATATTTTGTTGTAAGGTTGTTATTTAGTGATGGACTTCTCTTCATTCTTCCCAACCAGCACTCAGAAGTTTGAACATGAGTTTCCGAATTTATAGACAACAAGAAGCAGCTCCGACTGGTAAGAGTTGTTCTCTGTGAAATGTATATTGAATACATGAATTAGAATGTGCCATAGTTTGCATCCTTGAGGTTTTTCATTGTGTGTAGATAGAAGAGGATTTGCAGCGAATGTACAGCACTGGAATCAGAGAGTTCCAGAATCAACTACAACAACTGCATGTGATGCTGTCTCAAACACTCTGGAGAAACTGGCCCAGGATAAGAGGTTAAGAGAGATGGGGGTCGATCATTATTTTTGCAGAAAATTGATTGATGGAAAGATTTTAACAATTATAGTGACATGTTTGCTAATGAAATAAACATAATTAACGTATTATGTACCGTACATAAACACACACACACACAATCATTATTTAAGATTTATAAATTATATAAGTTATATAAATATATATTTATATATTATATTTATTTATATATTTTTTATTATTTATATATTTATTATTTATATTTTTATATTATATTATTTATATATTATATAAATTATATTATATCTACTCTTATAAAACATTAATATAATATAATCTACTGGAAATGGATGATCAAGGTCTTATTAATTAAGCATATTATTATGGAAGGTTATGATATACTGTACAATTATATATAATTATTAAAATAAATAAATACAAATTAATTATTAATACAGTGATTGTTTTCATTTTTAATTCATTAATAATGAAAAGAATTTATCTTCTCTTTAATGCAGCATCCAGAAGATAGAGGTTTTGTTTGGGAAGATTGTTGCAGTTCATCAGCATTATTACAACGACCGAGTGACAGGAAGTAAGTAGAAGCATGTTTTTCCTGTCATATAACAATATAGCATAACACAAAACAAGTTCATGACACCTGTTGTCAAAAAGGTCTGAATTTCTGCAGGTTAGATAAAAGCTATAAGCTTTTTGTGGCTATAAAAGTTTTGTGGTTTCAGGACGCTTGCAAAAATTCACTGAACTCTGTGAATGTACTGTATATTAGGCAGTGACCCATTTCTGTCACACACAGTCCAGGGGCCTCATGTACAAAGTCTTGCGTTGAATTCTTACTAAAACATTGTGTACGAACAAAGCTGTAAATGTGCGTACGCACAAAAAAAAAACCCAGATGTATGAATGTCTGCATACGAAGGACCCTCTCGCATAGTCTCTTTGTACATCCCAACTAACGTAAAATTGAGCGCACATGCACAAGCACAACGCCCACCCAGTCTCCTCCCTTAATTAAATTAATTTAAATATGGTATTTAGTCCAATTTAGCAAAAGAAAACCTGCAAGAAACGAAATTTCACTGAAAATGTCTTCTACTATATGTGAACATATGTGAAAGTGTAATATATTCCTGTGATCAAAGAAGCTGAATTTTCAGCATCATTACTTGTCTTCAGTGTCACATGATCCTTCAGAAATCACTCTAATATGATGATTTGATGATCAAGAAACATTGATGATTATTATCAGTGTTGAAAACAGCTTCATGAAAACTATTTTCATGGAAACCGTGATACAGCATTTTCAGGATTCTTTAATGAATAAAAACTTAAATCAAACACATATAGAAATCTTATAATCTTTTGTAACATTATAAATGCATTTACTGGCACTTTTAAACAAATTCATTGTGTCCTTGCTGAATAAAAATATTACTGTCTTATTTTTACCTTTACTGACCGAATTAATGAAGTTTATTTTTTATTCCTAGTTAAGCCAACGCTGCCATTGCTCGACGGTTTGCACATGCTTTATGTTCTTACTTAATTGCATAATAGAATATTTTAATAAGACTTGTGTGAAATAATTTGATAATTCATGCATTATTTGACGTATTATTAAGCAATATCTGACAGCTGGTGGTGCGATAGAACAATTCGTAGAGTAATGTTTGCCACTTCACTTTATTGCCTCTATGAGTCGCTGAACGGACAAAAATCAAGGCAAACGTAGGTAACACCAGACATGAAGTTTACTTGGAGGAACGCACATTCTTACTTTAATTTCACTGTTAGTACATCAGGGCGTGAACGTGAAAACTGTACGTATCGCTGTGTTTTTTGTACGTACGCAGTGTTGATACATAAGGCCCCTGGAAACTGGATGTGGAGCCAGTTGCTGAGATTAGTGAGATTAGTTTCAGTGTTGCTTTGTTCATCTGACAGCAAGGACCATTCCAGACAGGCAAGCATGGAGACAGAAGAGTAGAACTCCCCTTTCTGCTCGGCTGCATTGATAATGTTAGATATGACTCTGCAGAGAAGCCAGTCAGCTAAAATGATATGTTTATATCATGTTAAGAATGATTTTATCTTGAAGCAATCACACAAAACAGAACTACGTTGTTGGGTCTAGTTTTTATGAACATTTTCTCTGACTGCTGCTAAATCATTCACTTTCTGTCCCAGAGCTCGCCTACAATGACGAACAGATTCACAAGTTTGAGAAGTAAGTATTAAACACCTGCAGCATCTTGAATGAGTGTCTGTTCTCACAGTATTTAAACTGAGAAACTGTTAAATTCTGCCCAGGCTCAATCTGGCTTCATACATAAAGAAAGTCAAGACTATATTCAAGGATGACTGTTTGCAGAAGTACCAGGATGTTCTGGCAGCTGCTGAGAGCTGGGAGAGGTAAGACAGAGGTCAGATGAGTAAGAGCACACCATTTAATCACTTCTGTATGACTGATAGCAGCATGTGTAATTCTTTGCATTTGTACATTTAATTAGTTGGCATGATTTTTTTCATCTGAAGTGACTTTTAGTGCCAGTACAGACTTATTTGTGTTTATAATAACGATCACAACAGGATTATAATCTCAGTAAATCTTGTGTCCAGTCTCCAGAAATTGTTGAACAGTTGTGTTTTACCGTTTTCAAATCCATTCAGATGATTTCTGATATTTAGAAGATATCAGTAACCATGACATGTCTCTGCTCATTTACTTCCATAGTAGGGAAAAAATATACAATGGAAGTCAATGAGACCAGAAACTGTCTGGTTACTGATATTCTTTCTAAAATATCAGAAAATCGGCTGAATACATTCGAAACGGTAGAACCCAACTGTTTAACTCTGGGGGAGTGGTAAAATGAGCCTAATTCCAAAAAAAGTCGAGTATCCCTTTAAGTTTCATTCAAGTTTCAATTTCAGTACACTATACATTACTGACACTATTTTTATGTGTTGTCAGATGCCATACATAATATCAATGACCATGTGAGTCTTATTTCTAACAGAAGTTCTCCATGAGATGCATGCAACTCTCTGAACATTTTAGTGGTGTCCTGCGGCAGAGAACTGGCGGATCTGCATGTGTGTGAGGCCCAGCTGAACAAGGTCAGCCCTGTCATTCCCGGAAATACACACATAGTCTGTCTCTTAGCCCTCTTCAGGCATGACATAGCTGTCCCTGAGGAGGTTAGGTAAATTTTGTGTTTCACAGACTCGCTTTGTGATTTTAATCCCGTCCAAAATGAACATCACTGTGTTTTTCCTTATTAAAAAAATGTGTTGGCTAAATCCCTTCTGGAAAAGAATGTGAGGGCAGAATTGTATTTTTTCATAGCAGTTCTTCTCGTTTACCTAGCCTAGAAATCTACACGCACCCTAGCGGCAGCAAAAATTATTTTGCTGCAAAGTGTGGTCTAGCAACTCTCCGTTGACTTTCGAAGTGGAAAATCCAAACTCTGGTCTGGCCAATCACATCGTGTATAGAGTTGGTGGGCGGGCATAACACAATGCTGACGGCAGAGTTGTGACGGTTCTTGCGCCGTGATTTCCATAGGTGATTTTCCTGCTACTTAAAAACAAACAAGACGCAGCTGGCGAACAGCGGTCTTTCGAATCGGCTTTGGCCGCGACTCGGATGACTTGGAGTTAAGAACGTAACTTAAGTCATTCTTAAAAAGGAAGATGTGTTCAGAGTTTTGACGACCGGATAAGGTAAAAGTTTAATATATCAACTTGCTCCGCTGGAGAGAAAACCATGGGGAAAACGCATGGGACTCACTCAGCCACAGCCATCATTGCTCTGGTTGGTTAGCGCTATCCTGATGGCGTGCAGAGGGATATTAAAAGACAACCTTTTATCCCGCCCCCCGGATTGAGGTATGCCAATTGTGCGTTCCCAGACCTAACATCTTGATAGGTCTGGTTTGCCAGGCTATCGTTTACCTACACCTTAGTTGAACTACCACTAAATACTGTGTTCTGTAAAGTGACTATCGCTGCATCTGAATATGTCTACTTCCTTACTATATAGTTGGCGAAAAACAGTATATAAGTCCGAGTATTGTGTCCGTATACATAGTAGGTAGAAAAGTACCCAGGTGATCTACTTCCAGCGAGATTCTAAAGCGCGCATTCAGTGGACACTTTACTATCCCACTAGGCCACCTAAAGCCAGGGTTCCCACAGGTCCTTTGAAATCCTTGAAAGTTTGTGAATTTGAGGCCCTGGAAAGTTTTTGAAAATAAAAATATATGGATAAATGGCCTTGAAAGTGCTTGAATTTAGTCTGTGCAAAACATTTTCTGGAAAAAAATCACTATTATTCCCTCTGTCGCTAATGTGTTAATTCGCTAACACTTTGTGGCCTATGCATACTAGCTTTCTTCATTTACTTTAGTTACGAACATTTGCTCGTTACGTTGTATTTCCTGCGTGAGGTACTTTGTATTGTACGTTGCCATGACATTCACATGCGCACAAAACTACTACAATGGTATCCCAATGTTTGTTATTGGACACAATACATGTGTCCCACATTAAGTTCTTGCATTTGAGAGTATTGGACCTGGAAAGTCCTTGAAAGGTCCTTGAATTTGAAGCTAATCAAGGTGCGGGAACCCTGTAAAGGAGCTGTATGCATGATTGTGGCCAAAATTGGTACTGCAATCACTTTCAAATTAGGTTGTATCCCCCTTTTCCCTTTACTCGAGGTTGCCAGATATTCTGCAGGATCCAGCTGGAATGTCGGCTGCTACAAGAAGCTTCCAATGGCATGTTAGACTGACGAGTCCTGACACATTGAGTTTTTTTTCTGTTAATTATTTATTTCGGACTTTGTCACAATGTATTTAGGTATCAAGGTTTTTTTGGTTTCGAATCGTTAGACTTTTTCTATTCGATTCTGACACTGTTTGCAGCTGTGGGAACTAGAGAAGAGCTGGCAACCCGAATGCCGCAACACTACTGACTCCGTCATTGGTAGATCGGTGGAGGGTGACGCATCAGAACAAAATGACAACATCAACACCAGTCGAGGGCTGCAACTGCACTTTTTAATTGACAATATCCTGGCCCGACTACTGTCGTCAGTGATATAAGTATTTGAAATTTACATGATTTCTTAATGTCTAGTGACATATCAGGGAAAATTTATGATTATTTGAAATACATTTCTTGCATACAGCTCCTTTAAGAGGATTTGTGAATGGAAGTGAAGCGACGCTACTGATGACGTATGTCACATGACAATAACAACATGTTGTAGATGCAGATGTAGTATGTCCGAATTTTGTTCATACTATATAGAATATTCTTTTTAACGGTTGCAAAGAGAACCAAATGTACTACCTACTATATAATATGCGATTTTGGACTGCAGCATATGGATTTTTTATGGAGATTTTTTGCAAACTTTCTGGGTGAAATCAGTTTCAGTTCAATTAGTTCTGGCATCACTTTTGATCAGCTCCCAACAATTCTCGTTTCCAACGCTTAACTCCTTCCCTTAATCTACGTTTTTCTGTCTAAACCAATTGGATTGATCTATTCTAAAGTTTGACTTTTATACCTGATCATCAGAAAGCTAACCTGACTATCTTCCCTTCCTCTTCTCCACCTTCGCAGGTTCTTGACAGAGTTGTGTTTAGAGCGCTCCACCAGCCAATAGGAGCTGAGGGGGTGGATGGACGGAAAAATGATGAGCACATGATTTTCAAGTATGTCATTGTAATGAAGATGAGACAGCATTTATCAATTCCAACTACTGTATATAAATAATGAAATTGTTTGCAGGATGAACAGATTAAAGGATGAGATGGAGGCTGTGGCACGGGAGCTGCAGAATAACAACAATATGATACAAAGGTATGGTGTTTAGCTGAAAATGCTACTTAATGTGTACACTAGAAAAATCATTTTAAATTTAACCAGACATATTTTTTAAGCCTCTCTATAGTTACTTCTACACTTCCAGTGGAGACAAAAATACCTCAACCCAACAGACCATGAAGACCTCAAAGACTACAGAATGCAACACAATGTCACAGAGCCCAGATCTCTGAGCTAAAAGAAAGAGAAAGCAAAACAAATCAAAGAAAATACAAAAATGTTCTTATTTAAACCTCTCTAACCCTAAACAACAGATTAATGGCTGTTACCAGGGCAGGCAGCTGAAATTGCATGATGTCATGCATTTTGTCAAGTCAGTGTTAATGTAATTACTGCATTTTACCTTTATACAGTATAGTAGTATGGACTTAAACTCCCAAGAAGAAAGAAATATAGATCAGTTGTAACTACTAGCTACATCAGTTTTCCTAAATTATTATGAGACTTAAGACTTATTGATTGCACTGTGCATTCTGCTGACAATAATAATGTCATTATTGCATAGCCATGGAATAAAGAGAGAGGTGTTAATCTGCCCTGTGTAATCGATTCTGGTTTTAAGAGATAACTGCAAGTATTTAATTAGTCCATATAAATAGCAACTTAATCACAAAACATGGAGCTCTAAAAAACTTTTTTTAGTTTTTGTTTGAGAGTATTCAACTGGGCTTCTGAAAAATGAGAAGCATGAAAAGATTATCATCCTACAAATACTGACTGTCAACAGACTCATGTTACTACTTGAAGTGAAAGTAAAATATGTGTTGGGTGGGATCTGATGTCATATTATGGGGAATTCCTTGTGCTCTGGGGACCTATGGTGACCTTACGGAGACCACATTGAGTTCGTTTTGTCATGGAATTTTATCAACTTACCTTTTTGGCATGTTTGCAAATGTTTTGTATTATTTTAGTTTTTTAAATCTTCACTTTCTTGTTTGATTGGTACTTTGTAAACTTTGCACCAATGTTTTAAAATTATTTAACTTAAAATAATTTTAATTAAAAATGTAAGTTTCACCATTGTGTTAAACATTTTAACACAATGGTGAAACTTACATTTTTAATTAAAATTATTTTAAAGTTTAAACAATCTAATAACTGATACAAATGATATTCTATAATGAATATATATAATTTACATGTATGATACAGTGGGTATAAAAAGTCTACATGGTTGTTGCAGATAAATTCATGTCTGAATTTGTGTATGTGTGTGTAATGAATTATAATAAAGAAGTACTGTGTTTTTAAATGAGACTGTTAAACTTAAGAAAAAAACACTTCTTAAAACCGAACTGAGCTGGACGATTACATCATTGTTTTCTAAACTGCGTTACAGTTGAATTTAACTCATTTTTATATTTGATTACATTTACAGTCATTGGGCTGAACGGACCATATCTGATCAATGTCACTTATTTTTAGAGCTACTTAACAGCAAAATAGAATTCTGTTTGCATCATTGACCTTTATTTTTTTGTTTATCACTGTAAAGCTGTTTTAAAACAATATGCATTGTATGACGCGTTATGAAAATAAAGGTGAATTGACTAGAAGAGTGGAATAAGAGAAGTAGTGATCGTGAGATCATGAGTCTGTGAGGGGCAGGCTCGCGCACGCCCGCTACTCTAGTGACATTTAAAGCGCGCGGCTGCTTCTGTGTGCACGTCACACGCTCGCCGCTGGCGCTTCAATTGAGTTTGTATTCAGCGCACATACAACTCCTGCCTAAAGGCATGGCGTCCGTCACTTTAGGACAGCACCCTGCTCAACACCACCTCGACCCGGATCAGCAACTTCTCCACAAACTGAAGTCGACCGAAGGAAAGAAATTCTCGCGTAAATGGTCGCTGGAGAAGATCATGCGAAACAGAGCGAGTGATGTGGACAGCGCGAGAGCCGCAGTCTCAGCATCGCTCTTGTTATTCAATCACGAGCCGCCTTCAGCATCAAACAACCGAGGCACTAGTGCCGGTTCGCCACGTAGTAACATGGAGGGATCTGTTGTGGACATGGACCGAGAGAATGTAAACAATAATAACGGAATATTTCGCAGACACAGCGCCGGGAGCCGGAGAAGCTCTGTGAAGGACACGGCAAAGATTCACGCGTCTTCATCACCGCAAGAAGTTCGCAATTCTTCGCCACGGTCAAACTTAAGCTGCTCGTCAGACGAACTGGAGGGACTGCAGATCGACAGGCTGACACAGGCAAGGTCAGGAGTAGTGAAGATGCGAAACGAGCCTCTAAGGATGGAGGCATGGTCCATCTTCACCCTAGAGACCCCGAGGGTGAAGGCGGAGAGGGGAGAGGGCCACATCTTCACCTCCAGGAGGCTGAGTCAGGACTGGTGCGACGCCTGCAGCCGTCAGATCAACAGCGCTGCACTCAAGTGTCAAAGTAAGAGACTATCTCCTCACCTGACCATAGATTGATAGATTGATTGATAAATTAGTGGAGAGAGATGGGTAGAGATGGATGGATTGATAGATGATAGCTAAAAGAAAGATGGATTGATGCATAGACGGATGAATGGATGGATGGTTAGAATTGAAGAGTTCAGATGCAAAAGCCTCTAAATGCCATTTGAAATTTTCTTCTAAAATGACCATTTTTATCAAGCTTGTATATTTAAGTTCAGTAATTTCACTTAAATGACAATTAATAGGTAATCTTCATTGCCATTTAAGTGAATTTACTGAACTTAAATATACAAGCTTGATAAAAATGATCATTTTAGAAGAAAATTTCAAATGGCATTTAGAGGCTTTTGCATCTGAACTCTTTCAATTATTGTATGGATGGGTGGAGAGAGTTGGACTGAATATAGATAAATATAGATGAGGATAGATAGATAGATAGATGGAGATGGATAGATAGATGGATGGATAGATGGATAGATGGATAGATGGATAGATGGATAGATGGATAGATGGATAGATGGATAGATGGATAGATAGATAGATAGATAGATAGATAGATAGATAGATAGATAGATAGATGACATAGATAGATAGATAGATAGATAGATGGATTGATGAGATTGATGACAATTGATGGATGGATGAAAGACAGATGGTTCAGAGAAATGGATGGATAGACAGGTGAATGGATGGACTGATGGGGGATAGATACTGTAGAATGAGGATAAATGCTGATAAGTTAGCTAAGATAAACAGTTTTAGCTTATTCATCATTATGTGTTTTTCAGTGTACTGACAGCCTACTTTTATAACAGAACCATGAAATAGTTGTGAAACAAGAAAGAAAAATGACAGAGAAGAAAAACACTAGCAAAAGTCCATAATGTTTATAGTATACAAGTGTTGTTTTTGCTGGGGGTTTTTTGCTGAAGGGGTTGTTCTGGTACTGGCTCTAGGTGTTATAGGAACTTCCAGTTTGTTTAATTAAGATGAAGCATGCTTGATACATGTGGTGGTTTAGGGAGTATGAGGGGAGTTCCCAGCAGAGGTCATTGTTTGTTTTTCTGTTTTGCTATTTGTCATATTTGATTAGTTGTGTATGAAGGGGAAGGTGGGATTCTGATGAACCCTCTCAGATCATTGGGGATTCTCAAATGAATGATCTGTGACCTCACAGAGGTCTTTAATTCTCTGCTATAGAGACGGGAATAATAAGTATTGTATTTAGGTCCACTTAAAAATTCTTGAATTGTTTTGGAAGATTTTTCTTAACTCTTAAAGTCTACCTATTTTTGTGTGTTTTGCCTATGCTCTGTCATTGATGTTGCACCATTGTTGTTGCACTCCACTGTCCAGTCATGCGCTTCAGCCAATTCAATTATTAAATCTTCCATTTTGCTTTTAAAGGACAGCTATTTCGCTGAAGTGGTGTTTCTTAATGGCAAAAACCTCTGTTAAATAAAATTCCTTGAACAGTATTTGTAAAAGAGAGCTGAAATCAAGTGCAGTTTCATTTAGCATGATATCCAGAAATAAATCTGTGAATGATGTAGAATACAATGACAGTATCTTTAAAAAAAAACTCACAGAAATAAAATCATGCAGTGCTGTAATGCCACCGTGATCTGAAATGAATGCATTTAACCTGATGCACACTGAGAATAGAGTGTTTGTTTGTAAAGTTCTGGGGTTTTGTCAGTCTGTGTGCACATGGTGCATTGGTTTGGTTGTGTGTGTGTGTGTAAAGCGTTGCTGAGTTAGCAGCATGTCAGCAGTTTTCATTTGGGAAACGTCACTGCAGCGAATGGCTTGAAGAAGTCAGACAGTGAAATTGCAGAGGTTTAGTGTATTATTTAGAAGTTAATGATGATTCTGAGATTATACATTAAACCCAATGACTGTTCTGCCCTTCCAGTGCAGTGAAAAGTCAAATTTGGGCATCTCTTTAACCCTTCCTCAGTCCATTCCTATTCGTTTCATTAGGCCCATGCCTTTCTATCTTCTGCCCGTGAACTTCAGTGGGGTCCAATGCTGTTTTAGACCCATTGGCTCTAAGTCCTGTATGGACTAAAAATGGGTTGCAGAATTTCTTCTAAATATCTTCCTTTGTGTTAGCAGAAAAAAAGTCATGGTATGGGAGCGAAAGACAGAAGCAATGACAGAATTTTCATTTTGCGGGGAATTGTCCATTTATGCCCCTGATTTTGTAAATTTGACAGTTCACCCCAAAATTTTGAAAAGTAACCGCCATTTGAGCTGAATATTGTATAGGGAACTATTAAAAATGTTGAAAGTGTTTGCAGAAGCTCTCTTATCATATTCATTTGAGTTCCCACTACGTTCATTTGAAAGCTGTAGGAGTTTCAAGCGCTTGTTCCTCTTTTCCCCAACCTTCCATTGTAAATGCCAGGAAGTTGGGTTCTAATTTTTCCCTGGTAGTTTTTTTGTGGTTTGTAACTGAGCTTCAGTATGGGATGTCTTGGGGTTTTCCAATTGATATATTTGACCATTTTCAGTTCATTGGGGTTTTCTGTAGCATTCCATGAGCATGTCCTGATATGCCTCCATTGGTTTTGTTTGCTCTGTAATATAGTATTCTGAGACGCCCCGAGCAGAGTTATTGTACGTAACAAAAAGTCACTCATGGGTAAAGCACAACATTGTAGATTGTAGCTGATTGATGCTGTTTTGTTTAGAAACGTCTTGAAGCATGCTGGGAATTGGTGTATTTAAGAGGTTGCGGTGGTGCAGACGGGCTAAAGATGGAGCGTCTTGACTACTACAGATTACCATTTTAGTGCACACAGCCCATAATTATACACACTGAATGAAAGAGGCTGTCGGAGAACATCAGTGCTTGCATTTGTCAGTAAACAGCCCCTTTGTTCTTTTACTCTCTCTCAAAGGAAAGAAAAAACACAAATGAGATCTCTTAAATATGTCGATTGTTTATCCAAGACAACAATGCTGATATCAATATAAGAACAAATGAAGATTTTCTGCTGAAGTCACATGATTCTTAGATGTTTCTCCTGAGAGGAAATAGAAACTTAAAGGGAGAGTTCAACTTCACTCATGCTGTTCCAAACCTGTAGGATTTTCTGCAGAACAGAAGAAAATGATAAGATGTTTTGTCCATACAATGAAAGTACAATGTTGTTTTGCACCCCATTGACTTTTAAAATCTATTTTCTATGTACTCCGTAAAGAATGTCATATAGTTTGAAAAGACATGCGGGTGAGTAAATGATGATAGATTTAAAAAAATAATATATTATAAAATACCACTTTAATAGTCTCCACAAAGTGTCAGAGGATGCTATTGTGTACTTAACTCATTCACTAAGAAGTTCACAATATTTTTTTATTGCTTTACACTGTAAAAAGTGTTAACCTGCAATTGGTATGTTAAAAGGGAGCTGTTAATTCCCAATCCCTAATTATCTAACATTTTTGTTGGCTAATTTATCTAAAATATATATTTTTCTACATTTAATTTTGGACAAATTTTATACCAATTTTTAAGCATTTTGTTAAAAAAAATCCAATGTATCCTCTTATAAAATGAAACAATATTCTCTTTCAGAATTCAGTGACTTAAATACCTGGGCCCGTATCCCAAAAGATTCTGAGAATCCTCTCAGAGAGCTCCTAACTTAACCTGAAAATTCCTTGCCAGGAGTTTTAGCTTAGAAATGATTCCAGAACAATTTCAGTGAACTCTGAGCAAGGAATGGATGGAAAATCCTATCTTAGTGAGGAGGTGTGGTTGACCCCGTTGCTAGGTATGAGTCATCATTTCAAAAGCCGTGATTGGTTGATCCTACAAGTTTGATGAAAATGAACTTTTGGTGATAATGAGCAATGGATGTATCCTCAAATCAATAAACATAATTATACACTCTAATCTTATGCAGACTGTAATTGTAAATAATATTTCACATTCAAGAAAATATCTGGAAAATGAATAGTAAGCTGTAGGGGTTATAGCCTAACATTAGAATCTAAAATATGTGAAAACTTAAGCTCATTACACCCTGTTCAAATAATGATTTGTGTCTTATTTGCTCATATTAATATCCTAGCTGGCATATTTTGTACTTTCACTCCCATATGGACCCCATTGAAACCAAGATGGCCTATCTCAAGGGGCTGTCCTTTATGAAGTAGAAATTGCAACGTTACAACTCAGTGTGGTCTTAATGAGGGTAACACGGCTCAGCTTTTATCAATGTCTGTGATTGCTGGCTGGTCTATTTATGAAGGCTTGTTAACAAATATCCTGAAAATGGAGAAGAAAAAGGAAAAATAAATTTTGTGCAGCTGCTTAGGGGAACTCATAAGCCACTAAAAGTCCTCTTCCCTGCTCTTAGCAGATCTCGCCTTAGGAGCCCTTTTAAGCGCTAGGAATCTTGAGGAATAGCTTTTATATTAACTGGGATTTTCATGTCACTTTTAGGGGAAATTCTAAGAAAACGTCATGACTGAGAATTTTCTTAGAATTTGGCTGCTAAGAGCCACTTTTTGCACAAAAATTCTTTAGGGATACGGGCCCTGAAATCTCTTGTGGTAAGAAAGAATAACCTTTGAGCAATCAAATGTTCCTTTAAGGCTCTTTCTTGCTCAGCCAACACACTGTCAATACCTGAAACCTCTCATTAGACTTCAGTTACACAAATGCATACCTAAATGGATTGTGAAAGACAATGCATGATTACTATTGTGTTTAGTACTACCATTATAGAGTTCTGTTTCTGAATTATATTCCCTTTACATGACGTGTATACGTTATATGCTGAGTCATAACAGGTTTAGACAAGGTCTCAAGGTTTAGTCAAGGAGAATATGTGAATTCTCCTCTGGCAGCCAGTTTATGTGATGCTCCAACTCCCTGCTAGTGTGACTCAGTGAAGTGAGTTGGTGTCTTAAAAAAGGGTTCATCACTGCATGGGCCTGTCTCAAAGCATCAGTCTTCTCTCTCCTTCTTCTTCAGTCTGGCTTTATTTGTCTAATCTGGCTCGGGATTTTTGGCTGCCTCCTGCCACCCAATTCTGCACCCATCCGTCTGAGGGATGCTGCCTGTCTGCCTTTTGTGTTTAATCCATGCTTGACTAAAACTGTGTTTAGCCATATTGCAAATGGATTACAGCTTATGGATGCCAATCAGACATTGGATTGATTTTTAATTAAAAGTTTCAGACAGACTATAATGATAGAAAGAGGAATGTCTTACTTTTGTTGAGGTAAAGGGATGCTACTGGGAAGATGAAATGATTTCTTTTTGATTTTCAGAAGCTCAGCATCCACACATAAAAATGCAGAAAGGCCTGACATATTGTATAAATTGCTGGCATTTAGGCTTCAACTCATTATGAGAGAAATGGGATCTTACATTTGCATTATAATTGGCCTTCTTTTTTAATTCAGCTGATAAGTAAACATTTATAGCTCTTAAATCCCATTTCCATTCTTTTTTTTTTCGGTTAAACACGATTAGAGAACCTCTAAAACAAGTCGAGTACTTTGAAATCAAACCCCTGACACAAGCTGGACTGTGTGCTCAACAAAAACTTATTGAAAACGTGTTATTCATGCTGTAGATGTTTTAGTGCTTCAGTGTGCACAGAGTTGACCTTGTTGAAACACAGTTATACAGCAGAAGCTTTGTCTACTTTCTAAATACAACATTCACCTCAAGCTACAGATGGACTGGGCCTGTTAAATCACTTCCTGTTTCAGTATTGTGGCTTCACGCAGCTATTGCACAGGCTTTAATGCAGTGTTGTGCACTCGAGGCTCAGACTCTGTCTCGAGACCATATTTTTATGGGCTCTCGTTCTTGTCTTGGACTTGTAATATTTCTTTAAATTGTTGCTTGATTGAAACGTCCAATGATTGCTGACTTTCTTGTGCGCAACTGTGCATGACTTGACTATAACGTTCACGGGATGCAAATGCAGCAGGACCCAGGTCAGATATGATTTGGAGCCTCTTGGCTAGCTCAATATTGAAAATGTCTGCCTTATCATCCATAATTCAGTTTGCATATAAGAGCCACACAGAATTTGTGTGCAGTAATGTTATGTGAAAGAGTACTTACTTATTGTAATAATTATAATAAAATTCCCTTTACACCACTATGTGACCTTTTTACCAATACAGTGTACATGATTCCATGGTATATTTGGTTTACTGTTTGAGTATGGTGCCAGTTTTATTATTACCACCAAATATTTTACATATTCTTGAAGATATCTTTAAGTCTGGTTTGAGACCCAACCTTAGGTTATCCAACCTCTCTGGTCTTTGGTCTTGAGTTTTAGACTTTGGACTTTAACTGTCTTTTATCTCGGTTTCGAACTTGGATTCGACTCTCTTTGGTCTTCTGATCTCAAGCTCAGATTTCTGAACTATCTTTTGGTCTCAGACTCGACTGTCTTTGGTCTCTGAGTCTCAAAGCTTATACTCGACTGTCTTTGGTCTTGTAGTCTCGACTTCAGACTTTCGACTTTCTTTGGTCTCTGTGTCTACGCTCGGACTCAACTGTCTTTTGTCTCTGGACTTTAACTCTCTTTGGTCTTCAGTTCTCGACTCGGACTTGACTCTCTTTGGTCTCAGTTCTCAACTCTGGACTCAGACTCTCTTTGGTCTCTGTCTCGACTCTGGACTCGACTGTCTTTGGTCTCAGTCTCCGACTCGGACTCGAACTCTCTTTGGTCTCGGTCTCGACTCGGATTCTGAACTCTCTTTGGTCTCAGTCTCAACTCGGACTCGACTCTCTTTGGTCTCAGTTCTCGACTTGGACTTGACTGTCTTTAGTCTCGGTTTCTGAACTCTGGACTTGACTCTCTTTGGTCTCTGGTTCTCGACTTTAATTCTGAACCTCCATGGTCTCAGTCTTGACTCTGACTCGAGTGAGCTGGTCTCGACTACGACACCGCTTTAATGGTCTGATTAGTTTAGTATCGGACAGTCAGTTCGAGTTGGAGGTTTAGAGTGGGCTGTTTGTATGAAGATGTGTTAATAAATTCTGTGATGGGATGTATGGAGCAGTTCTTACTGAAAAGGAGGAGTGAGTTTGCAAAAGTGTGACAGGGCTGTTGGGAGTTATATCTTCGGCTATAATTAGGCTGCCCTTGGCCACTTCTCTATACCTCTATCTCTCTCAGACTCATCCTCTCTTGTGGGAGACCTGGGGTGAGGACAGCGGGAAATGTGCCACTCCATCTATCATAGTCAACAGCAAAATATGTTGTGGTATTTGTTACACTTTCAGGCTTTGTATGCATTCATTTTGGGATAATCAAACTATTTGAATCTCTCAATTGGAATAATGAGGTATTTGATCATTAATATCCATTTATTTCAGGACAGTCAATCTAATACCAGTGCAAGGAGCCACACATAAGGGTCAGGTGAGGTCATTCATAGAGGTCTTCACTGATGCTGTAATAGTTGTTGTTGAAAGAAGTGGAGCAAGACGCTGCTCTCATTTCTTTTTATTTATAGATTTACACAAGAGAAAAGGAGGAAGATGCAGAAACGGAGGGCTAGCGTGTTCAAATCTGGAGTTGTCCTTCAGGACAACAGGTTTCTCCAAGCGTGGGAGTGTGTTCTCACACAGGAAGTGGCATGATGGCACAGACTGACAGGAGAGATGCGTGAGAGGGAGGAAGGGAGAGAGATCGATCGAGATGGAGAGAGAGATGGACCGGGAGGGAGAGGAAAAAGAGAGTAGGAGGCAAGAGTGCAGTGCGGCTGTGCCTTTAAGGATTCAATGAAAAACATGCTGCAGAGAGCAGGATGAGTGGGTGCAGTCTGAGCTGGTACGAGTTCTGCACTGCGTGAGAAAAACAGGAGCACGGAACGCAGGGAGAGAAGAACAGGAGAGAGAGCTACCAGTCAGCAGAGGGGGGGATTGTGTCAGAGGGTAGGGCGCAGGGTGGCAGAAAGGCAGGGAGGGGGCATTCAGTGCACTACACAAAACCGAGCGCAGCCCTGCGATGGTGGACACACAGGAGCGACTGGCGCAGGGAGCCCAGCACCACGATCACCGACGGAACCCACAGGCGCCCAGCCCCAGCCGGGACGGCGGCGCCGCTACGCACTGGCACCTGGAGCGGGACTCAGTGGTGGCACTTGGGTCATGGCCGCAACAGGCCACAGATAGCGCGGTCATGCTGCCGGAGATGGGGACAGAGGAGGCGGTGGCCAGCGCCTGCTCTGGACAGGTCTCCAAGCGCCTGGGACGGTCTTCGCCGCCTGCCCAAGTCCCGCTCCTGGTCCGAGGGCCTCCGCATGCTGCGGCGCTCCAGCAGTAGTGGGACCCTCATGCTATCAGGTAACCTAAGAGATGAGATGTGTAAGGAGGCTGAGATGAAATGGGATTTGGTTAAGTAAGTGAGTGTAAGACTTAAAACCAATGTATTTTTATCCTCTGTGGCTAGAACTATCCAATTAGGCTTCTGTCATTGAGCACTGCAGTGACTTTCACCTTCCTTAAATAGCCTTGTTTTTGTTCCTGTTCAGCGCATCACGTTCTTGCTCTCCTTTCCTGCTCTCTTGGTCTTATCCTTTTCCTTATCTTTCTCTTTTTCTTTCATGTTGTGTCTATTGTTGTCTATTCATGTGTTGAATGGACATTGATCTGTAACTTAGCCGTTAAAAGCTTCTGTGGTTCTAAGAATGTACAAGTAAACCACGCAAGACAGAGTGCAATGTAATCATGTATACATGGAGTCAGAATAATGCTTATCACACCTGATGTACATTATAAGTTATCACACTGATGTACTATGTGACTCTTTCAATGTCAGTGGCACAGATTTACCTCATCCTGGTCAGAAATTATCTTGTCTGAGTGATTTCTATGGCAATCCTAGTTGAGTTGAGTATTCTGATTGGTCTGTAGGCTGGTACAATTCAGTTGCTGGGTGTTGGGTGATCTGGTGTTTTAGGTGGGGTCTTGGGTGATCTATGTTATTCTAATTGGTTTCTAGTGTTTTTCTCTCATGGGGGGGGGGTAATCTGTAGGCTGTTCTAAGTGGTTTTAATGTGTTCTGGGTGATAGATAGGTGTTCTAAGTACACTCTCAGAAAAAAGGTACAAAAGCTGTCACCGGGGCTGTACCTTTTCAAAAGGTAAACTTTTGTCCATTTTAGGTTCTAATATGTACATTTTAGGTGTTAATATGTCCTTTTCAGGTGCTAATATGTACATTTTAGGTGCTGAATATGTACATTTTAGGTGCTAACATGTACATTTTAGGTGTTAATATGTACATTTTAGGTGCTAATATGTACATTTTAAGAGTTAAGATGTACATTTTAGGTGTTCGATATGTACATTTTAGGTGCTAATATGTCCATTTCAGGAGCTAATATGTCCATTTTAGGTCCTAATATGTACATTTTAAGTGGTAATAAGATATTTAAGATATTTTTTTAAATATATTTTTGCTCCTCTGATAAGGCTCAGGTCTCTCCTCCCTCATTTTATTTGTTTGCTTTTTGCCAATTTTATCATCAGTCAGGCTTATTAGTTGTAAAATTGTATCTCTGTTTGCTTATAAAGCAAAAGAATACCTCTCCCTAACAAATCACCTAATTTGAGGCATCATTCATGTCTATAAGTTTATTAATAAAAAATGTTACATTGTGTTTGTGGAATCATATTGACCCAGTATATCACACGGATTCCCGTCTGTTATTCTCATGGATGGTTTGTTGTTTATGAAGTCGAGTTAGGCATCAGTGGATGAATTTGATCTCAGTTCTGTTTTTGGCAAAATGGCATTTTGATCAGAAGCCAAGGGAGTTGAAATTGAATTTCCCATTGATCTGGACCGGAATCCCTCTTTGAGTAGACGGAGACTGGGATATAGTACACCAGCGTAATGAATAAAAAGTCATCTGCTGTAGTGCAAGTTAACTTCCCTTCTATTCACTTAGTATAATACTTGAATGAAAAGCAGGATATACTTATGAGGCTTCTCCTTTTTCAAAGTGTTTCAGAGAAAGTCTTCGGTGTAGAATGATGGTTTCCTTTGTGAAGTTGATGGACGGAGTGTTTTCATAGTAGTGCTTTTGTATGGACATGGACAAGTACAGTGTAGCGTATAGAAATATTTTGGAAAGTGTCAGTGCAATGCCACAGATTGACTGCTCTGCTTATGGATCACATCTATTCTGGCTATTAAGTCACAGCATACTTCACTTTCTAAGTCATGACCAAACCAATTATCTCTTATGCTTTTTGGTAAATATGAGCCTCTTTAAACCTCTGTTACAGAAATGTTTTTGAGCATTTAAGATGACGGCAGCACTTTTCTCACCCTTTCTGCTTCATGATGACGTTAGCCATCATCTCCCGCACACACTGACTCCCTGCTGTGGATGACACATGCTGAGTGAGACAGGGATCAGCAGCAGGCGGTGTGAATTTTGTCATGTTATGATGTAAATACCTAACTTTTCAACTCAAGTAGGATTCAAAGTTTCATATTGAATTTTTGAGTGTTTGAATAAGGTTAATACAAATACCAATAGGCCAGACTAATGATTTAAACAATCAAGTCAACTGTACAGTAATCATGTAAAACTTACTTTAGGCTTCAAAGATCTCCTTGGTTTTTTATATAGGCTTCTATGATATATTTATTTTATAATATTAAAATGTTTATATATATATGTTTATATATATATATATATATATATATATATATATATATATATATATATATATATTATAATATTAAAAAAACATGTATCATATTTACCTATATTTTTCATACATATACACTCACTAACTTAAATGTACTTATAAAACTATTTTCTATTATTCTAGCATAACCTATTTCATATAAACCTGCTAGTGCCAGAATCAGGTGGTCTCTTTTCTTTCTAACTTTGGCCTTGTTCACATTGCTGCCTATTCTGGACAAGAACATTCTATTGAGCCAATTAGGTGTACAGGGCATAACTATAGATGTGACTGAAGTTTAGAAGTACTCTTTCAAATTGAAACTATATCGGTGTGTGAGCTTGATTGTGAAAGCTTGGCTGTGAAATACTGATAAGACCCTAAACAAACCTGTCTGTATTCAAACTTTGTCAGCACCTGTGTTCAAAGTAAACACTGGACACACACTTCTTTATGTTATTTGTCTCCAACGACCCAGCCTTCACAATTACCTTCAATTTCAATTGACAATTTCCCACCCACAACTTGACATTCTCTGTGCAAGAGCTAGCTGTACATCAGAGGTACATCTGTGTCTGTGGCATGTGTTCACTGTGACCTGGCCAGTGCAGCTTATTAAATCCTTTAGATTGAATTTTAGTGCTCTTTCAGCATCTTTAGTCAAGAGGTTTTACCCATGCTGCATATAATGCTATATATTAATACAATCTATATCCATGCTATATATTAATACAATCTATATTATATAAATATTTTATATATGAATAACACATTTTCTTAAATATATACATGCATGTGTGTGTATTTATATATATATAAAATAATTATATACAGCACACACAAATATATTATGTAAACCAGACGTTTATTTTGGATGCGATTAATCGCAATTAATGTTTGCCCCCCCCTTCCTATATATATATATATATATATATATATATATATATATAATATATATATATATATATATATATATATATAAATTCTTCAAAATCATGCAATTTTCCAGGATTTATTTGGATGTTCAATTCCAAATTTTTAGTATGAATTTTTTGACACCAATATATCATCGTAAACATATAGAGAAAAGCTTTCATCCAGTTAAAATAATGTTGTTTCTTGTGAAGACGGAGACTGCAGGAAAAAAAAACATTTCTCAGGTTCAGTCTTTTCTCCGTTTTGGGTTGAACCTGTTTTTCCAGTGGCTGTTGAACTAAATGTGGGGGTGTCTGCAAGCATGGCAAATAAGAAACAAGGAAGCTTAGGAAGAAGGGAATGAAACAAGGAATGAGAGAGAGAGACAGAAAAAAGAGAGGAATGTTGTAAGAGTAGAAAGGAAGGCTCCAGGGTTTGTAGTTTTTCAAATACGTTTACATATCAGCCTCTATATATATATATTAAATATTTTATATATATATATATATCGGTGTAATTGGGACAATTACCTTAATAAATGTTGAATTTGGAAGTGTTGGCCTAAACTTTAAGATCAGTGCATTTCTATTAGGAAATCATTGCAGAATTCCACATAGTAATTGTAAACCTGAGAATATGTCAAATTTCCACCTGTAGAAAAAAAGCTTAGATTTTGTTGTGTGGTCCCCCTGAACATGGAAAGGATCTGTTTAATTTAATTACAGTCTAAATACTCACTAACTACCCATGGCTATTACCCCAAGAGTTGTCTATGACTGTCTAAGCTATGCTTGCTTTGTTATAATAGATCTACACATTTCATAACACCACACTCTCAATTATTTCCACGTCTAATAAAGAAAATCATTGTATGTGAGTCTAAAGAAAGATTCTTTACTTCAGCACATTTGTTGCTGTTTGAATGAACCAGTGTGAGTGTTGAACTGCTGTGTCTGTTTATCTGAGTATTTGTGTCTGTTTCTAATTTAGCAACATTAATTTGGACTTAAATTACAAGGTTCAGTCAGATAGTTTCCACTGGGACCAGGTTGTTGGAATATGATCCAGGATAATGCCATGTAGTGTGAATAAAATGGACCAATGAGAGTTCATTTTTGTTTTGAAGGGCAACCTTGAATCATGGGAAAAGATGAACTGCAAGGCTATAGGGTCAGGTTCCCTGACTTGGCTGAGAGAGAGATCCGGCAGAAAATGCTGCTGACTGATGCAGAATCAGAGAAACAGAGAGCTAAAGAGAGCAACACCGAGTGAAAGGGGTGGTACAGTAGCTGGGATGCATGTGAGCAGTGACTCTGAGAAGGAACTGTGACTCCTGAGGTGCAAAAATGCTGATGGATGGCAGAGGAGACAGAGAGCAGAAATGTCAGAGGGAAGTGGGAGGCGAGAAGGCTCGTGAGGGACAAAAAGGCATCAGTGTTCTCGTACCCTCTATAAACTCCCCTTACATTCCAGCTAACGGAGGGGAGTTCAGCACACTTTTCCAGCTTAATAACCAATGGTTTCTACTGATCAGCTGACATGGTTAATTCCAAGAGGAAGTGACCGTGTTCAAGTGGGAAGTGATGTTTTAAAGGGACAGGCCCAGAGATGCGTATTTGACCTCTTGTACTGAGGAAATTCCACACATAGCCGAATAAACATTGTGTTTAATGTGACATGGACAAGAGTTTGACCTCTTCTGTCAAAAGCACTCTTGGTTTATAGCAGCACTGCAGCAGTTCCAGGTTATGTAAACTACTCTGGTAATGCTCTATCAATAAGGTTTCTCTAGCAATGACCCCAAAATCACTCCAGAACATGAGTGTGACCACGCTGTTCAGAAGGGTCTGCGGCTAAACAAATAGTCTGGGGTCACGGTTTAATGTGCCTCTGGAATGGAGTGTTTATTAGACTTTTCTCCATGTGAAGTTGACCAATAAATTGTCCCTCAACATTTAAAGGGGTCATATAATGGTACATGCACTTTTTCAAGTTGATTGTGCTGAATTGTGTGTTGGCAGTGCCTGTACGCAACCATCATAAACATCTCTCCGTATGTTTTCCCCTTTCTCAAATTGAGCTGTTCGTTTTTGTGACGTCAATAAAATAGACGCCCCTCCCACGATTGTTGATTGACAGCAGCGGTTCGAACACATTCCGCCCTGAGCGAGATGTCATCGTAGTCCGCCACTGTTGATACGCTGGAGCAGAATGGCGTCTTAGCGATTGTGGTGTTCTGTTCTTGGGTGTAATAACGAACGCAGTTATTTTGATGTTCCTAAATCCGAAACGCTGAAGACACAGTGGCTGAGTTTTGTTTTCGAAGAATATTCCCCACGAGCAACGTCAATGTTTTCATGTTTGTGCGATTCGCGAATCTTTTCTCACCAGACTGCTTTATAAGCGAGGGTCACACTCAGTATAAAGCTGGTTTTGCTAAGAAGCTGCTCCTGAAAAAAGAATCGGTACCAACTATTCATGTCCCTGCTGCACCTCCAGAAGAAGTGAGTGTAATATTGTATATTTTATATTAAACTTTGCAAATCGCGAGCACGCTTCACAATGAATGTGGCTAAGGTTTACACTCAGGGTACATTACGGCATGTTGATGTTCTCAATATAATTCATAACCCTACGTTTGTAATGAACAACGCATCATGGTTATTGTGTTATTACAAACTGTGTACATATTAGAGCCAGACCGATATATTGGCAGGCCGATATTATCGGCCAATATTAGGCATTTTCCAAACTATTGGTATCGGCAGTTATAATGGCCGATAAATGAATGTTTAAAAAATAAAATAAAAATGGACAAAACACGCTTGAACAATGTCATGAGTGTTGGAGTTGTATAGTTTGTCCACCAGAGGGCACTCTACACCGTCCCTGTTGGCAACACTCGTTGGGTTGGTCACGAGACATACATTGCTTGAATAACAATTAAAAGAACATCCCCATCAGTTCTCTTAACTCAAATAAGCATGACAACATTTGTGACATGTCCAGTTTTGCTGCTGTTAAATAAGCCGAGAGTGAAGCGGAATTAGCTAGTAATAATTACGTTACGTTGTTACAGTGTAGTTGTCCAGTGTTGTTACAGTGTCCTTTTAACTTTTGACAACGTGACTGAAGTATTTAATAGCGCGTGACGGTTATAGCAATGAGACATATCATCTCTCCTTGGCCTGTTTTATTGAAAATGTATGTTTTACAATTTGCAGTATGACGTTATCCATTGCTAAATTATGGCTCATCATAGACTAGCTAACCACAAAGCTAGCTAATGCAACTCTCATCAGTCTGTTCTGTTGTGACAATAAAAGAAACAAGTTTCTTTTTAAAATGCATTATCATATCATTTTAGTTAAAACGCATAAATAACTACAAATAACTCATGTTAGGGAAATCTGTTTGTTTTGTTGCACGTTTCTGAAATAAAAAATATATCGGCCGATATATCGGATTTTAAAACCAAAAAATATTTGTATCGGTATCGGCCTTCAAAATCCTTTATCGGTTCGAGCTCTTAGTACATATACATCAGTAAACGCATAGCGTTCGTACATCTCACTAAGTTACTCTACCCTGCCAGTACACAAAGATAGATCAAAGTGACATTATTTTAACCAACCATTCAGAAACGTCCTGTTCGAGCCTTAATTGTCGAACTTCTTTGTGGCCGTCATCTTGTTCCGGGTCCGACTCCGGTTCAAATTGATACGGTTGCACAGATGTGTCCTCAGAGACTCCCGCTGCCATTCCCTCTCCAAAATATACCCTCAACTGTTGTCAAGGCAATACACGTGCATTGTGTCGAAATGCTCACAGAACAGAGGGGCGGAGTGAGCGAAGCTCATTATCATTTAAAACAGCATAACAACTGCAAAGATATTACAAAACTGCATTCAAAAGTTTAGAGACACTAAGACATGTAAGAAATGAATACTCCTGTTCATCAATAGCATTTAAAGTACAATAAAACAGTAATTGTAAATTATTTAATTCAATAAATATTGTTATAATAATAGTATGCAAGACATCTCTGACACTGCTTGGAATGTGAATCTATGAAACATGGAGATATGTTTTTCCATTTAGGCTTGTTACCTTCCTTCAGTTTTTCCCACATGGTCCTCAACTAAATCTGGAAATGTGGGCGTTTGATAGATTTTTTTTTTAAGGAGTGATTTTACATTCCAGACAGATGGAGGTTCCAGCCAGACATATTCTGTCTGGTCCATCGATAGGTAAATCATGCATATTGTATTATCTTCCACACTGAGGGCACTTCCAAAGACGCGTTAAATCTCAGCTGATCTTCTGCACTACTGTCTGTAACCCCAGAAGCTGACGGTCAGTAATAAGCCCTTGGCGGCGCATTCCTCAGATTAATCCGGGTTATGGGGCTCAGACCCCACTGCAGTAAAGACATGATGATGGGGGTTATGCACAGTTTAAAAGATAAAGACATCGGTTCTAGGATCGTCCCGTTGCACTAATTACATTACATGTAAATTAAAGAGTTTCAAAGAAGATTTGGGTGTTGTAAACCTCATTTAGATTTGGTTGGAATAAACTTTATGAACTGAAACCCATCAGTTCTTTGCCTTCTCTTTTGTACATTCTGATTAACACTCATTGATGCCTTTAGTTAACTTTTTGACCCATATTTTTATTAGCCATTCCATAAAACAGATGCTTTTACAGTTTGATATGAGTGATTTGAAAAAATTGTACCATCTCAAGCTAAATTAGTAAAGGTTATATGTTTGGACATCACTGCATCTTTAGAAAAGTTGATGAATAGGGATGATGGAACAGGGTTGAAAATTGTTCTGATTCGTTTGGCATTACAAGCCGTGAAACTAAAAGATGTTTTTTTTTATAAGAGAGGTTATCAGTTGTTTAATGTACAAATGGTAAGAAGGTTAACAACATTAATAAGTGATAAAAGAGGAGACTTTAACTCGCCCTTGAAGTGTTGCCTTCCTGAAAGAATGATAATGCGATTATGACATTTTTTAAAAACATGATTGTGTCTTAAAACTGGAAAAAAGTGATGCTAACAGCATTGATGCATATCTTCTTTTAAATAATACATTAATTACATATATAAACAATGACAAAATGCTAGTTTTTATATTTAAATATTTTCAACCAGTGTATTGATTTATTTTTATTATACTATATATTATTACTTTATTTTTTTTCTATTTTAAAGGAAAAAGTGAAAAAATGTAAGAAATTTAAGAAAAACAAAGCCCATGTTAATGTGATTTTTTTCTTTAATAGTTAATTCATTATTAAAAGAAAAAATCACATTAGCATGTGCTTTGTTTAAAAGATTTTTAAAAGATTTTTAAATCATTAATTATATTTTATATTTTAGTTAACAAATAAAAAATGAAAACAAAAATGTTTATTTAATAACATATATTATTATATGTTATTGTAATAATATATATATATATATATATATATATATATATATATATATATATATATATATATATATAAGCTTAAAAAAGGAAAGTAAAATAACATTTTAAATAAAATACATTTTCTGATTTTTGTTGATGTGCTTTTGAAAAAAATATCTACAATAGATACATTGTAAAAGTTTTCATCCTTTCTTGAAGTAATTTTTTGCTATGAGAGAGAGAGATGGCTCCAGTTTTCTAGGATCACCTGACTGCCGCTGCACATGTTTTCTGCATTCAGTTGTCAGGGTGTTGCATTTAACCACTCTGTTGATATCAACCTCAGTTTGAAGGTGAGAATCAGTATCGGAAGGAAGCCTCACCTCCTCCCATAATGCATTTCCTGACCCTGAGTCAGTCATTCTGTTTGGTTTGGACACTCTTTCTCTATAGTCCTGCTCAACACTCCCCTGAAGATTTATATTTTGCCAGGGTTGCGTTGACAAACCATCGACAAAGTGACGTCCATTTTCCATGTGTGTTATCAGTGTTGTGTAGGAGCTCTTAGCATTCCCAAACTCCTTTCACAGTTATCCGCACCTCCCTGCTCTTCCACAATGACAGAAGCAATGTGTTTGGCACTGATAATCAATCCCATGATAATCAATCAGCTTTCGCTGTTGACATCTATCACTCCCACTGTGATACTGCTAGTGTGTAGAGACAGATAATACCTCAGTCACCGTTGTTATCATTTGACTGTGTAGTTAAAACAAGACCCTAGAACATGTATACAAAATGTTGGCACTGCAGCCTCACTACAAGACACCATGTCATGTAAAATCATGCTCAGCCTGTGCTGAAGAATATCCAGTGGGCAGTGTCGTTTCCTTGGTTACAGTGTGACTGTGAGCAGTGAATATAGATGGGCTTTTTAGCTGCTGATTTTACTCGCTGTGCTGTTCTGAGGTCGGTATTCTCTCTGTTATGAGGCTAATGTGATTTTAGGATGATGAGGGCACCAGTGTTTTCTAAGATGTGCTGCCTACTTTCCAAAGGAAATATGTGAAAAGAGGCCCTGGGTGGGCAATTTAAAAAATGATGGGGAAAAAAATGAACTGCGTGTCAATTAAATGTTTCTAGGCAAGAATTAAACAGTATCTGTCTTTTCCAGCCCTTTACTAACCTTGTTTCACTGGACTCCGTTAACCTTTGATGACGTTACAATTTGGCGCCATCTAGCGATTGAGTCTTAAGCTCGATTGTAACAAAACACAATGGACCTCCATTGACTCTTTTTGACGGTCTTCAGCATTGTTAATCTTGCAAAGTTTTGATTAAAAAAAATTAGGCCTACATTTATTACAGTATACCCTACTTTGTATCGTGTGACCTTTGCAAGTTTGCTTCAAAATTCAAGAAACGCTTTTTGAGGGTGTTTTTAATACAACGGCTGTGTGACGGATGGTAAAAATGATGTCTTTCTCTCTTCTGACTACCGTTATCAATCTCTATATATTTTTCTCTATATATTTAAAAGTTGGGAAAACACTATTGTGTAGTTTTTCTTTTGCTATTTGGGCAAACTGGAACACAAACATTTATTTAATTTATTCTCTCAAACCGGAAATGTGAAAAAGGTCAAATCTATTTTGTTACAATCAGGCTTTACATGGTTACACTTTTTAAAATGATATATTTAATGCTATACTTTTTTAATTAATTACAACAATGATGTATGTTAATATTATAATGTTTTATTAATGATAAAAAATCATGTTTTGTCATTGAAATGTTATATGTATTATAAGAATTTATATTTTTTGATTATTGAAATGCACAATCTTTTAAGAAATAATATAGTGTAAGAAACAAAGATTCCCTGCAACATTTTTGATAAGCTTCTCCTGTACAAACAGTGCAGTATTTTGTATCTCAGACATCCACTAGATGGTGCCACACATAAGGTCTATATGGGGATATCGCTGAAACAAAGGTTGCAGCCGCTATAGATATCATTTGAATAAAAATACATAAGGTCTTCTGATTTCTATAAACATCTATCTTGGAATCAAATCAGCTGTGATTGAATGAATGGGGCACAGTTTAACCAAGCTTTGATAATATCACATGAGTGAAATCCTCCACATAATTCATGTTTATGTGTAGTCACCAGACATTCTGTCTAATGTAAAAGAGACACCATCATTACAGAGCTGTTTAAATCCTCCGTCTTTAGTTTGTGTAATGTATGTAACTGAGACACGTGCAGATATCATTACCAGCTTCAGCCTAGTTTTTTTCTCAAGACTTCAAGCGCAGACACAGACATTTACAGTGAATTAAACACAAGGCCCAATCCTTCTCCAGCCTTTTGAAAGCCTTTTCTCTTTAAGGAGCTGTTGGCAGTCCTCACTGGCTCTCTAAACTGTGTTTGTCTGTGTGCTTCATGGCTGTGCCTGTTAGTGACTGTGGATGTCCTGTTTCTCTCTGGCCTCCAGACTGCAGCTACACATGTCATTTGGAGTGTCAGGGGCTTGTTCAGCTGGACTGCAACCAACTAGACCAGCGGACAGAGGACGTGTCTTCTCCCACTTCACAGAGACACAGCGCCAAAGACCTTCAGGAGACAGTAAGTTCTCTCACTCAGCCATTATTGTAACATGCACACTAAAAGATGGAGCTCCTCACTATAGAGAAACACAAGGTGACAAAAACAGATGTGCATCCCATAAGATAATTGTTCTGGTAGAGCAAAAATGGTTCACAGGCCTGTTTTAATATGATCACGCATGGTTAGGAAAGCAATATTGACTCAACAGCTTCCAAATAAAAAGCTGTGTATTCAAATACATATTTTACCTTTATATTTGATATACTTGACATGATATTTCATAATGACTTTATTTCTCATAATTGCAACCTTATATCTCATAATGTGACTTAGTTTGTGACTTTATTTCTCATAATTGCAACCTTATATCTCATAATGTGACTTTGTGACTTTATTTCTCGCAAATGTGTCTTATGGCATTTGTGCATCTTATGCATGATATTTCACAATGTGATTTTATATTTTATAATTGGGACTTTGTTTCCCATTAATGTGAATCTATATCTTACAATGTGACTTTCTTTTTTTAAACTTTATCTCACATTTACTTCATTTGTTACACTATAGTATGTCAGACACAGACTTCTCATAGAAATGGTCTTGTATAGACCATTTCACAAGATGTAAACACTGTTCCAGAAACACTTCCTGTTTCAGTTTGTAACTGTTTTCTTTATTTCACATGTAAAGAAAACATTGTAAAGATGTTTGTTTAACTTTTTGATTCAGTTTTAAATGTTCTGTTGGTTGTATTTTATCCCAGCTTTTATGTAGTGTTAAAAAAATGAAACAGGAAGTGCTTCTGGACCAGTGTTGTTTACATCTTGTGAAATGGTCTATAACAGTAAAGTTGGTACTTTGACATACTATAGCATGGTGCAAAATAATACAATATTCCATGCTACATTTACTATGCCTCTTCAAAGAATAGGCTACTATGGCAGTACCTTGCACAAAAGTACCTACATGCACAAAAAAGTGGTAGTGGCATGGTAGATGATGCCATAATAGTATATGACTCCAAAATATATTAGAATAAAGTAATATATTGGTACTTTTAAAAGCTCTTTTGTGATGGATGAAACTTTTTGTAAGTGAAGCATATAGAGAGCTTTCCAAATTCTCTTTCCAAAATTATGCAGCGAGATGCGAAGGATGAAGCGGAAACTGAATCTGAAATCCTCCCTGGGATGCTTTGCTGGGACACATTAGCTCATGGTTAACTGCCTCTCTGATGCTTGGCTGTGTTTTACTCTGGCAGTGAGTTTAGTCCCAGGTACATAGGAAGTGACAGCACAGTTGGGACTGAGGAAGAGCAGTAGGGGCCTGCCTGGGCACACTGTCCTCAGAAACACACACACAGGCTTGCACTTACTTTTGCCCAAGTTTCTAGGTGAGCCTGACCGTATGATGGCGACCTGAGAGCACAATCATATTGAATTTTGAAAACAATATCCTAAAAACTATTTCTCCACATAGCGTTTATATGGTCAGAATAGTAATTACTGAAAAAAGCTTTTCCGTCTCTTGTAGTGTTAGTGTATCCATCATGATTTACGAGAGCCCTCCTGTCTGTTCCTATCTCATCTAAATCAGGAAAAGAGCAAACGCAGCTGGCCTGTGCTGTCAGAGAGATTGAGAGCTGTTGAATGGTGAGCTGTCAGCAGAGGGCATTATGGTTATTTCTCAACGGAAATGAATTTCACATTAGTTGTCTCCTCACACAGTGCAGGGCTTCGGTCTTATGAACTACAGCTTGTATCACTGTAAGGTTGGATATGGACAAAAAACATTTATAATAGACGGTAATTTCAAACTTCACCACATGGGGCAGATATATTACGCAGAATGATTGGATGATCATTTGTATTGTGATTTGCATATAAAGTATAAATGAGTATCTTTTGCAACAAAACACACTTAAACAAGGACGTTATTTTGTACTTATAAAAGCCTTTGTTGCTCCTTATGTCTGTCACACTGGCATCCATTGTGTAGTTGTCTTTACTGCCATTCAAACAGCCCAGATGGACGTACCGTTCAGCAGCCATTAGACATGCACAGGAAATCCAGATAGCCCATTAAAAACAACCTCACAACTTAATTACAGTCAAAACAGCAGCTAGACACCCCTCACAGACTTCAGGGATTATACAGCCAGAAGCATTTATTTGAACAAGGCTCTTTCACAGCCACACCAGCGTCAGGGGACCGGGGGAGGACCATTGACTGTATGTAGATGAATCACAGAGATATGTCTATATGTGTGAATCTTAAAGGGATACTCCACTTTTTTTGGAAATAGGCTCATTTTACCACTCCCTCAGAGTTAAACAGTTGAGTTTTACCATTTTCGAATCCATTCAGCCGATTTTTTTTTGATATTTAGAAGAATATCAGTTACCAGACAGTTTTGTCTCATTGACTTCCATAGTAGGAAAAAATATATACTATGGAAGTCAATGAGACCAGAAACTGTCTGGTTACTAGTATTCTTCTAATTATCAGAAAATCTGCTGAATGGATTCGAAAGCGAAAAACATTTCCAAAAAAAAGTGGAGTATCCCTTTAAGGGCATTTGCTAAGAAAACTGTTTTGTTGTTACATTCCCATTTTCTGCACATTTATAATATAAAGTACTCACATCTATTGAGTGTAATTTTCCCCTGGATGTAGATTCTTATATACACTATTAGTTAAGTTATGGAAGGAGATATTATTATTCAGTGAGGTGAATCATCACTCCTAATCAAAAAGCTCTAGAATATTCTACACACTTTGACATATTTCACACTTCCCCTGTTATCCTTATTGCACAAACCTTTAACTGATTTTTCCCTTTATCTGTCTTATTTTCTTTGTTTCATGAGAATACAAAATGTTCTTCATGCACATTACCCTAATATCCCACACACTGTTATCATGCAGACACAGTGCACTGGCCCTCATGTCCCCTGTGGCCTTGAAATATTAGCGCTAACTCACAGTTAGCCTTGGAATATCTTTCCATTCTTGTAGCCTCAGTGCCTCTCAGTAACATTAAGTGCTCCATCCTGAGGTCTTGTTCAGTTTTAGCATAAAAATATGATTTGATCTGAAAGGCCCTAAAGGTCTTTATTTGGTGAGCCTCTGTGCAGCATCAGGCACAAACAAGAATACATTTGCAAGTTTAGAGATGCTGTTTTTTTATTTTCTTGGCATTTATTGGCTGTGAAAGTGCTGTAGACCGTGTGCTGATGGCTTGTTTCCCCAGCTGCTGGAGGTATCATCGGCTTTGGCTCTTGTATAGTAGTGCAGATAGGCTGTTGTCATTTCGCATACACTTCCTTTTTCCTGTCCTCGGGTGTGTACACACACACAGACACACATAGCCGACACACTTTTTATGTGTCGCATGCACTGCGGCCCCCTCAAACCACCATAGCAGCTGAGGATATCAAGTTCAGTTCAGTTGAAAAACTATATATGCATATGCCATTTTCAGATTTTTTTTTTAATCTGGTCTGTCATCTCACCGTAGGATTTCCTGTGGAGTAACTAGCATGACAGCTGCAATGTGCATGTTTGTGCTGTGTCCTCAAAAGTAAATGTCATGATGTGAAATTTTGTCATGAATGTAGAGAGCTGTAGTGAAGTGCTTTTAAACATTGATCTGCGTGGGATTTCTCAGTGCATTTTTGGATTCCAAAAACAGAAACTGTGTTATAATGTTTTCCGGCTCTGTGGTGCTATAAGATAACCTGAAGAACTCAGGAAGTGTGAGGCTGTTCCTAAAGATGAGCTGTATGAGCTGATCCACATGAAACAGCATCCAGGTTGATTTCACTACAGTTAGGTGACGTGTTTTAGAGTGAAAAAGAGTTAACCAATTAAAATAGGATGCACATTGTTGCCATGTTAAAGGAATAATTAACCTTAAAATAAAATTAAAGGGATACTCCACTTTTTGGAAATAGGCACATTTTAAAACTCCCCCAGAGTTAAACCGTTGAGTTTTACCGTTTTCGAATCTGATTCAGCCGATTTTCTGATATTTAGAAGAATATCAGGAACCAGACAGTTTATGGTCTCATTGACTACCATAGTATATATTCTTTCCTACTATGGTAGTCAATGAGACCAGAAACTGTCTGGTTACTGATATTCTTCTAAATTTCAGAAAATCGGCTGAATGGATTCGAAAAAGGTAAAATTCAACTGTTTTACTCTGGGGAGTTTTAAAATGAGCCAATTCCAAAAAAGTGGAGTATCCCTTAAGGCTGCATCCCAAAATGCATACTTTCTTGTGAAGGTACATCTTTTTAATAGTGATGGGCGATACTGCAAATTTCTGTATCGATCCGATACCAAGTAAATACAGGGCCAGTATCGCCGATATCGAATACCGATACTTTTTCATTTTAAAAGCATTCATTTGAAAGTGTATGCACTTTCCTGTGCTAGAGCAGTGTGTCATGATTTATGAGGTGAACGCATCATTAATATGCTACAGTAAATCTGAACATGCTTTCATGACTACTAGGCCTAAATATTTTGTGATTTGTGCTCTCAACTCCCCTTTTATTAGTCAGTGACTTTTACAAAACTACCCTAATTATAGTACTAGCCTACTGTTCAAAAGTTTGGGGTCTGTAAGATTTTTATTTCTCTTAGTAAAAACTGTAATATTACAATTTAACATAGGCTATCTGTTTTCTATGCCATAGTAAACTGTAATTTATTCATGTGATCAAAGCTGAATTTTCAACATCATTACTCCAGTCATGATGATAATTCATTTTAATATGCTGATTTGCTGCTCAGGAAACATTTCTTATTATTATCAATGTTGAAAACAGTTTCATATTTTGTTGGAAACCATGATAAATTTTATGCAGAATTATTTGATGACCAAAGTTGAAAGAACTAGTAGATTTTTTTTAAACAGTGTAAAACCCTTGACTGTCACTTTTGATCAATTTAATACATCGATCCTTGTTGAATAAAAATATTAATTTCATGAAAAAGATCTTACTGACATCAACATTTTAAACCGCTATGTACAGTTTTGGTTTGTTCATTGCGAAATAACTTCCGATTGTTTCTCTGTCATCTAAGCAAGGCTTCGTTTCCCAAACGCACTGGGCCTGTGAGCTCAGCGAAGCACCAGCATCGAACGCTCTCTGTGATTGATTGGTTTTGTCTTGTATACAGATGACTAGGAGAAAAGGTTCTATCCTACACAATTACCCGTTAACATTCGCTTATTTTTCCACTTACAGTTTATTTTACGCACATTTGGATCAATATTTTTATGTGAGGATCGATCCTTTTCGATACCACGTCAGTATCGAAGTATCGATACTTCAGGATCAATCCGCCCATCACTACTTTTTAATAAGTAATTACTTCACAACTGCAAAAAAGGTACGCTTAAATAGTATGAATGTATGCAGTAGGAATGTAATCTAGACGTACTACATTCGCCATGTTGTCTTTATCATGTGACCTATCAGCATCAGTTGCGTCACATTACTACCATTCACAAATTCTTTCCCATGGCCTCATGGGATGGTAAAGTGGCCAAGGTGGTAAACTTGTCAAGATTTTCATTAAATAATGCATTCAATTTGGGTTTGTTTTTTTGGCAAACTCTATCATATACCCCCTGAACACATGGGATATGTGGCATGTGTCGCATGGTTCTATGATACTTTTCCATCTTTTTTAAAAAGCTTGATGCCGATGGCTATTCTCGCCATTATATGCATGAGCATGAGCGGAAAATAGTTTTTTTAATCCTCCTTTTGTGGTCCAAACAAAAGTAAAGTATGGTTTGTGGCATTTGAACAACACTAGGGTGAGTAAATGATAACTTAATTTGAATTGTAGTGTAAAGTATCCATGTAACTATGGCTGGGCACATTTCAGAACTGAATAATTGGCACCCATTCAGTTTATAAGTGAGAATTGAATTTAAATTTGAAAAAATATACCATTGTTGCAAACAGAGCCAAGGCTGTTTCTACAGTTGGCCAAGTTTGGAAATCTGAGACCATCATCTGCATTATTTAAGTATGAGAGGGAGGAAGAGGTGTTATAGCAGGATCAGAAACATATCATATGTAGCGTCCTAACTGCATTTAACACCACTGTGAAACAAGAGATGAGTCCAGTGTCATGATCTGTCCAAGCCTCCAGTTACTCGTAACAGAATGTGTCGCCAGCACAATACCAGAGCGATTACAGAAAGGAGAGTTTAGGACCCAAAAAATGTAGGGAGAATACAAAGCCTTCTGCTTCCCTGTAGAGAAAAATGCCCGTGTTAAAGTTAGCTTGCCTTGAGATACATTATCATTGTGAGGCACATTGATTATCCACAATGCGTCCAGCTCTCTATACACACTTGAATGGGCCTCTTCACTCGATTCTTCACACATCAGTAAGACAACTTTAGATCCTGGGGCCTTTTGAGCCTTAAATGACGATTTCCACTTGCATTTCTTGCAGGAGGTACCATGCTCCATTCCGTACCCCTCACGGTTTTAATGTTGGCTCTTTTAGTGGGTGATTTTACTTTGATTTTGCACGCCTCATCCATCCTTCCATCCACAGTATTGATTATGTTTTTCTGGGCAGGTGCATAAACCCCCTTGCAATCTTTTTTTAAGAAAAACGATTGAGTTCTAGTAAGAATTAATTGGGGTGTATTGACAGTTATCCAAAAGAGGACCTTTCTTCCCAGGGGGTTTAGATATCGAATGTGTTCAGCCCTGGTTTCCTTGGGATCCAGCTCATTGATTATGATAATGGCCAAGGCCACCACTTTCAGGTAATTTGTCATAAGCTGCTATGTGATGATGTTTTTATGTCCATGGAGTTTATGGATATGGACTCAATATATAGTGCAGGACATGAGAAGCATGTGCTGCAGTGAAAGAAGATGGCAGAAATATGGTCCTGTATAGTGTTCAATGAGATTCTAATAAAGCTGACAAGGGGGAAACCGAAAATAGCTTTCAATCTCCCTACATTTATAGTGGCAAATTGTTTCTTCATGTCTTTTATCTTATACCTTTGTGAGGAATCGTCTCCCTGCTGGAGAAACCGACCTAAGGAAAGTAGCTGTGAAAAAGCGGTGATGAATGATCTCATTTCATGCTGACATATTGCCAGTGTTTTACCATAGCAACATTGTGTTGAATGGCATTGCATTTAGTCACATATGTAATAAAAACATGATGTTTTAATGCATTTCTTTCACAAGAGATGATATTTTTAATAATCGATGGGCGCAAACAGCATTCGACTGCATTGATATTAATTTTACGGACAAAACAACATCGAAACATTTCTCAAAATATCTCTTTTTGTGTTCCACAGAAAAAAGAAAGTTTTTTTTAGTGAACTGGTCAGTTAAGCAAGACCTGTATAATTAGTTGCATGTCTAGCGGCTCACATCAGACAACTTTCTTACAAATGACGCATTAAAAAAGTATAAATGTAGTTGGCGACGTTTTAAAAGAGATTCATTTAAGGGGGTTTTACCATGCAGAATGTTGCTGCTAAAATAATACTTAGTCAAACTAGTTGGTTGTGTGACAACTAGTTTACCATTACATTTATAAGTTGGCTATTGTGTCATATCCCTAGCTGGTGAGCTGATGTATTTGACAGTGACTTCATATCCTTCTTATTTTGTACTCACATTTAACATATTCTGGTGCTCCAGCTGGACTTTGTGTCTAATGCCCTCAAGGTCAGGGTCAAAGGTTAAGACCAAAATCCCTGATGGATGCAAGGAGAGATCAGATGTAGCTGTAATTGTGACCCCCAGTGGAACATGTGTAGATTTAATGTTGTGACACTCTTCTAAGGATCACTGTTGGTCTACATTGTTTCTGGTTTCCGCTTTAATTTGTGTCCATTCTTTTTGCTTTCGATTTATTGTAGTTTAATTCTTTTCCTGTCTGTTAGGTAAACATCTATTAACATTTGTTTAAAAGAGGAGGCTCTGTTCTTTCTTTGTTTACGTCATACAACAAAATATTCTGGGGGTCATAAAAGATTTGTGAATATGATTTTTTTTTAAAGGCTGGAAACTCAAAAATAATACTCTGGCGGGGAAATAGTTAAAGGTTCCCTGTAAGAAGCACTACTCTCTCAGTGTAATTCTGTTAGATGGTTCATGCAGTAGAAAGGAAGTGGTACATTAAAATGTGATGAATTATTTATAGCGTGCAACAGTAATGATGATCAGTTAAGGCCTTTGAATACTACCTGTGGCTTTTGGAGGCTTTCTGAAACACTTAAATTTACATTTTATTCATGTAAAGGTCCCTTTTATTTAAAGCGTCTAATGAGGAACATGACAAGTGACTTATCATTAGAACTAACTGTTAACACAATACACAAGCTGATTTTATAGATGCCATTAGTACAGCAATTAAAAATGGAAGATAAAGCATAAATTAAAGAGACTTGATTCTGATTCTGCATGTAGATATTTTTCAAATATAAAAATTTAAATCAATATTTAATGTTTATGTATTTATTCACATTCCAAAAATGTATTATTTGGAATACTTGATTATGCTCTGCTAGGGTTAAACTAGAATTGACTGTGTAATTGGCAACCAGTCTAGTTTCATGTTTCTCATATTACTCTCTTGTCTAACTTAAACTCAAATAAGTACATAGATGGACACCTTTATTCATTTAAAGCTACATTGTGTGCTTTTTACCCCAATCTAGCTGTGAAAAGGTAAATGACCATCCAGTGAATATTAGTTTCTGTTCCTCTCAATTTCGATTTCGTTTTAACTCCTACGGTGGCCAATGTAGTCCAAGATTAACATGGCTTCCAGTTCGAACCTCTGTCCATGAGTGTTAACTCAAACGTAAACGCAAAAGGCGAAGCTTGAATTAACGGGTATGTCCCTCTTTGGCTAATGTACTTTCAAGATGGAGGGGCAACATGGCGACCGACATTAGAACCCCTTACCCGTATGTATTTACACTACACGAGAATACTTTATTACTTGAACAAAGTAAATATACATTAATGAGCACATATTTTTTTGAAAGAACTAAGTGTTTTTAGTACCCTGGCAAGGAAGACCTATCAAGATGTTAGGTCTGGGAACTCTCAATTGGCATACCTCAATCTGAGGGGCGGGATAAAAGGTTGTCTCTCAATATCCCTCTGCACACCATAGGATAGCGCTAACAAACCAGAGCAACGAACGGCTGTGGCTAAATGAGTCCCATGCGTTTTCCCTCCAGCGGAGCAAGTTAATATATTCAACTTTTGCCGTATGCGGTCGTCAAAACTCCGAACTCATCTTCCTTTTTTAAGAATGACTAAGTGACGTTCTCTTAACTCCAAGTCATCCGAGTCGCGGCTAAAGCCGAATCAAAAGACCGCTGTGCGCCAGCTGCATCTTGTTTGTTTTTAACTAGCAGGGAAATCACCAATGGAAATCACGGCGCAGAACCGTCACAACTCTGCCGTCATTGTTAAGCCCGCCCACTAACTCTATACACGATGTGATTGGCCGGACCAGAGTTTGGTTTTACCAGAGTTATAATTTTTGCTGCCACTAGGGTGCGTCTAGATTTCTAGGCTATGTTTTTAGCTAAGAATAAACTAAAAGAGGTACACAGTGTAGCTTTAAGTAGACATGTAATACGTGAGCTAATATACCGTCAGTCACCAGTTATCACAAAATAAACCACCCAATCATCTTTTTTTTGCACCAATGACCAGCTCATTATACGTTGTTCATTACTTTTTCCAAATAGAAGGAAATACAAAGATTATTTTTAGACCCGTATTAATGTCATTTGACAATAGTCTGGATTCATGCTGCCTGCCACCAGGAGCATTTTGCATATCAGGTACTATGTAAAATAGCCTCTAAAAGACCACATGCAGAGAGCTATTTTTTTCTTCCTCTCCCTCATTTTTTCGCTCTTCTGGTATATTTTTCTCTTTCTTTCTTTCCTTCTTTCTCTCTCTTTCTCTTCATTGGCAAATGTCTTGAGCCGAGCAAAGAGGAGTTGTATGCAGGAAGAGCGATAGTGGAGGAGGGAGGGCAAAAAAGGAGGGTGTTTGTGTAAGCTTGTAGGCAGATAACAGACTCCAGCCACAGATGGTAGAGCGAGTGAGAAAGAGAGAGAGAGCGAGAGCGAGAGCGTGCGCATTGGTGTGAGAGAAGGAGGAAGGGAGGGAGGTGCAGAACGTCAGTTCGCAGCTCACTAAGTCACTGTGAGGCAGGTTGATTTTCTGCCGTCTTTCTAGCAGCTGTCGCAGCCTCACTGTGGACCGGAGACTTCTGCATCCACCTCAACCGGCTGTAGGAATACTCAACCCAATGTCCGTGCAACATTCTTACATCTTTAGTGCTCAAGAGCCTGATTACAGCAAGACTGTGTGACTGCAATGTGAGTTAGTGGATGCCAATACAAGCAATTTGTGTGCAGTGACATGCTTTCCTCCACCCTGGGCTAATTTTCTCATCTCAACTGCTTGTCGTGGGTTTAAAGCACCAAGCTGTCAGCTGAAAAGAGCAGGAGAAGCTACTTCTGTACAACTGCCTTTTTGTAACCTGTGGAAACAGGAACTGGACTGCAGATACCGGCCACAACGTTCGCTGAGCGTCAGCCTGCAAGTTTCAGCTCTCGTTTCTGGTGACACGTGGAGATCTGGCCCTTCACCTGAACCTGTGGTCCCCCGCTCCCAGCCCATCCTCCCCTTCCCAACCCTGGAGCCTGGAATGGTGCGTTCGGCCCCCCGGAGACCCGTGTAGGGAGTCCCCCAAGCTGGATCCATCCCCGCAAATGACCGGCAGCAATAGCATGAGCAGTGGGTACTGCAGCCTGGATGAGGAGAGCGATGACTTCACTTTCTTCACCGCCAAGACCTCCTTCTTCAGGCAGCCACAGGCAAAGCAAGTCGCCAAGGTAGTGTATGAACACGAGGCTGTTTGTACTGTGAAGATTGAGGGAGCGTTTTTGAACCTACAAATAAATTTGAAGCGTGAACACGGAAGTGAATGCATTTTTCCTGTTGTTGCATTCAAAAACAAGTTTATGACCTGATATGTTTTGGGTGACAACATACACTCTGTCTGTTTTGGGTTTTCTTGCATTTTGTTCAGCACTGTTGAGATTCTTAAAGTTGGATAAGACAGGCTGTAGTATAAGATTTTCCTATGGAAACAATGTCGGTTGAAACCTTCGCTGTTTAGAACGACTGCAAACTCTCCTCATTCAAATGTCTCTTAAGACAAAGAAGCTAATCCATTGTTATTCCTTTCAATTAATATGAGATTGATAGCAGCCATTTTGACACTCTAACTAAAGTCATAATTTAGACACTGTTTACGAATCTTGAAATGAGCAGATAAAACGAAGGCCACAATTTCTGGTAGAGCATTGCACTAGCAACATCAAGGCCGTGAGTTTGATTCCCAGGGAATGCATGGACAGATAAAAACAATGCTATACCTCGAATGCCCTTTACAGTAAATTGCTTTGGATTAAAGTGTCTTTTAGGGTGACTATCGAAACAGGGTTAGTAGGTGGAGATTGAACTTACTCAAACTTACAATGATAAAAAGAGCTTAAATATGTTTTATGGAAGATTAAGAAGTGTACAGCCATTTTAAGCGTCCGATGCACTCTAATTTAATAACTATTGCACAATATCTAAAGAACTTAATGTACTAGATTATTTAAGTTTAATTTAGTGTAAGGTCTATGTATTTGCATTAACTCCATCCACCAAAAACATTAATGCAAATTGCATTAGCTGCATATCTTGGCCTTCATTATAGACTCTTTCAAGCATGGGAGTGTACATAGAGTGCACTCTCACACCCTCAGAGCTCTCTAATGCTGTGAGGGGAAGGAAATGGCTGCTGATTGTGTCAGAAAGGCCTATCCTTCCCTGAATCAGAGAATGTGTTATTTTACAAGACCCCATAGCTTTTACTCTGACTTCCTGTTAATCTAGACCTCCCTATAGATAGAAGCGCAGTTGTTTAATGACTGAAATAAAATAGAAATAGAATATAAATTGGGTCTTGTGAGTAAAGGAGCAGTCACACTATTCATTTCGTTTCATTAACTTCCATTCGTACACATGCGAAAACGGGAGAGCGGAAATGCATTTCATGCGTTCCAAAGTTCAAGTTTGGTGAACTCTAACCTGCGAATTCATATCACGTGAAGCCGTGTAATCAATAGAAGATAGAAAAGTCATGGTGTGACCTAGTAGCTGAATAAAAACTATGATAGCTAAATGAAAGTACAGTTGCAGGAAAGTGGAGTTGCTTGTATGATTTTAACTTTTGGATTTATTATTATTTGTTATGTGTTGAACTTATGTTTTTAAAAAGATGCTGGAGAGCTTGACATCATATCACGACCGTCGCAGTGTCCGAAGAGATTTTGCCTGCTCAAAAGTCTAGTGTGACTGCGGCTTTAGCTTTAGCTAGCGAATGCAACTGTATTGTGAGCGGCACAGAAATAATATTTCATGGCCGAAAACACTTCAAACTTCACTCCCATACCTGAGCTGAGCAGCCTTACATCACTTCCTGCAGTATCAGGTTTGGAAAGAGCTCCTCAGGATGTGAATTATTCATCCTGTTCTCTTCTCTGTCTGGACACAATGTGGGCTGTCAGCCATTCAATAGACACAGTTTACATTGTTTGTTTGGTTTTTATGTGTTTATCAGTCTGTTGTCATATTGAACACACAATTGTTTAAAGGTGTTTGGTTGGTAAGATGTTTTAACGTTTTTTAGAATTAAGTCTCTTATGCTTAAGGCTACCTTTATTTGAAAAAGTACAGTAAAAACAGTAATATTGTGAATTATTATTACAATTTAAAATCACTGTTTTCCTTTTTATGTCACGTGATGCATCAAAAATCAGAACAAAATGCAAAATAGGAAACATTTGTAATTTATTTTCTTAGTTGATGTTACATAACTGCTCTGAAACGTATTGAGGATCCAAATGCAGTCGTTTATTAGTGTAATCCAGAATCATAAATCTATATAACAAGCACAGGATCAAACACACAGGCAAACTATCTAAAAGCGCAAAAGGCAGGAAACACAGGTAGACTGGGTACCCCGCCACAGGATTTTTGGGTGGATAGAAAGTTCAAAAGAACAGTATTTTTTTTAATAATCATTATAAATGTCTATTTATAATATAAATCTCTTGCTTTCGCTTTAGATCAATGTAATGCATCCTCCTTGGTTAATAAAAGTGTTAATTTATTTTTTAAACCAAACCTTTGAAAGGTATTGTCGTGTAGAGTGCAGGTGTGCTTCTGAAAGCCTTTTTTTAAGACATATTTTTTTTGGTCAGCCCCTTTCTGGAAAAATGTTTGTGCTCTTGACCAGCACCAAACCAATGTAAACCAAACTAGCCAAACATAAAAGTTCATGTCTAACCTCATGTTTCCAATAGGGATGGTATAGTAGATTGTTTGTGTATTGTGTTGCTAGGTGCAGGGCGTTACTTGTAATCTCAGCTATTGGGTGACATATGTTGGATTTATATCCCAGACTGAGATAAGATCTCTATTGGTTATTATTTTAGATCATACGACCATTTGTACATTGTTTTTCTTTTACTGAACAAAAATCAGTGCAGTTTGAATAGGCGGTTATAAGCACACAGAAGGTGAAGTTAGCTTGTCCTAATTCTTCTTAGCAACTCTTAGAAGAACCCCAGGGATGGATAAATGGGAGATTAGTTTACGTTCTTACTTTAGTCTGCACGTTCTTCTTGTGAGTTATGGGATTAAAATTGCTTTATGGATCAATAATACATTTCCGTTTTACCTTTCGTCTGGTTAAATGTAGTAGACTGAAGGCTTTTAAACCAACAGCACTGAGTAATAGTGCCTTGATAAATGCTGCCTATTCTGTGTTCGATAATTTATTTAAGACAGCACATCTCTGCACAAGGAAAACATCTATTATACATCTCTTTTAATCTTTTTTTGTTTGTTTTTTAGACCTAAATGAGAGCTATAAGTGATTGGGAACAAAAATATTATAGCTTCCTCTTTGAGGGCAGCCAGGGAGATATTAACATTTAAACAAGGAAAGTCATGCAGGTATCTTTCTGTTTGTTCAGGGTTTTGCTGTGGTTCAAATCTGGTGGATGTTGCAGCTGTGGTTCCATTTTGGCAAATGAGTCAAGCTCCCTGTTTATATGAATGGCTGGTTAAAATCACATAGAAAAATCAAACTGCTATGAGCGATGCAATGAGGAAATGATGCATAGAAACAAAACAAATCCAAGCACAATGCATAGATAATTAGGGCCTTCATTATCAAAGGAATTGATAGCATAGGACTTGTGTTTACTGGTGTCGTGGGCTCTGATGATCTGCGCTGTTTATTCAGGCATGTAGATGATGGGCTTTGCATTTGTGCTGGGATACCGAGAGGGAGGAGAGATCCTCCACTGCACACTTGACCCAGTAATGAGAGAGAGGGAGAGAATGAGTACACATATGCAATGTGTGGGAGGGAGCAGATCGCAAGGCATCATTCCTACACTGCGGCAGAAACAGCAGAAAGAGAGACAAGAAAGATCAATTCAAAGCATATAAATCTTTGAAAGCAGGCTTGAATGCAGTGTGACACCTAAAGTATTAACACTAAGGACTTGGGATGGGCATTTATATTACCGTTGTAGTCATACAACATAAATGGATTATGTGAGATTAACGAATATAAATATATATATATATATATATATATATATATATATATATATATATATATATATATATACACTTATTTGTTATTTACATTTTTTAAATACATCTAAAACATAAAACGATTGGTTTCAATGTGTAAATGTTTATGTATATACTTTTATATTATCTTTACAAAATGTATGGATTTTATATATATATATATATATTTGTTTTTTTAATACTGAATATAAGGTCTTTTCCTCACTCATACTCATGTACTTTTCTCTTCGTTTTGGCCTTCCATCCACACTGAGATGGCATTTTTAGTAAAGACTGATTTTTTTTTTAAACACTCTCCCAAGTGGAAAAATTTTAATGTTGTAATGTGGACTGTAAAAATTGTTTTAAAAAAAAGGGCTTGTTTAGTCATGCAAAGCCAATCCTGACCTCCCTGGGCGCTGAGCTAAAAATGTTAAGGGTTCTCCTACCTGACCCATGAGCAATGTAAACCATTTGCCATTGCCACACAGTCACACCTGACACTCCAGTTCTCCCACTCCTCCCTCTTTTAGTTAGTACTAATGAAAATGTAATTTCTGATTTCAGAAATAGATATATTTTATATTAATATCAATAATTCCCATTTTAAATAGTACAAATTAAATTATTGATATCAGAAATGCATCCAGTGAATTAATAAAAGCTAAAATGACTTGCCATTGCATGTCACTGTGTTTTGAAAGGGTCAATATGAACGTTAATATGAATGTTTAGGGTCTAAATGAAAACTTCATAAAATACTTTTATTAAAAATTCTCAATAGTATTTTAAAAAAAACACTAATTTTACCTGGTCAAAAACAGCTCTGTTTTCAGCGTGCCGTTTCAGTGCATATGCCTTTAAATAATAATGAGCTTCGCTCACTCCGCCCCTCTGTTCTCAGGGGCGTTTTGACACAATGCACATTGAGTATTGCCTTGACAACAGTTGAGGGTATATTTTGGAGAAAGAATGGCAGCGTGAATCTCTGAGGACACATCTGTGCAACCATATAAATTTTAACCGGGGTTCGCACCCGGAACAAAGATGACGGCCGCAAAAAGTAGTTCGACAATTAAGGCTTGAACAGGACCTTGCTACCGATTCTTTTTCAGGAGCAGGTTCTTAGCAAAACCAGCTTTATACTTACCCTCGTTTATAAAGCAGTCTGGTGAAAAATTATTCGCTCAAACATGAACGATTTGACGTTGATTGCGGGAATATTCCCTTCAAAAACAAAACTCAGCCACTGCGTCTTCAGCAATTCGAATTTAGGAACATCAAAATTACTGTGTTCGCTTTTACACCCCAGAACAGAACACCACAATCGCTTAGACGCCATTCTGCTCCAGCATATCAACAGTGGCGGACTATGATGACATCTCGCTCAGGGCGGGATGTGTCAAACCGCTGCTGTGAATCAATGTGACGACCATGTGACGTCGGAGTGAGGGGTGTCTGTTTAATTGACGTCACAAAAACAAAAGGCTCAATTTGAGGCAGGGGAAAAACATATAAGGAGATTTAAAACAAAAACACTGGATAGATGTTTATCATTATGGATGTGTACAGGCACTGCCAACACACAATTCAGTACAATCAACTTGTAAAAGTGCATGTACCATTATATGACCCCTTTAAATAATAAAAGCAATAATTGATACTTGTTATTATAATGGATGTGAATCCATTGACTAGTATGTCCAGCCAATCAACATTTTAAATGCAATATAGTCATTGTCAATAGATTGCTTTCCATTTTGCTTTATTGTAGAGTAACTAAACTGACTAGATAATCATTGTCTTGTTTTAAAAGTATGAGCGCCTAATGAGGAGTGCCATCACGCCCATATTGTACTGGTGACTGGTCCCCATAGATGTTTTACTGGAATGTGTGCGTTTCATTTCGTGTACGCGCTGATGAACTCATGTTAAAGCGCAGTGCGGTTATCTTTTCCGAGCTGCAGTTTATAAACAAACACCATTGCCCTTTGTATTATCAAATGTAACCTCATGAAAGTGCGTATCTATACCACAAATTTAAAGTGTTAGTTCACGCCAACATGAATATTCTGTCAATAATTACTCACCCCCAACCCATAAGACTTTCGTTCATTTTCGGAACACAAATTAAGATATTTTTGATTAAATCGGAGAGCTGGATCACTCCTCCATAGGCTTCTTAAGGGATCGAAACTGGCCGGCCCAAAAGTTATGAAAGACATTGTTAAAATAGTCAGAGTGACTAGTGGCTCTTAAGTTTATTCTTAAGTGGCAGTCTTAAGTTTATCAAGCGATGAGAATACTTTTTGTGTGCATAAAACAAACAAAAAAACGACTTTATTCAACTATTCATTTCCTTCTCTGTTGGCCTCAAGATTTCTCATAGTGAAACTACGCAACGCTTCTAAGTTGTACGTCACACGCATCACACACATGACCAGCGTCGGCCAATAGTGAGCCTACGTTTCACGTGTGATGCACAAAAAGTATTCTCATAACCTGCGTAGTGTGTGTATAGGGGAGGATCGGCTCTATGTGATGCATATTGTACCTATATATATCTATGGTTATACCGGCATTGTTGTGCCCTCTATTTTCTTTCATAGTGTTGCTAAAGAAAAATATACCTTTTTAGAATCTTCATATTACATTCCTGCAAAAATCACAGAAAATGTACTCGCAATTGCTCTCCTGTGGTAAAAAAAGTCTAAGACAACACATAAGGTAGTGCAAGCCCAAACAACCAGCTGTAACTGTTAAAATCATGTATGAAACCATGTGCAGGAGGAGCCTTTATCTTTCTATATATAGTCTCCTGTTTGCTTACTGGTCTTATAGGCTTAGTGTCTGACTATGGCTGATTTTTCTGCAGCTGAAACATAAGTACATTAGCTGTCATTAACATTGTGTATAGAGACTTCTTTTAAACATCAGGCTTCCCTAGAACTGATGTCAGCTAACACTTGCAGCTCTCACTTCCTGTATCTTGTGTTAGTTCAGTTCTCACGCCGATAACCAGAACGTGCAGCCCCCAAACATTGGTTTGAGGCCATTCGGCAGGTGCAGATGGCTCGCATGTTTCCTGAAACTGACACTAAAGGCATTGTATTCCCTAATCAGTCTGAGTAGCCGTGTGCTGCGCTTAAGGACACCTGCTTGACATGCAGTGATGACTTTGAGATGACACTCTGATAGCATTTACAGCCGTGCCCTTTTCTCTCGTGCCATGTAGGCTCTGTAAGTTGATATTAGCTCAGGTCATGCCTCAAGGCACCTTTGTAACACTCTCCACTTGGGCCTTCATGACTTTCTTTCCTCTGTTTGTTTAACTCTCATTTTTGATTTAAAGAACCGCCTGGAGCGGTTAACAATGAGAGTCGTTCTTCAGTAGTGGTAAGCGTATTGTTCAAATGTGCTTCACATGACCTTATTCAGGTTAGGTAGGTTTTATCTGTTTAATTGCTCGAAGTAAGCTTAACTGTTGTTTCCTAAACCCGGTTTAACAAAGTAAAAACAAACAAAATATACAATACAAAATATTATGTTGGACTATGGATTAATATTTATAGTATGCTGAAGAATATGTTGAATATTCAGCTTTGCCATCACTGGAATAAATAAAAATGTCATATTAAAATTACTGTATTTTTGATTTTTGCAACATTGGTGAGCATAAGAGACCATTTTTAAATTGATAAAACATTATTATTCCAAACTTTTCACATTTGACACAAAGTATATTTTGACTTGTATATTTTGCCAGACATTTTTGGTTCACCTTCACCACAAGGACTGTTCTAGAAAAATATCTGTCTACCACACAGAGTTTCTCATGCATTAACAGGATATCCGGGTTGCATTTGATGTCACCTCTGCTCACACTCTGCAGAAATCTGACATGGTGTGATTCACATCTTTTTCACAGCAGGTGATTTACTCTAAAACCTGGAGGTAAATGATGCAGCTGAAAATGTTTATAACTGATTCTTTTTAAAAACAAGCATTTCTATTGATGCATAAAACCCTGTGTGGTTTTTCAATCTAACTGATCGGAGTTTATTTTTGACCTTTATCGATGATGTATCTCAGGGAGGCGGGTTACTCGTGCAGGTGTAGATATGGGTCCACTCTTTAAAGGACAGCAGATACTGTGAGCTGAGTGAATCGACAGGAGAGATCCCACACACTACCCACCCACCCACACTTATAATGCCTTTTATTCCAATTACAACTCCCACACTCATGAGTGCTCACTGTCACATACACTCTTACACACTTTCTCCAGCAGAATGCAGAAACCATCAAAACACCCACAGGCACACTTCTTTACTCTCTGATTTTTACTATAAAAATTCTTCCTTCCCCAGTGTTTCAAAAGAAGATTAAAACTCATTCATATATTTGCATTCAAAATGATGATGCATGATGGCCTCAACTTGGATTGCTCTAGGATGTTATGTAGATGTATGTGCAGTCAAACACACACAATATGTCTGAATGAGACCTTCAGGAGCAGAACGAACATTCAAACTGGTCTCCATTGTGTTTCCCCATTGTTCCAAAAGGCCACTTTCTCTGCTTTGGATGTGAGGAAGGGAGGGAGGAAGATATATTTAGCAGCTTACAGTCCTCTGGTCACAAATACAGGAATTCCTGAGAGATTTTGATTCTGTGCACCAAGGGATTTTAGTCAGTAGGATAATAATAAGGATGCCACAAAAATGTACTTTGTGTCTCAAATCCATTGGTGCACAGAACTAAAATCTCTCAGGAATTCCTGTGTTTGTGACCAGAGGTGTCTTTGTGACCGACTTTGTGTCTTAAATTGTCGACAAATTGGTTGATTTGGGTGGATGTGATCATATTTCACCCCACATCTAAATAAAATGAAATTAGGTGTATATTTTGCATAAATAAAATATTTAAAGGGCGGGTTTACTGCTCTTTTTCTTTGCATGATTGTGTTTATGGGGTGCAATATAACATGTATCCGTGGTTTTCTTTTTTTAAAAGTCTTATTTTTCATAAATTTCACCTTTATTGTCAGCCGCGCTCTCCCCTGTCCCCTGCACGAGCGGTTCACTTCCTGAGTCTATGAAAACACTCCCTCAGAATGACGTTGTGAGCTCAGATTGGTTCGTTGGGCCGTTGTGTTGTGATTGGCTAAACTGTCGCTCACGTCGTCCGGAAGATTAACGTCCATTACCTTTACGGGCGAACGGGCGGGCATGCCAAATGTGGATAACATAGACGGTGGATACACGTAAATAATGATGTGGAGACTGCAGTATCAGTGAGGCAGAATCAGACTCGAGAAAGCAGCGATGAATCGAGTCAAGCAGAACCTCACCACACACGCCTCTTAATAAAGGTTTCTGAATGATAATTTGCTTCATTTTTTAACTTAATACATGTTTGTTTTACACAATAGCATCTGACTGGCAATGATAGCAACTGACTGGCTAACTAATGTTATACTCAAACAGCGTTTGCAGGTTTACGTTCTTGATCAAATCGAAAATAAAGTCATAAAGCATATATATATGAAAAATACATTTACAACATTAGTACTTATACAAAATTCAGGTCCATAATGTTTGTACGCGTTTGCCGTAGACACAAAATAGCCTAACTAGTAGCAGCCAGCCCATAAAGCCTACAAAGCAAGCGCTGGCATTTGAAATAAAAAAAAACAAAAAAAACGCTCCTGTCGGTAATTATACATGCAAATACATTTAAAATGATGAAGTCTTAGCCTACTTACAGGTTGTGGCCCAACAACTGCTGACTTTTAACTGCTGGTTTTAAAGTTGGATCTGCTTCATGATTTAGAAACAGTTTCTTGTTTACGTTAATCCAGTGTTGAACTCGTGGAGATTCTGGAAGCTGTCTCTCGTAAATGCGCAGCACAGAGAGCTAGATTACGATCGTCACTTTCAGGAATATAATCAAACACAAATCGTGTCCATTGTTGTTCGAAGTATAGCGTCCGTGGAAGCCCGAAACACAGAAGACCTGACATCTGCGTGAACACAACTCACTCGACGCATGCCCTTTCCTGCATATTCCGGAGGGAGTGGTTGATGCAAATGTGTGGGTTAGTGACGTACCATAATCCAGCTGTAGTCCAAAACGAGTCGTTTTTGTAGGCAATTATACTTCCTGATTTTTAAAAGACGATATCTCTGCTTACACTAAACTTTCAGTGCTGCAACTTGCAGATACTCTTCATGCACCAATAGCAACATTACACACTATTTAAAATCAAAAAAGTGAAACTGCAGTAAACCCGCCCTTTAATATATGAAGTAAAATATATTGTGTATAAAATATTCAAATATAAAATATGCTTAAAGAAGTTTTTTTAATGTAAATTTCAGACTGGACTTTCTGGTTGATTGACCAAGGGTAGATTGTTTTTTCTAGACCGTTCAGGAAAATGGTCATTATTTTTGCAATGCCATTTGGTGCAACTGGTATAAATGGTATACTTTACATTTAATTGTCAATAATATAATTTCAATATGCATGCAAAATTAATTTTCTCTTTGATTCTGGGGTTGATCTATGACACAGATATGTTTCTGCACAGTCTCACATAACTGGACATAGTCTCTGATCTAGACCACACAATACAGAACAGGTAAAGTGGGTGTGATGTAAATTACATGAGCGAATGCACAGGTCATGAGATTATTCTGAAAGCTTCTCTTCACAGATCTCTGACTATATGTCACAGGCTCTCATACCCAAACAGAGAGATTGTCTCATGTCATTTCTCGTCTCATAAATCGCAAGTATATGTGAGTGTTAAAACAGATGTTTTAATTGCATCTCTCGATTTAAAATTAATTAGTAAAATGCATCAGTCTTGATGCATTGTTTCATGAACCAGTAAAGATTGTCCTTTCCAATGAATCAATGCCAAACAAATAAGCCTATTTTTGTCAGGTCTCAGCAATCCTATATTTTCTACAATATTAAAATATCATTATTACTTAAGCAAAATAACTGGAAGGAAAAACATGCCTCTATTAATTATAAATGGATTTTAATGTATTTAACTTGTTGCATCTTGATATTAATTGGCAATTGAGGGAAAAAATTGTGATTTACAGTATATAATTAATAAAATAAATATGACAAAAGTATATTACCTACTGTGTAAATGTACATCATATTTCCCCCTCACCGAAGATTTTGCGTCTCTTCGTTTGGCGAGGTGTTCCTTTCGTGCCACCACATACCACAAGACGCAACAACACAAGTGCAGCTGTATTGCACATTTCCTGTCTGCAGATTTCGTCTTTCATAACAAGATGTCTTGCTTCTGTCTCATTTGAGAAGATTTTTTGAACTTTTCCACCCATTAGACTGGTTCATGCCATGCAGAGTGAGGGCCGGGCAAAAGTTAATTCATTTGCCAAATTCTTCTTCCTCTCTGCTCAGGCTTAATGTTTGTGTGTTCATGTGTGTATGAGTGGGTCTCTTTCTGCTCAATGAGACATAGAGCCTCCATGCTGGCGCCCAGGGATCTCTATGAATAAATGATCTTGCTTTTTTCATTCTTATTCTTTCGTCCCAGAAAAAGACGAGAGAAACTCACTTTGCTTGTATTACGGGGATGCAGCCAGTTGCTAAAAATACCTCTGACAGAATCTTTGTTGCTAAGGCTTGCTCAGCAACTGCACTGAATGTCACTCCCCCTAGAAAACCCCTTGATGAGGACCATTTCTTTCTGTCACTGGAAAAGACGGAGCATTTAGCCAGGTCACATGCTTCGTCATCATTCCTTTTGCTTTATTACTGCACATTAAGGGAAATGTGTGACCAAGGGTTTGGCATACCAGTGCTCATTTTTAGAAATTTGGTAGAGAGGATGCATTTATTTGATCAAAAAAACAGTAATATTATGAAATATTATTACAATTGAAAGCAACTGTGTTCTATTTTAATGAATTTTAAAATGTTTTTACTCCTGTGATGACAAAAGCTGAATTTTCAGCATCATTACTCCAGTCTTCAGTGTCACATGATCCTTCAGAAATGATTCTAATATGCTGATTTAGTGTTATGTAACATTTCTTCTTATTATCAATGTAGTATATAATTTCACTCTAAAAGCCCTTACTTCCATCTCTTGTATTCTCTTAAATTCCATTAATGGAAATAGAACATTCTTTGGAATTTGACCACAAAGGAACATTAAATGAAAGGTGTTTCTTCCTGTTGTTTATTGATAGATCATTATGGATCTGTAAAACACTCCTCAGAGGCCAAAATTGTCTTTGTATAGACTCTAGTTCTGTCTCGATCAACCTGGATTTGTTTAAAGAAGTCTCAAGAGACATTCAAACTGCTACTGTCATCCTGTACACACACACAAACGCAGAGAGACAGGTGTAAATAGTCCTCAGTGCATGACATTGCCCTCTGGAGTTTGATCAATAAAAGTAATGTTCAGACGTGTAAATGTTTACAATGCTATTCTTTGGAACTTTTTATTCATCAAAGAACCATGGTATCAACTGTTTCCAACATTGATAATAATATAAAATGTCTATTAAACACTAAAGCAGTATTAGAATGATTTCTGAAGGATCATGTGACACTGAAGACACACTAGTCGTGCACCGTTCAGTTGCAAAGAACAGATAGTATCTCAAATGATATATTTCCTGATTAATGAATGTGAAAGGAATATTTTAGTGTGTATATATATATATATATAGTATGATAATTTTGCAAGATGTAAACAACACTGGTCCAGAAGCACTTCCTGTTTCAGTTTTTAACACTACATAAAAGCTGGGATAAAATACAACCAACAAAACATATAAAACTGAATCAAAAAGTTAAATAAACATCTTTAAGATGTTTTCTTTACATGTGAAATAAAGAAAACAGTTACAAACTGAAACAGGAAGTGTTTCTGGACCAGTGTTGTTTACATCTTGCAAAATGGTCTATATATATATAGGCTATATATATATATATATATGTGTGTGTGTGTATGTGTATATACAGTATGTATGTGTGTATATATATATATATATATATATATATATATATATATATATATATATATATATATATATATATATATATATATATAGGCTTATATATATATATATATATATATATATATATAGGCTATATATAGGCATATATATATATATATATATATATAGGCTATATATAGGCTATATATATATGTATATATATATACACACACAAACACATACATACACTTTTATTTTTTATATTTACCTTTTTTTGGTCATTTTTCCTACGCACCTATTATCTGCAGGTGTGCAATGTTTTTTTTATTGATTATATTTAACCAAAAAAATTGTAATAGAATATTAATATATTTTATTAAATATATTCAATAAAATTTAATAAATACAATTTAATTTTAAAACATAAAAGGATTTGTTTTAATTTATAAATAAAATTGTATATACTTTTATATTTTATTTACAAAATATACAGATTATATATTTGTGTGGGTGTTATATTTTGTTTTTAATACAAAATAAAAAGCATTTTCCTCGATCACACTCATACACTTTTGTTTGAAAATGCATCTTTTTCTCTTCGTTTTGGCTTTCTACATCTGATGTATTTTCTATTGAAACTTGAAAATTGAAAGAGCATTTGATTAAGCATAATGCAACATATATCAATACTGTTTGTCCATTTTTCCTGAAAATACTGCAAATGTTCAGTATACAAACTCCAAATGTTTATTTTGTCAACATGTATAGTGCTAGATGACAGACATGGACTAAAAGCCACAACACCCATTTATGCCAAGTTAACGGTATTAGATTCGTTAGATCCAATATATATAGCAGTGTATATACATATACATTTATATTGTTATATATATATATATATATATATATATATATATATATATATATATATATATATATATATATATATATATTTTTTATCCTCTGGAGAATCTCCCATCCTCAAATGTTTTCGCTCAATACAGATTCAGCAGAATGTTGTCATGTAAGTGCCATATATCATATAAAAGCTTCCTGTGAAGGACAGATAACTGGTTATCTTGATCCCGTATAGTGTCACTAATCTCAGCAGTAATCTTCCCTTCCTCCCTTAGAGATATTTAGCTTTCTCTACACTCAGTACCAGCAGTCAATAAAAAAAAAAACAATTACAGAGGTACGTCCTCAGAGGAACTCCAAGAAGTGTTAACTTAAAATTAATTTAATTTATTTTACAGTAAAGGTTAAAAGTAACATTAAGGTACAATTTAAATGGGCCTGACTTGGTTCAAAAACCAGCAGGTTCCTGTTCTGCAGAACATAAAACACAATTTACGACACAGTGAGAAACACTTAAACAGGAAATTAGCATGGGCTAGACTGATAAAATAGTCAAATAGTTGAGAATGCGGTACCTCTACGCCAATCCATCTGTATGTTATCATGTCACATGCTCATAATATCTCTAGCTACGTGAGACAGCATCAGCTTTTATGAAGTGTTGATGTGGTTGGCCTTTTCCACCGCAGGGCATTAATACCTTACAAGGTCTCTACTGTGTTTGATATATAGCTTGCCCTTTAACCCTGCTCTCACTGTTTTAATCTTGGTTTTAGAGTGTCACAAAAGAGGAAGAGGAAGACAAACCAACATCCCTCACGGAAGAAGAAATTAAAGCAAAAATAGACGACTACAACTCCAAAGTGACGGAGAATGGAATGAAATTAGTGAGTTTTGATTTGTCGACAAAGCATTTACGCTCACAGTGTTGTAATTTGGGGATTCTACTGTGAGAAATGACCTGACTGAAGTTGTTTTGTCATCTTCCAGAGCTCAGATGGCACATATACTGGTTTCATAAAGGTTCACTTGAAGTTGCGCAGGCCCGTGACTGTACTTTCTGTGGACGGGAAGTTAGGAACGTGTTCCTCTTCTGATAGTTCAGATAATCGCACATCCTTCTACCTGCCCAGCGATGCTGTCAAACAGCTACACATTAGCAGCACCACCACAGTCAGGGAGGTCATCCAGGGCCTGCTGAAGAAGTTCATGGTGCAGGACAACCCACGCAAGTTTGCCCTCTACAGCCAGACCCGTTCGAAACAGCCAGGGTGAGCGTTCAAACGAAGAGAGTACTTTTTGTATAATGATGCTGTCATACATAATACTAATGTGTGGTTTGCTTGTTTTTGTCAGATCTTTTCCAGAAGTTGCCACTGTCAGACTGCCCCCTCTACGTGAGGCTGTTAGCAGGGCCTGATCTGGAGAACTTGACTTTTGTACTCAAGGAAAATGAGACTGGTGAAGTGGAGGTGAGCTTTTCTACTCTCTCTACATTTGTAATATTTTTGTTATAATTCTCACAACACAACAAACATTATAATCAAATAATTGAATTATTACATTATTATTATTAAAGGGACTATGTGTAGGGATTGCTGCCATCTAGTGGTGAAAATGTATTTTGCATTCAAACGAATTGTGCTCTCCTGCGCTTCGCTTTTCAAAGGCGCGTTGCCTTTACGGTAACCATTATGTATCTAAAAGCTATGACAGGATTAGCACTTCGTCGAGTGTTACTTAGTGTGAACAGGTTTGTAATTTCAAACAAACAGCAACTTAACTCAACGAATAAATGAATGTTACAGTATGAATCACTGACTGTGAAAAACATGCCTTCTTTATTTCGTTATATTTTCTGAAGTACCGGTAGCCTACATGCATTAGTTATCATCATCAATTTTTAACTATAAATGTTTATCTGTCTATATCATAAAGTACACAACCAAACAATTAAAAAAAACTCGTAATTAAGACTTTTACATTGGCTTACCTGTCGAGAAGAAAGCAGGACTTCAGCGTCTCTTTTGAAATCTTTCTCCTGCATTAGCTCTATCCACCTAAAGCTATCCCGAACATTAACTTCGTGTTTTTTTGTAATCTCCGGTCACGTTTCCTTTTACGATTTATTTTTGGACTTTTCTGGCGACGAGGATTTGTAATGCCGTTTTTAAACTTGCCGGTCAGTGAGCCTCCGCTTCTGCTGCTTTCAGTCACGTCACACCAGCTCTGAACGAAAACGTGCTGTGGAAATGCGTTGTCCCAGTACTTTTTGTCTGCTATTATAGTTTTTCAAGATGGCGGAACTACATAGAAGCCTCCAGGGACTTCCCATGTATATAAAGATAATAAATTCTTAGTTAACGAGGATAAGTTGTAATTTTATTTTTTTTAGGATAAGTTGATAAGTTGTAATTGGCAGAGGTATTTGTACACCATTGAGGACATATTTATGAATAAAAATATTGATTTTAAATAAAAAAAATACATAAAAAGTTACACATGCTCCCTTTAGTGTGTGTGTGTGTGTAATGTAAATATATATATAGTAAATATTCTGTTTGTATACATACCCTTATCATTCTTCATCACTGAAACTTTACAAAGACGGGAAATTTATTTATATGTACAGTGTTTATATATATATATATATATATATATATATATATATATATATATATATATATATATATATATATATATATATATATATACGTGTGTGTGTGTTTTTTATATATATTTTAGCCTGCTCTATCATAACATTCTAGTAACCCTTATTTTACAGTGTCCCTGTTACAAATCTTAAATGTACTTACTATATATTATTAATAATAACAACAGTAAAATATTTATAATTAACCCTTGTAAATCATGTAGCAAATACATATAATTAATAATTATTACTCAGTACTTAAATGTATTATTACACTGTAACAAGGTCACCTTAAAATAAACAATGTCACCAAAATTCGGCAATCGCTTCCTTTTACAGTCCTGTTACCCATGTACTTACTATGTACCTATTATAGTAATTATAATTATTGGGTAATAACTAGGTACTAACCCTGAACTACCCCTAACCCATGTACTTACCTTATATTATCCAGTACTTTTCAGGTAAGTACACTGTAAGTACATGTAAGGACTGTACTGTAAAAGGAAGTGTTACCCAAAATTCTTGCTATATATTTTTTAATATATGCCACTGAAATTGTAAAAAGCAAAATTAAAAAGGTTACTTTATATATATATATATATATATATATATATATATATATATATATATATATGTATATATATATATAAATGTATAGTATATTGATTATTATTATTATTGATTAACTTTCCATAAAAGCCTTCAAACATGATTTTTACATACAGGTTCAGTAGACAGTTCTATTTCAGATAAATCTATCTGGCCTTACTGAGACATAGTCTTCTGTCTCTATTTCAGTGGCATGCATTCTCAGTCCCTGAGCTGCAGAACTTCCTGATCATCCTGGAGAAGGAGGAGAAGGGATCGCATGCGGCAGGTGGAGCAGCGTCCACCGCCGCCTACAAGGAGAAGTTGCAACAGGCTCTATGTAAGGTCGAGGGCAAACCGGGCTAATGTCGGACACAGACTCTCCTTCACCCCACTGAGCCAACGGCGAGCCAGCCTGGAGGACCAGCAGCCCAACAGACGAACTCACTAAACCTCCACTCAGGACTTTGTACAAGCTCTCAGCATGGCTCTGTGACCTTTAACCCCCAAAGATGGGCAAAAGGATCGAGACATGACTAAGGCGAAGAGGAGGTTGGAACTAAAGAGTAATCCTTCTCTCTGGAAATGGCACACTGTTGAAAGCCCAGGAGTCTATTTCTGGCAGTCATGCTTTTTGATATTGAATGGGATTTGAATTGGTTTCTCTCTTTGTTTTTACATTGACCCCATCTGTCTGTGTCTTTTTATATGCTGCTGCTATTGCTGCTACTGCAAGTGTTACTTAAAGCATGACTTTCCCTTTGGTCTCTCTGCTTGTGTCTACCGCATGTCCTCTATCAGGGAATATCTATATGAAAGAGGGAAGTAAATAAAAGCACTTCCTGCTCAAAAAGGAAATGGGGAGACTTACTGTAAGTTATAAAGATACGATGCCTGCGAGATTTCAGACTAAAAGTAACTTTGTCCATATATCAAATTACACAGTTCATAGACAATTAAAACATGCTACTGTAAAAAACAATGAATTATACTCTTATATACTGGAGATTTTCTGTATTAGTGATCATGTTTCACCCTAAAGCTCCAATATTTCACCTCACAGAGTCAAAATATCTCTATTTAAATATTTCAAATAGCTACACATCTCTATGATAACTCTGTCACTGCATCTATAAAAAAAAGTGTTGAACCGGCTCAGACGCAGATATGTTGAGCTCCTGGAGAAATGTGAAATGGTTTAATGGCCCAGGATAGCATTTAAAAACACTCAGCACTGATAAATCATCTCAGTCTCTTCAGTGTGCCACCAGTTCTCAATGTGCTGGGAGCATTTGGTGGATGTTAGGATTGTGGAATGTGGTTATCCGGTAAGCTTTTTTGAATCACGTCAGCTTTAAGCACATAATACAGGTCATAATACATAATAAGGTCAAGTTAGATTATAGGGCATCTCCTAGATCAGCACTCTGGATCCAAACCATGAGGATCTCAATCTGCATATCACCAAAGGAAAACAAGTTCCCCGTATTGTAATTACAAAGCTTTTTATGAGGCAATATAGAGATATTCCTGCTAATGTAAAGTGGGGTCAGGATGTCTATGATTTGCACACCACTCCTGGTCAACTAGTATATAAAGTAGTCAATATTATTTTATATAGGGGACATGAGATGGATTTAACAACTTTTCCTTCTTTTTTTGTGCTTTGATAATCTGCATTTAGAATTTTTGTTTTATGTGCATACTTTGGTCTGAAAAATTATGCAGGAGCATGTGAATTGAATGTGTTTGTGACACTGGGGGAATTTTATTACTTGTGAACAGCATTCTAAAGCACTGAAGAGGTATTCCATATTAGTCTGGAATAACTGTAAACCTTTCAATTTAATGTTCAAGGCACTGATATATCATTTTTCATTTCCCTTATAAAGCACATTTAGGTCTCAATTTCTTAAAGAAACATGTGGTTATAATTTTTGACCTGTATTTAGATGGTACTTTAGTCATGCGATTCCATTGGAGCACTGTGGCTGTGCCCATGTGCTCGGCCTGTATATTTTGATTTTGAATGGGTACACCTCCTGGTGGACTGGAAGTCTCACTTCCACCCTTAAGCAAGCGGCAGGGCCTCGTATGTCTGCTCAAGCGACTTCTCCCTGACCGCCATATTCCTGCTGGCAGTGCCTTTAGTCTCCGTGTAGCTTCTCTTGACTGTGTACTGTACATATGCTCTAGATGTCTGGCCCTATAACTCCACGTTGAGAAATTTCACACACATTCAGTGGCAGTATCCAGGTGCTTTCAATGTCAGAGCCATTAAGTCCATGTGGGACTTTTTGGGACCAGTGATTACAAATGTTGAGGTGTGTGTGAGTGTGTGCGAGTGCGCTTGTGTGCATCTGTTTTATTTATTTTTTGGCTCAGTTTCTGTGTGTGCAAACTTGAATATTTGGACAAGTCAGTGCTATCAGGCAATCTTTTTTGTTGTTGTTTCAGAGTATCAAATGTTAAAAAGGTCTATAAAGCTGTAATGTAAATATACTTAAGAATGAAATAAAAGGTCACCCTTTAATTGCAATGAATGTGTCTTTCATTTACAATTAAATCAATGAGTTAACTAACAATTCTGTAGTTTAAATTATGAATAAGAAAAATAGAGTTACAAACAAATTTATAGCATTAATTTCAGGAATAATCTAAAAAGCAGGATCAATGCATAAAATTACATTTGACATTTTTTACCTTTAATAGTGGTATACTGTAAATGTTTTACAAAAAAAGTGGAAAATATGCCAATATTTTAAATTTTGCATCACAAAATATTACTGCTGGTGTCCTGTATTATGTGTCGGATTTCATCATTTCTATCTATGGATCATTCACTAGTTTTACATCAATAGTATAGTATTGTACGAGTCATACACAACCAGCAGAGGGAACCCTACTCATAGTTCAAATGCAAACACTTTTCTTCAATTGCAAAAGATGTCCAAATATTATTTATAAATTGAAAGAAACTGACTGTAGTTGTGATTTTTTTTTCTTTTTTTTTTAGATGTATTGCATGCTATCATATGAATGTATATGGTATTGTGTAGCAGTATAAAGAAAGCAAGGACACACTATGTTGTCACAACTACTATATTGTGTCTAGAATAAATAAGAAATAGGCAACATTAAACCACACTGCCAAGGGTCAGAGAGTGCACATGTAGTGCATTGTGCACATTTGTGTACACATGGCACATTACAAGAAAAACAAGTTAGGCCTATTTCAATTGTAAACATAGTTGGAACTGGCTCCACACTTTAAATAAACACTTGGTAAAATCCACCTACGGGTTCAACAGCATGTCCATACTTGGAAAAGTCTGGCAATATTTTAAGGACATCTAGAAACCTTTTAAGTCTCCACAAAAAGACAGCAGTTGTGAGTGTCCATCATAATGTTACAGAGCCCTCGTGAGGTGGGCACACCCGCACGTCTGCTACTGAGGGGTCAACCTGAAAACAATGTCAATATGTCATCTGAAGACTCAAATATAGACAGGTCTCAGCTTCCCCTAAGACTGATGGCTAAGAATAGCATACTATGGCCAGGGTCCTGTTGTAAGCACACCTAATTTAGCTTAAAATGTCTCACCATATCACCCTTGTCACCCCTGCATGTGCTCTTCTGCCTATGTTGATCTATATCTGGGCTTTAAAGAGTTTGACAACACCAGACTTGCCAAGGCAATTTAAGATATCCAACAAGGCTTAGGATCGTTGTGTTTTGATATTTTCCTTATTTATCCTGCAATAAATCTTGTATGTTTGTTTTGTAGATTGCCATTTTAGCTGTGCTTTCTATTTTTGGCATGTAACATAACATTTTTTAAGAGATTTAAGGAAAAAACTATTCTACTGACTTACTGGTGACATCTTAATTTTTGCATACTAAACAACAGGTCTTCTTTCTGACATTCAGTGATTTTTACCCCATCTTAGGCCATCTTTAGACTGAAAAGGGTGAACAAAGGACCAATAGACATGTGTGTCCACAATAATGAACATCATTTTGCAAAATAAAACTGGTTAAATTATGCAAATAGTGAAATATAAAAAAATATAACAGCAAAAATATCAACATTGTATTAAATGACATCACTATAATTTGATGTCATTCATTATTTTCTTACGTATTAACAAACACTGTTTAATGTAATTTACAAACATTTTAAAAAAGAACATATTTTTTTCAGAAAGAAAAAGAAATGATTTTGAGTGAGAGCTTAAAAATGTATATCTAGCAAATGTATAGAAATGTATATCTGGATAACAGTAACATTACTAAAACAAGCCAAACTATTTAATGGGGACTTTAATATAATTATCCATTTAATTCCGTCTTTCAATTCAGTCGAAAACATATGCGAATATAAAAAAACTGAAGAATCATTTCGTTGTCATCACGACATATATCACATTAATAATCTATTTTCAACTCGAAACGTTCCTGTTTCGTTCGTTTTGTTTATGTTTGGATTGAAACTGCCACTTCAGTAAACTGCCCCATTTTGGCTCAAGAAGCACTTCCTTGTTTCAGGTCAATTGTTCAACCTTGAAACTAAAAGGAAGTTTGAGCCAGAATGGCGTTGTTTTGGCCGCGCCCCAGCAGGCAGTCTCCTCGCGAGCCCTGTTTGATGACGTCGCGCTGGGCGAAGCTGAAGACGCTCTTAGCAACAAGCTTAAGAAACCACACACCTCGATGGGCTCGATTACGGGACGGAACGCGCATCCAAAACACTCAGACGATGTATGAGACATCTTGTTTGAGATTATGAGTTTATTTGGAGTTCTTGTTTTTATAATGAAAGCAAGTTAGACCTGTAGCGTTACTACCCGGAAAAGAGGAAACACTAGCCTGAGCTTTAGCTAGCCGCTGGACCGTATGCTCGGACTGGGATGACTCTTCTGTTCAAATCAACAACACGATATTCAGGAGAGGGAAAGAGTGGAGGAAGTCGACATCCGTTTCATTTTTGGACTCAGACTAATTGTGCTTTAGGGAGGCAGTTTGTGGTCACGGACACGCATTTGTTTCCCCTGCGACTTTGAGTCTTCATCAGCATTCTGATGCATTTGTTACGTTTTATTAGTATAGCTAAGTTACAGGTTCGGACTTTTCTGTCTCTCTTCATCATTCTGGAAATATAGACACTTCAATTACTTCTCCATGGTTGTGATACAGGTGGTCAAACTGATAAGCCTCATGAAAACAGCTTAAAGGGGATCATGTCTGAACCCTTCAGCACTGTGAAGTCGTCTCTCTAGCCTCCCTGGACATTAGCAAGCTTCCTCTCGGATATAAGACTCTGATATTTTGGTCATCTCACTAGAAAGACATTGCATTGTTGTTTTGGATGGATCTTGCTTTAGTGAAAATATTTTTCAGCCGAAAAGGAAATATTTGATGTTGATTACATGCAACTATGATGATATTGAGCAGAAAACCAGATGGTCCCATAACTGCAGGTAGGTATATTAATTATGAAATGCAATACCCTGCTCTGTAAGTTTGAAATTGGTTCACTTAGCAAGCAAAGACTATTTTGAAGACAGCCAATTCATTGTTTTAGGAATACACTGGTGGTGTTAATGGTAAATGTACTGAAGTAAGAAAATGTCACAAGCTTGGAACCACATCCTGTTTATTCCTGATGAAGTTGTCACATGTACATCAGCAATGAAAATGCACGGGACAGTGGGAACAATAGCATGTAAAGGTCACATTGTCTTCATATGGTCAGTTTATTGAATTGGCATCTAAGCAAGTGATAGTGATTTGGTCTAAATTCTCAGTAAGTTTATAGTATGTGAGGGTTTTTGTATAGTTACAAATATTTAAATAAGCCATGATTCTTTTGATAAAAACATTTAAACTCTTTAGTGTTCAATTCATCAACCATTTTGTAAAGCAGCCTACTAAAGATTTTAGTGTACAACGAAAGTCATTGGTGTCCAAAACAACAGCATACTTTCGTTGTATGGGGAGAAAAAAACTGTTGAAACATTATTCAAATAATTTATGTTCCACAAAAGAACTGAAGTCACGCACGTTTGGAGTGGCATAAAAATTCCTCGATTTTAAAAGAAATGTCCCTTGAGGCAAAAGTGGTCTAGGTCATTAAGAAGTTTTAATAACATAATCGGTCAGCGTTGTGGAAACTGCTGAAACTGAAATGAGTCATGAAGCCTGGTTTAATAAGAAGTCATCTGTTGTGTAATGTGCTCAAGAAACTATCTGACGCACCTGCAACTTGGTTACATACCTCCCTAAGGGGATTTGTGTTTCTCAGATAGGAACCCTGTCTTTCTTATGTTTTTTTGTAATAGATTGTTTTTAATGTAGTGGGTATATTGGATGATTAAGTGACAAGTATGTTTTGTTTGTGGATTCACAACCTAACCCAACCTCCTTTTCCTGTTTGCATTTCTCCACAGCTCGCCACGGGGACGGTCTGTATGATTCCTACATGCGCACCGATCACATTGTGAACCAGGACGCTGATGTGAATGGACAGAGTCCCTCTGGGCTCCCCCCTCTCCCCAAACACACTGTAAGTCCTGACTTCCTGTTCCCCAGGACTTTCTAGGGGTCATCTTTCACAGCATTCTTTCAGTGCGCCCTAGATGGAAATGTTTCCCTAGTGCTCGCAGTTCTAAAGAACATTATTCAGTTCTAAAGAACAAGTGCGTTTGAAAATCCAAATTCGCTATGAAGTCTTGTATGAGTAAGCCGATATTTCAATCTCTACTCCTCCAACTCAATATGTTCGGATGGGTTTTCACCCCTGTGATTCGGTTTTAGTTGAGCACATGTTCTGCTGCCACTTGTGCATCTTGGAATGTTGTGTATTTAGACAAGTCTTCCTCCCACTTTCTGATAGTGGTACAAGTTCCATCTGCAGCACATCGAGTCTATTTGTTGTGCCACACAGTGTGTATTCCATGAAAAGCCAGTGCTTTTATTTTCCAATGAATAAAACATAACTGTATCAAATTTCTATTTTTATGCTGAGCAAATACACTAAAAACAATATCATGTTTAAACTGGACAGATTAAGCCTTGCAATGGGGTGCATGTAGCTTACAGTGTGATACGTCATCATGGGACCGGTGATGATAAAGGATATAATAATCCGATAATTCCCCACTGTACTATTATGCAATAAATAATTCGGTATATGTGTTGGACCTGGTGAATTTTAAGACTATATCACTTGTGTATGCTATTATAATGCACTTCTAAAGTAATGAATTGGTATTTACCCTCTGCAAATAATTAACTCTTAATTTGTCTACCGTAAACCTTCAATAACAACTTTGATTTTCTGCCATTTGGGGTACAAGCTATCTTAGTAGTTTCCAGAAGTTCCACTCGTTCATTTACCTAGCTTCCCACAAAGCAGATTTAATTTAGGTCACCTACTCCTTGTTAAGTCAACCAAGCTTTTTTTGTTGTAATTGAACAGCTGGTGCATTTGGCTAGTCTCTACAATATCCTTCAGTTCCCAACACACTGGTTTCTATTTTTGTCTCACTCCTTGAACCTGCCTTTCCATGCCCCTTCCCCCTCCAAATTGACTGGCACAGTTTATTTGTCACTTAATATTTTTATTTATTTTAATTGCATTTAATAAATTTAAGTGACCTAATTTTTGGTCCTTTGCTTTCTTTTTCTTTTGCTGTATGCAGAGCCAAACAAGCTATAGCTTGGGCTTGACTATAAATCTTTGATAGTGGAATCTTGAATGTGAATGGGGACTAGGAGCAGTCATGGTGCATTAAACATCCTGAATGTGAAAGATAGTTCCTCTGTTCCCCTTCACTCAGGAAAGCCCACTGTGACTGGCATAAACTACCGCTATTTATGACATGCTTATTTTGTAAGGCAAAGGTTCAATGCATATTTAATGATATAGTTGGGTCTAGTGGCAATTCCTCATCTATGGCAAGAATTCTTTCCTAGCGTTGTCCTGAAAGTATGTGAGGGAACTGAAGTCATACACCCTTTCTAAAAGAACATTTCCATGTTGCTTGGTTTTCCCTGTCTACTGAAATGCAGTTGATTCTGTATATAAATTGCATTTCTGTGCTTTGCAATCAGCATGATTTTAGGTCTTAACAACTAGACTCTTGCTTTCGTGTTTTTTTTTCTTGTATCCCCTGGGAGTATGAATGTAACATCCTGTTCCACCAGTTTTCAGTTCACGCTACAGTCGTACTAAAGAGACTGTCTGGCATTCTCTGTCGCTGCAATGATCACTCATGCATCAAACAACCCCACTGGTCATATATTATTCCCAGGGTTACTAGATGGCTGATCAATTCTGCACGTTTGTGCTATTGATTGTTTAACACTGGTCTGATAAAACCTCAGAGTTACAGTACATTGATTGTTCAGTTGTATGCATAAGCCAGAAGCTATAATAGGAATATTGTGAAAATCCCCTCAGCTAGCTTTGACTTACAAAATTTGTTTTGACAAATTGTTGAAATATCTCTTTGCTTTTGAAGGGTTTCAACAAGCCTACAATGAAGGATCACCAAGCAATCCAAGGAGGACAGATGAAGGTGAAACATATTTATGAGGACACCTACAATCGCAAACTCAATGGTGTGAGCCAACATAATGGCACAAGCCAAGTACCAGCTAAGTCCCAAGCTGCAGTCTCCAAAGAGAGAAGCGTGGACAGCAACAGCTCTGTGAAATCCTCAGAGAGCTCAACAAAAGTCACAAAGCTGGGCAGCCCAATGACCCCAGAACAAGCTATCAAGCAACACCGACAGCAACTGACTACCTTGGAGCAACAGGAGATCCACAGCTATCCTGAGATCTACTTCCTGGGACCAAATGCCAAGAAGAGGCAGGCAGTAACAGGGGGTACTAACAACTGTGGTTATGACGACGACCAGGGAGGATACATCCACGTGCCTCATGATCACCTTGGCTTTCGCTATGAGTTCCTCAAGGTGATCGGCAAAGGTAGTTTTGGACAAGTGGCGAAGGTGTATGACCACAAATTACAGCAGCACCTTGCTTTGAAGATGGTGCGTAACGAGAAGCGCTTCCATCGGCAAGCTGCTGAGGAGATCCGAATTCTGGAGCACCTGAAGAAGCAAGACAAGACCGGCAGCATGAACGTAGTTCACATGTTGGAGAATTTCACCTTCCGCAACCACATATGCATGACTTTTGAGCTGCTCAGCATGAACCTGTATGAGCTCATCAAACGCAACAAGTTCCAGGGTTTCAGTCTCCCGTTGGTGCGCAAGTTTGCGCACTCTATTCTCCAATGCTTGGAGGCTCTCCATCGCCATAAGATCATCCACTGTGACCTGAAACCAGAGAATATATTGCTGAAGCAGCAGGGCAGGAGTGGGATCAAGGTAATTGACTTTGGCTCCAGCTGTTTCGATCACCAGCGTGTCTACACATACATCCAATCCCGCTTCTACCGTGCTCCCGAGGTCATCTTGGGATCACGATATGGTATGCCTATAGACATGTGGAGCTTTGGTTGCATTCTGGCAGAGCTGCTTACAGGATACCCTCTGTTTCCTGGAGAAGATGAAGGTGACCAGCTGGCCTGCATGATGGAGCTACTAGGTATGCCACCTCAGAAACTGCTGGAACAAGCCAAGCGTGCCAAGAACTTCATCAGCTCCAAAGGCCACCCACGCTACTGCACGGTCAGCACACTTAGCAACGGCACCGTAGTCCTCAACGGGAGCCGTTCTCGCAGAGGAAAATTGCGAGGTCCCCCAGGAAGCAAGGAGTGGGGGTCGGCCCTCAAAGGCTGTGATGACTCCACGTTCATTGACTTTCTGAAGAAGTGTTTGGATTGGGACCCTAGTACTCGAATGACACCAGTTCAGGCTTTAAGGCACCCCTGGCTCTACAAGAGACTGCCCAAGCCTTCACCTGGTGGCGAGAAAACCATGCTGCCCAAACGGATCACAGAGCACAGCACCACTTTCCCTACTATTATCTCTAAGGTACCCCCAGTCATGGGCTCAACCAACAACAAACTGCGGACCACCATGATGGGTGACTCCACTGGAAGTATACCCTTTCGTACAGTGCTGCCGAAGCTTGTTTCCTAGAGATTCCTTAGCTTTTCAGGGATAAAGACACATTTGTAGCCATTTTAGAAGTGGATTTTTCCCCCGTTTCTTTTCTAAATGAGTGTCAAAGCTCACTGTTTAAGTTTTTAATGAAGTGTAGCAAGCAAAAACTTTTATACAACTATACTGTTTTTATCAAATGGCCTTCAGAGTGTGAAATTCAAAGTTGACATCAGGGCTGTTTTTTACACTTTGGTCTTGAATCCAGTGCTGTTGATTGAGGTGGGTGAAATTTCGATGCTGTTGCTCGCTCCTTATCCAGTCTTTTCTGAAGTTTACACTACTTCTGCTCAGACAAATGCACAACTTTTGTAACTCATAAGTGCTGTTTTGTGTGAATCTTAGTATACTTTTTAAGGGCTTAGAGTGAATTTTCTGGCTCTGAACGTCAGATAAAACATCTTGTAAATGTCTATTTGGTGTTCTAAAGGCCATGTTATCTTATCTTGGTCTAAAGTAGATCTGCAAATTTTCTAATTTTATTCTATTTTAACAGTATCTTCCCAAGTCACTTGCATCCCATTTCTTTCCTCAACTGTTTTCTTTTTTGAGAATATGTTGCTTTGAATATGTTACCATAGTAGAACAAGATGTAAGAAAGTTTGTACTTGTTGGTAAGTGGTGGAGTAATTCTGGTCACAATTCTGCCTGATGGCCATGCCCATTCCTGGAAGCTATTGGGGAAAGACTTTTGCACAGGTGTTGTAGCGTGTTTTTACCAGTGCTATCTTGAAAGATATTGGTCAGGTTTCAATCGAAGGCAACAGGCAGTATCACGTGTTTGCTTGTAAACAGCAGTATGTATTTCCCTGAAGCTGATTGTGGGGGAAGGGAACTGCACGTTTGCAGTATTTTCAATAGGAGGGTGCTGTTTGCACACATCGATGATAGATACCAAACTGCCAGTGTGAGGACTTTTGAACATGTTCAAATTATGAGATAACTAAAGGTGGATGACATGCATCTTTCAGGATTCAGTTTTTCCTACAACCTCGGTCTTGTCCAGCATTTTATATAATGTCTCATTTTTATTATGTTTGCTTCTATTCTTATTCATTTGTGTGAGAAGATAAGGGGAAAAAAACACGACTAAAAAGACAGTGCAGGATAGTTCCCATCCCCCAAAGCTCACCATCAGGACACATTGTGGTAAATTTCCAGTGACTTGTTGATTGTGTAGTCTGGAATATCTCTTTATAGAGACCTATTTTGTTCCCTTTTCACTTTTAGGTTTACAAGAGAATCTTGTTTTTTATACAGTAGAGCACACAGCACATTCACCCCCCCACAATGGCACTGCTCAGTGTCTGAATTTTGTCTGAGTATTTGTCCACGTGAAACCACTGTAGGTTGTTCGGAAGGTTGTTTTATGATCTAATGTAAGCATGTTTATTGACATTGCCTCACTCTTTTTAGCTGTGAATTGAACACTGAATGCTTAGAAGCTATTTTTTTCAAGGGAAGACACTAATCTGCTGAAGGACTGTGAAAATGAATGGTGCTTAACCCATTGGCCCTTTAAGTTTGTAAAGCACACAGTTGTCTACCTGGACCAAGGTAAGAATGAGGAATTCAGGCAAGTTGTCGCCAAAGTCCTCTTAATTGAAAACAAAACAACAATGTCTTTTCACACCTCTTTCTCAGGTTGTAACCCTTTTGGGGCTTAATGGACATTTATATATGATTCCACACATTTAGCAGATGTAAAGATGATTTGACATTTGATAAAGCTAGGTTTCAGAAAAAAATGGAAAAAACAGTATAGCTTTAGAGATGTTGGTGCTCAAATAAAAACTACAAAGCCCAGGCATCTATACTGTCTGTCCAATCATAATAATTTTTGGCTTTATATGTGGTCTCCCACAAATTTTCAGTTGTTCTGTTTATATTTGGAATACGTCAGGGGAAAGTAACCTTTTAAAAATGGGTTAGTGTTTTTCTACTTTTCTTGTGAAATCCATCTTTTCTGCTCAAAAGAGATATCTACCACAGCAATAACAGCATCACGCTCCACATCTGTCTACTTCACTTTGGCTTTCCTGTCTGTTTATCATGAATTTTTTACCAAAGCACCCGTTCGCATGGCTGTCTCTCCTTGATTCGCCTCAGTGTGTGAACCCCTTGGTTCGGGGGACTCTAGTCTTGTGCCTTTAATTGAACACACTTGACTAAATAATGAAGTCTCAGCTCGGGATAACTAACGTTTCACTTCCAGCTTTACTGGTCAGGTTTTATATTGCTTTATTTCATCCTTTTATAGAGTTTTTACTTGTTTTAAAGAGAAGTGAAAGACATAAAAGATTAATTTTCCTTTAATACCCTTTGTCTGTTGACTGTTGGCCGTGTGGTTCAAAGCATGATAGTCACAGAGCGCATGGAAATAAGTGATAAAGTGACATAGGAGTAAATGAAAAGTTTTAAATAATGACGAAGTGTGTAAGTAACCAAATGAGCTTGTATTAGTTTCTTTTTCTAAAAAAGAGAAATAAAAAAATCAATATTACCATTGTTTTGTCTGAGAATTGTCATTTATCGATCCTTTTTGTTAATGTTCTATCCCCTGGATGTTGGCATGAAAATAAGATCCATTGTATCTACTTTGTAAATCCATGTTATAGATATTATTGCAAATCATTTATGAATGTATAGAATATATTTGTTTAAACACTCCTTTTTTTCTTTTACATTGATCTGTTACTCTCAGATGTTATAATATGAGAACATTATATGCTGTTACTTGTGTTTCAGCATGTTTAAGCACTTTTATCTTGTCCAGTTTTAAATGACAGAAGGAAACATTCCTCCATAGTGCTGTACACTGCTGCAGGGAATTCTGAATATTAATATTTGAGTGTAATTCCAAAGTATACCTTACTCAACAAACAGGCACTTGAACACACCTATATGAAATATGTTTTATGCAGGAATCTGCATTAAATATAACTGGAATTTGGATGCACATTATTTGCATGCCTAAGTTAATATTCATCACACAACACAAGTGGACACAACTTCTAGAAATCATAATTGCTCTTTGTGTGGATGTTATTACTGTCTTATAGGAAGTATTTTAGTGGTGGCTTGTGCCTTTGGATGCATCATGTAGGTTTTTGACTGCATGTCTGCACAGTATGTAACAGACTTGTTTTGACTTTTCCTCTCATTCACTTTTCCAATCGTATAGATCTACATTTATATATCCAAATGGTAAAATTGGCTTAGTTGAATGTTCTCGCTACAATATCCCAGACACCGAAGTAGCACATAGGCAGAGTGATGTGGAGAAATAACAGGATACTTGAAAACAGTCACAGGAGGTCTGGAGATATTCAAAATTACACTGTTTCTCCATAGGCGTAATATGAAAGTATTTTTGTTCAACTGATCTCCAGCCTTACTGAAGCTTGTTAACTTTCCTGAAAGCAGCTGCAAAACCGGTCAGTTGGTGTATTTGCATGATGAGGTCATAAACTTGCCGCAATATTTACATGTTTGAGGTGGCTTGTCCTGTGCAGAAACAAAATGAAAACTTTAACCTTTTTTTAATGTACCAACATCCCAATAAGTCATCATGATATAAATTGTGACGTTGGTGATCTTGGTGTATTTGGCAGCCAATGTATGTGTCAAGACTCGAGACCAAAAATATTAAACATAATTCTCAAAATACTTAACGTAAGGAATTTATGACATAGTTATAGCTACTTAATTGAATGTACCTTTCTCTTTTATCTTTCACTCAATTCAGATTTTCCTGAACGAGTTTTAAAACGTGCTCAACCCACAAAAGCAGAAATATATTGTTTTTTATCTTTTGAAATGAAACCAGAGATCTTTTCATTTCAGCTTATGCTATGTTCAGTCTAGCGGCTAAAGCTAGCCTGCATCCACAGTGAAATTTGTTCTTAGGTTACCAGTGCAAATGTTTATCAAACAGTTTTCAGGGTAGGCATAGTGTACACTACAGATATGTCCCATTTTATGAGATGAGTGTGAGAAATGTGTTCACACTGAAAAAATCAAAGAGATGTTGCCTCTGTTGTTTCAGCTTTAGTCAATTTTCCCTACCCTAAGCTAAAGTGCTACATGTGCTAAAGCTAACAACAACACTTGATGTGTATGTATCTGGTGGAAAACTGAATGCTTAAATGAACAAATACAACTTTTTGTGGTATATATTTGAGATGATACTACCCTTTGAAATTTTGTAGTTAGATATCCAAGTACATAGCTTATACGACATCAGTGAATTAAGACATGCAACGTGCATATGGGATTAATCAGAGCAGGTGTGTGACTGTCTGGGACAAGTCATGACCACCTCTTCACCAGTCTTCAACATGTCCAAACTGGCTCAGAACAACAGTGCATCAAGGTAACCACTCGTATCTCATCAATCTCACTGAGATTTTAGAATGACATGGTTGATTTAGCCTCACAAACCTATCCTGCTAGAGGAGACCAGATTAAGTCAATCTCATTAGGATCCAACACACTGAATATCTGACCCATATGGACTCATCGGTGGCCAGGCACAGTGCGAATGGTCCAAGTAGTCGCATCCTCCCTCCCTTTTCCCTTTGTGTCAGGAACAGCCTTCCAGACTAAGGGTTTTACGAAGACTTAGTACTTTGGCCATATGGAGCCTTCACAGGGGTTTGTAGGCCAGCCACAGTGACGAGTGTGCGAGCTTTCATTAATGTTACAAAGGTGTATGTTGAGGAAGTACATTTAAACTTTCAAAAGACACTGAACCTGACCTGTGCTTTTGTGAGAGAAATAAGTATAATTTTTCAAGGTAATGTTGAGCTGAAAAAAGACTGCAATTTTCAGTTGTAACCGTACAGGAACAATGCTGTGCATCATACAAGTAACCAAAACACTTACACTTTGGACACAAAAATGGTTGTGATACGGATGTCATGCCCTGTGTCATCTTTTTTTAAAAACATAAATTTAACATTCATCAAATAATAATAAATATAAAATGTAAAATTAGAATCTACTCTAGAGCTTTAAAGATTAAGTTCTTTTAATTCATCTAAGAGGTCAGACTGTGATGTACAGTATCATCCTTCTATTGGTCACATGTCTTCATGTGAATTTACATGAACACAGAGTGCTTGCAATTTGTCCTCCAGTATTCATGTGTGTGAATGGAAGTCAATGGAATGAGTAACATTTTTAGGCTGTTATATTTAGCCAACTCTATAGCCATTATTGTCAGTATTGAAAGAATTCTGAGTGTATTTATAAGTAAAATTTCTCTCACACAGTTCACCATTTTGTTTTTGTTCTTTTCTGCAGAGTTCGTTATTGCCTTCTGCTTTCTCCAGAAATGATATATGTGCTTTCTACTTCATATTTTGGTTCACTCTGTAAAAAGTAATCAGTGACTTAACTTAAAAAAAAAAGCCTTAAAGGGATAGTTTACCCAAAAAAAAAATCTGTCAGTAATTTCTTACCCTCATGTTGTACCAACCCCGTAAGACCTTCGTTCATCTTCGGAACACGAATTAAGATATTTTTGATGAAATCTGAGAGCTGGATCACTCCTGCATACTAGTCCATAGGCTTCAACTGACTTTATGACTTTAACTATTAATTTACTTCTCTCTGGGCCTTGAGTCAGGTTTCTAGTTTAACAGTGTATAATCTTTTGTTTACGTCACACGCATCGCACACATGACCAGTGTCGCTACGCTATCACGGGGTGTAACGATTTTCGAACCGAACCGAAAAACCGCGATACTGAACTCACGATTCGAATCGCGATACTGTCATTGCGTACCGAACACGCCCCGCCCCGCCCCCTGCTACCCCGGCCCCGCCCAGCCCGGCTCAATGGACCTCATGTCTTATGTAAACAGTACACAATGAATTCAGTTTTGTAGCCTAACCACCATTAACACCAAATAACAAGCTCCGTGTTTTGTTACTTTCGATAATAAGCAAGGTGTAATCTTTCAGATTCTGTCTATTTGATCACGAAATTCAAACAATAAATGGCGTTTTGGCGCTCTTTGATGTGACGTGACAGATCGCTTACTAGGCTCCTCATTTCAAGCGGCAGCGCGGCGCGCGAGTAAACGCGATCATCTCTTCCTCAGTTACAGAAAAGACACCTGAAGGTATGTTGAAAGATACAGTATACTTACTGAAAGGCATCATAACTCGTGTAATCGCTCAATCAGTGTTTCAGCCGCGGAAAGACGTCAATAAAACAGCAAAGCTTTAGCTTGTCACTAGCATTATATTTACCTCAGCAGGCAAGTGATTCAGTGTCCACAACTTCCTATAAATGAACCTTTGCACTAAATAAATGCACTATGTTAGCCTGTATATTATATTTTACTTAACCTGTTAATGATATCTTGATTATTTAATTTATGTTTAAAATATCTTTCATGAAAATGACAACTGTGTAAATTATTAGAGTAAAAACACAAGTTAATGTAAAAACTGCCTTATGTTCAGTTTACATGTTTTCATACAATGTGTTGTGTGTTGATTATTATATCTAAAAAATAAATGGCATCTGAATTTAGGTTAAAAGTCTAGGCTACAACATTTAATGTTATAGTAATGTGCAGCCTTCAATATAGTTCACAGCATTAGCAGATTTTTTTTAATCCTTGTGAAATGTTTAATTGTAACTGAATTAATTTAAAGACAAAGACCTTTTTTTTTCATTAAACCACTGTTTAAAAAAAAGCCATTTTAGCTTTCTAAACCGAACCGAATCGAACCGAACCGAGACGTCAAAACCGTGGGAAAACCGAACCGTCAGTTTTGTGTATTGTTACACCCAGAGGCCGACAGAGAAGGAAATTAATAGTTTAAATAAAGTCTGTTTGTTTTTGCATACATAAAGTATTTTTGTCATTTGATAAAGTTAAGATTGAGCCACTGTAGTCACTTGGACTATTTTAGCGATGTCTTTAATAACTTTTCGAGAGGCCGGCAGAGTTTCAATCCCTCAAGAAGTCTATGGACTAGAGTGGTTGCAGCTCTCAGATTTCATCAAAAATATCTTAATTCATGTTCTGAAGATGACCGAAGGTCTTATGGGGTTGGAACAACATGAGGGTGAGTAAATACTGACAGACTTTTCATTTGGGTGAACTAACCCTTTAAAATTAATGCAAATATCTGTAATAAAAAAAAAGTAAGTTACGTGAAATTGTCAAGTTTACATAACTTTTTTTTTTCTTTTTTTTCCAATTATGCATGCAGTTTATTTACTTTAAAATCTTTTACTTTAAAAGCAACAGGTTTCCTTACTTTAAGCATAAGCCAAGTGATAACTTTTTACAGTATACCCTCTGGAATAGCCTATATGATTCCTTCAAATTCTGGCCTGCGTAGCAAGCTCTCAGGATGTGGAAAAGTGGTTCTTTTGCATGTATTCTAAAATATCAGATTCATGGAAACACTCTTGTTTTCATGCAAATACATTTGTGTGGCTTTTCTCAGGAAGAGACACAGATGTTATACTCGAGTTTTAACATTATTTCATGATACCATCCAACAAAAAATGAAAGAATCAAAACAGCACAGCTGTTATGATGCAGCGACTTAAGGGTAGTTTAACAAATGAAAACCTCAGAGAAAACTGTCCTTTTTGTCCATTCATTTTGTAGTACGACGCGCTACGTGCTTTTGCATGCCTCTTTAGTTTTAAGTGAATGCACCATTTTTGGAGAATGTTATTGGCTTTGTGTGCTTTGGTTTCAATATTTCCCATGCTTCGGTCTAGACGCACAAGAATGTCACCCGTCGACTTCATTTTATTCTTATAAAGGCATTGAAATAGGTCTCCCCCCCTCAATTTTGATCTTGCTTATGCTTGCTAGATTTTGAAGCCCCCACATCAGTTAGTTCAGAGGATTTTGCTTGTTAGCTTGAGGTGATCTAATGAAAGGGACTGAAATGGAACGATTGCATCAGCGATTAAAAAAAACAGACAGATCTTACTGTATGCCCACCTGGATCTGAGTAGCAGTCATATTGACGTCTTCAACTTAGTTGAATGAAATGCGTCAATGCAAAATGAGTCACTGATGCATCATAAAGTTTTCACACACTGTTGTTGCTGACTGCTTTCTCATAAAAAAGCTCTTATAAAACATGGCCCTGTCATTATTGACAGTGGTTGTGAAGTCGACGCACAGGTACTACATTAGCTGGTAAAACTTGTCCTTTATGGAAGAAGGTTGTTTATCAGAATTAAGGCTGTACAACAGGCCTGGGAAGTTTTAACTTACAGCAACTCTTCAGTGAATGGATTGACAAGCTCGCTAAACATGAACCATTCATCTGCGGTATGTAAAAAGTGAATCTGCTTATTGCATGTCTTTGTTTCCATTCTGATAATGTTTCGAGAAGTCAGAGTTTCGCTACTGGGTTGGGATGATATTAAAGTGAAATCTTGCAGAAATCCCCCTCACAAAAGCACTTGTGAAAATACAGTCCAACACATGTCCACACAAGCCGCACACAGGTCCCCACAACTGCGGTGGCAAACAGTTTTGAAAGGTGGGGCTGCATTTTCAGGAACATTTGTCCCACAACCCGAACATTCCACATTCCAGCGCCACAGCCAGAGCCTCAGTAACAACAGCACTGATCTTGGTTCAGGACGGGCCAATGACTGACACACAGACGTGGAAAAGCTAGCTATACTTTATAAGTGTGGCCTACTTATTTTACCCCAGCAACAAGTCAAATGATTCACCCAAGCAATCAAAAGATAGTCGAAATATATTAATATTAATATTTTAATAATTATTTTAATGAAAAGGAAGTACATTTTTAGCATCACCGAATTTGTAAAACTTTAGACTGAAATTAAAACAATATTGTTAAAGGAGTAGTTCACTTTAATTATCATTTGCTGATAATATTACTCACCCCCATGTCATCCAAGATATCCATGTCATTCTTTCTTCAGTCAAAAAGAAATTAAGGTTTTTGATGAAAACATTCCAGGATTTTTCTCCATATAATGGACTTCAATGGGAACCAAACGGTTCAAGGTCCAAAAGACAGTTTCAGTGCCAACTGTTCAAAGGGCTTTAAACGACTACAGACAATGAATAAGGGTCTTATCAAGCGAAACGATCGCTCATTTAAAAAAACAAATAAGAATCAAAGTTTACGTTTTATAAGCTCAAATGCTCGCCTTGCTCTGTTAGGGGTAGGGTTAGGGTGTGATGCGTGTTTGTGACTCTCCTGTTCGAACTCGTTCATCAAAATGAAAGAATCTTTCCCCGAGTCAACTCGTTCATTTCGTTTGTTGAATGCACCAAATGACACGAAAAAAGATTCGTTCATTTTGATAAACGAGTTCGAACAGAAGAGTTACGACAGAACAGAGCAAGGCGAGCAGTTGAGCTTATAAAACTTAAACTTTGTTTGTTGTTTTTTAAATTAGCGATCATGTCACTAGATAAGACCCTTATTCATTGTCTGGAAGTCAGTTTTAAAGTCCTTTGAACAGTTTGCACTGAAACTGTCTTTTGGACCTCGAACTGTTTGGTTCCCATTGAAGTCCATTTTATGGAGAAAAATCCTGGAATGTTTTCATCAAAAACCTTAATTTCTTTCGAACTGAAGAAGAATGGCATTGAATATTTTGAATAGCATGGGAGTGAGTTAATTATCAGCAAAAGATTTTTTTAAAAAGTGAACTACTCCTTTAATTACAAACGAAATGCACTGAGCAAAACTGTATTATAACCGAGTTACAGTTATATCAACCCTCGACTTGTCAGTCTCCATACAAAATATTGTAATGTTCCAAAATAAGTGTCGATCATTCTGTCAATCGTGAATCATTTTGACCAGACGAGTTGCTGTCGGCCAGGACTTCCCAGGCCTGTTGTGCAACTTTAATTCTAGCTAAACAACCTTTCATAAAGGCCAGTATTTTAGTGTCTATTTAGCTTTATTCTTTTCAGCTTTGGTTTAGTTAGTTATTTCATCTGTAAGATGACTCTGAATATTTTTATATCAGCTTTATTTCAGTCAACAAAAACATTTTTTAATAGTTGTTGTTAACAGTAACAACACTGTTGTGTACAGGCTTTTGTAGAGGCATTCTTTAATCTTATCAATTGTTGTTTTTTCAGGATGAACTTCCTCATTCATCTGTCTTACCTTTGTTTGTCTTGTCTCTTATATCTCTTATGCTCTGTCACAGTCTGTCTGTCATATGTTTTTTTGCTGATTTGTTTATGGCTCAGCAGCAACTCAGCAGGCCTCAGACAGCACTGAAATAGCGCATGACCCCACAGTCTGCCCGAAGAGCTGGAAAATGAGAGCATGTTCCTCTTTGAGAGCGTCCGTCTGAGGAGCATCTGCCTTTCACGCCCCATTTTAACAGCTTATTTCTGAGAAGAAAAATTTAGTTTTTCTTAGCTGACAAATACAGCACTGCTGGTCATCAGCGTAAGGTGTGTTTTTGGATACTTGGGACCAGCATGGGTTGCTGGTCACCAGCCTTGAGAACACCAGCTAGACATATACAGCTCTAACCAGCCTGGACTAACCTGGAATTTTTCAGCAGGCTAAGGAGACCCTCATAAAAAAAACCTCACAGCATCTGCTCTTACTTTCTCTCTTCCTGGCTCCCAGAAGTAATTTCCTCCCTCCTTTTCTGTTCTTTTTTGTTCTCTGATGGTGTTGCCTGGCACAGTCCTTAAAGAGGTCATGAAACCAACATCAATATGTGATGCAACTCTCTCAAGCAGCCGTCTTTATCCAGCCATCATAATGTTGATCTTTAAATAGCCAGGCAAGACGCATCAACACCGACTGACTCCATACTCACAGGGCAAGGTATCTTTGTCATCATGGCAACAGTCTGACCCCAGATATGTGATGTGTTTTTAATAATGTTACCATTATTAAATTTTGCCTTTGTTACATGGGGCAAATAAGAACAAATAGGGAGACAAATGGTGCAGGACACAAGACCTACAGTATATGGAAAAGGGAGTATTGACACCAGCACTGGGAATGAGTTAAGTCTGACTTTTTAATGCACTTAGCGACTGCAATATGTACTGCTGTTTACAAAAGAGAAGGAGCTTTTGGATTGCAGCCCCTGTTCTCTCAGAAAAGGTTTTGTTCTAAAGCAATTGCTGTGAGCATCACGTGAGTGGCCTACTTTCCCCTGGGCTCTTCAGAGTGTGCTCCATAAAGTTGTAATTGGGGAATACGAGTCTTGTGCGATTTATGCTGGGCCTTCACGCAAACATGATTCCATAAAACCCTCCTTTGTTGCAAAGTATATTTAATGGAGTGCACAATGTTGGATATTCATATCAGTGATATTCATGAGTCTAAAATTGTCTGTATGCTTGCAGATTGTGTGATGGTGTTTTCCTAAAAACAAACTGAATGACTTTTACAGCTTATTTTAAAACAGCCCAGTCATATGCAGAAACCGAGTCTGGTTTAGGATTCAACTGTGCCAAACAGACCTCAGTATACAAAACACGGTAACACTTTCGTTCTTTCTTTTTACCTCTTCCTTGTTTCATGATATGTTACACGCAGTTCCTATAAATTATGCAGAATTACATGCAACTAACCCTAAACTACATTTAATTAAAGATGCAGTTCGTAACTTTTGGCGCTCTAGTGGTTAATAAACAGAACTGCATGTGTCTTTTGGAAGAACATTGTAGCCATATATAATATTGGAGTCACGCAGATAATGGGGTACTTCACAGTGGTATGACCTGAGCCAGTCTAAAATAGTCTGAATATAAACACTTATTATAGTGATTCAGGATAAGACAATAACATGGTTTGGAAAATGGATTCATGATGTACTGGCTTTTTTATGTACATTTTGAACACACAAAAAATTAAGGACCTCAGCTTTAAAGGGTTAGTTCACCAAAAAAATTAAAATAACCCCGTGAACGTGTGTTGCCCAGCCCTGTTTGTTTGAGCCACGAAAGGCGTCAAAGCTTATACTATATACTCCTACATCTTCAAGTGATACTCTTTTGGCATAAGTCAACTTGCGTATACCGTCTGCTGGAAGCTAGTTATTTAGTCGGTAAAGTTGTACATTTTTGGAACACATTAAATGTGGAAGGCATCACTTTACTAAATAATGAGTGAATTTCTGAGTGAAAATTGTTTTTAAAGTGTACTTTTTTTTCTTTTTTTGTGCTGTGGAGTTATGCCCAAGTTTTATAGCTGACTTGTTATCCATACTTGTTAAATTATGCTGTATTTCACCACAACAAATTTAGTGCAGGGTTCTGATTGCAACAATTTATGTAAGGCAACATTTACCCATTTTATTTCATTTAAATTTTTATTCTATTCTATGTAATTATTATTTTTACATTATATTGCACATCTTTTCAATTTTTAAAATCAATTATTTTATATGCAGTACAGATCAACCTGACCCCAGAGTAGAACATATTGTGCATTGACATTGTCTCATTTCACAGGAAGCTTGTTGCTTAGCATCACTGTTGCTAGGTAAACAAGTTATTTGTAGCCAGTGTCAGGTTTCAGTTGGGAGGCTGCAATGCATAAAAACCATCCTGGACAAGATTACAGGTGTCTTTCAGTCCTGCCATTCCCTCCAGGAAAGAGTGCTTCACAAATACACTTGCTCTTCTGAATAATATGATTAATAATACAGATCTTGGCTACTTCACCATTGGCTGTACAGGGATCAGCAGGATTGAACTTTTAAAAAGATGCTTGGTATCACTTTATTTTACAATCCTGTTCCCCATGTACATACTGTTTACTTAATAGTAATCACAATAAGTGGGTAATACCCATTAATGGTGAACCTAACCTTATATTTCCCATACTTTCTTAGGTAGTACACTACAAGTACATGTACTGTAAAGTGCAACTGGATGCTTTTAAAGAGGTCAGGGCTGTTGACAGCTGAGGACAGAAACAGAAATGTTGGTCTGGGCCCTGTGATAATGAGGGCCCTCAAAAGTATCAACATCTGATAATTGTTAATATATAAATATACTTTGTAGGTCTTTGCAATGCTCAACGGCTTCACCCTTATTCAGATTCATATGCATCAGGTCAAGTGTGCTATCAAAAGGGATCTTCAGCCCTCCAACATGACCTTTGCGATTATAAAAAGCATTTTATGATTCAAGTCATTAACTCCACCTATTTTATAGTCTTGTTTAACTACAGGTCAAAAGTTTGGCGATGGTATAAGAATTTTGTATGTTTTTGAATCAAAGCAATATTTTATGCTCACCAAGGCTGCATTTATGTGAACAGTAATATTGTGAAATATTATTACAATTTAAAATACTATTTTTAATATATTTTAACATGTAATTTATTCTTGTGAATATTACTCCAGTCTTTAGTGATCTTCACCCTTCAGAAATCATTATAATAAAATGATTTGATGCTCAAGAAACATTGAAGAAACGGCAAGCAATAAGTAGCAGTCCTTCTAGTCCTCTCAGGGTCAGAATTCTCTCTCTAGTTTTCATTCACTCCTTCAAGTGAGACTATATTAGTCGAGTAATGTAGTGAATAAACACAGGCCGATAGTTTCAGTGTGTTCCAGTTTGTTCCCTTGGTTACTGATTACGTTCACCTGTTGTTTATTTCGTTTTCTTATTAGCTCTCCTTGTGTTGTAAACCCTTAGTTCTCCTCAGTGTTTTCTTGTGTTAATGTGGTATGTTTGGTTAGTGTTTCTCATTCTTGTTCCTGTATTCTCCTGAGTGTCAGTTTATGACTATATTGTGTTCTCCATCGTCATGTTTACTAACCAGGAAATTGTGACAATTTGACTCCCAAGAATGAATCATTTACAGATGCATGGCTTCATCCCTCATTAATATCAGGAACATGTCAAGGTCAGATATGTCAGATGTCTAGAGTTTCTTTCATTACATTAGCTATACCTTTAACAATCATCATGGTTGGAAAAATGTAAGGCCATGTATGTGTGTATTTGTCTGAGAGAGAAATTATGTGTGTGTGTGTTCAGATGACTGTGTTTGTTTTCTTTGTTTGTTGCATGTGAGCAAGTGGTGAAAAAAATCCCATGCTGTCTATGGCCAGGCCTCCTGCCGAGCAGCTGTTGGCATGCTGAAGGAGCAGCTCAGCTTTGTTCTCTTTCCACACTGACCGCTGAGAGCTTCCCCATGTCAGCAGGACTGGGCTCAAAGCAAGGCCTTGAAGGACCCTATATCCGTCTGCTCATGACAGGATGCTGTTCGCAAGTCTCCTTTTCCCCTGGTCCAAGGTCAGTTTGCACCACATATTGGACTGATAATGATAATGAATTGGGTCAGCACAGCTGGTCATGGATCAGTTTAAAAGGAAACAAGGCAGTTGCCAGATCCCGGTAAGTTAGGCAGTCTGGCTCATCCGCTCTATTAGAGTCACAGCAATTACAGACACTTGATCAGGGATTAAACACCCGTCACAAGCAGACTGAAGGCCAAACTAACACCAAACTGCCATAGTATAGGCTACTCTGTGACGCGTGATTTAAGATTAAATAAAACATTTAATAAAAGGTTTTAGGGTAATCATTTTTGTTTTTTGGTGATACAAAGTATTTCAACTCGTATTTTGCTTAGGTTATAACTTTTGCTATTATATTTTGTTAGGTTATGCACTCACCTAAAGGATTATTAGGAATGCCATACTAATACTGCCTTCAGAACTGCCTTAATTCTACGTGGCATTGATTTAACAAGGTGCTGAAAGCATTCTTTAGAAACGTTGGCCATATTGATAGAAGAGCATCTTGCAGTTGATTTTTTGGGAGATTTGTGGGATGCACATCCATGGCACAAAGCTCCCGTTCCACATCCTACAGATGCTCTATTGGGTTGAGATCTGGTGACTGTGGGGGCCATTTTAGTGCAGTGAACTCATTGCCATGTTTAAGAAACCAATTTGAAATGATTCGAGCTTTGTGACATGGTGCATTATTCTGCTGAAGTAGCCATCAGAGGATGGGTATATGGTGGCCGTAAAGGGATGGACATGGTCAGAAAACATGCTCAGGTAGGCCGTGGCATTTAAACGATGCCCAATTGGCACTAAGGGGCCTGAAGTGTGTCAATAAAACATCCCCCACACCATTACACCACCACCACCAGCCTGCACAGTGGTAACAAGGCATGATGGATCCATGTTCTCATTCTTTTTATCCCAAATTCTGACTCTACCATCTGAATGTCACAACCGTAAATCGAGACTCATCAGACCAGGCAACATTTTTCCAGTCTTCAACTGTCCAATTTTGGGTGGGCTCTTGCAAATTGTAGCCTATTTTTCCTATTTGTAGTGGAGATGATGGGTACCTGGCGGGGTCCCATTTGCCTCAAGGTTGTGCGTGTTGTTAGCCTGGATGCCAGCCCGAACTCCGCCCACAACATTTTTTGGACGGGAAGTTCGGTCTGGACTCAATCCATTGAGGAGTAATTATGATCAGGCAAACAATGTTCGCGCCAATCAAATTGCCAGGGCGGGCTTTATACGATGATGGACAGATTGATCTGCAAGTAATCATCACGTTATCAACATTCCACTGTCGCGTCTGTTGTGAAATAAATCGACAGCGCATTAATTTTAATAGACAAACAGAGAACTGCAATCAAGGCATTTGTCGATCGGAAAGATATTTTGCCGTCCTTCCCACATGATTCGGGAAAAGTGTAACTTATCAGCTGGCTCCGATGGTCACTAAGAAGATGGGACGTAATGAAAAGCCTGTGGTCGTTGTGGTTTCTGCTTTGGTCGCACTCATTGAGAAGTAAGTAAAAGAAGCAACACTCGTTATTTAACTTCTAAAATAAGTAAGTTCTGTAGTTGAAAACTGCGCTATGCAAAGAAGTTGACTTACTGCGTTGCTCTGATTGGTTGTAGGTCTACCGACTATCCAATTGAGTGCAGAGTTGTTGTTTTTTTCCTGGTTCGGTTACGACACGCCTCATAATCAAAGCTTAATCGAGCGGTCTCAGACTCATATTCTCATTAGAATATGAGTATGACGAAGTCAGGCTAGCGTGTTGTGGCTTCACAAATGCTTTGCTGCATACCTCGGTTGTAACGAGTGGTTATTCCAGTCAAAGTTGCTCTTCTATCAGCTTGATGTTTTTCCCTTTCTTTGTAACAGTATACAGTAAACACAATGTGTGAGTTCGGAATAGATGTAATCCAGTCTAGACCAACCCTAAAAGCATATGTCAGTTATGTTATAGTAGTTTCATTTCTCCTACTTACAAGTCATGATAAAAATATTTCTCCAAAACCATGAAATATTTTGTTCACCTGTAAAAATAAATGTAATATTACTCTAAAATAATATGTAGGTAAAAATAATGAATTCTGTGTATGAGCAGAGAAATGAGAAAAGCCTGGAAATGTCAGAGAAATTTAAATCTGTGACTTCCAAGTCTGGAAAATTCACAGTCCTGGAAATAAAATGTATTACTCTAACTCTGCTCATAAACATCTACTCTAAGTAGTCTGCATTAGGCCCTATTTTGTGCTGCATTAAAATGTTATCAGACATGAGGACACTGAGAGTGAAATCACATTGGTTCCACAATTCTATTATTCTTCTGCAATAAGACAATCCTGAAAACAACAGTGCGCAAGCCTAAAAGAGATTAGAGTAAAACACCACTGAGCCATCAGTATGAGAGATCTCTAAATAATTCAGCTCTTTAGTTATCTCAAGTAAATGCCAGATGGTTTTGCTATTAAGCATGCAGAAACTATAATAGTTTTATGCAAGTGCTAATAAAGTTGTAGAACAAATGTTAAGTGTGCTTTTAGCCATCTTGTTAATAATGCAGCTTGCACTTACAGTACATCTCTTTCTTTGCGATCCAGATACACTGAATTATAAGTTATCCTTGATAAAGAGTTCAGAACATTTAAAATGCATGTACCTAGTCAAGCTAAATTATTGTCATGTAATTCAAATGAAGCCATTCAACTGGTCTAAAGCTAAGGGTTGTGTTTATTCGCTTGTGAGATTAAGGAAGTTAATTTGCGGCTTTCCCTTGTGACTTCCACTGAAACAGGCTACAGTATTGCTCAGTCTGCATTAGCATTTTACATTGTTGAACATAAAAAAGGTGTAAATATTTGAATTGAGGTGTAATCCAGTGGATTTCTATAGTTCAAGGTTAGACCGCATTGCATTGTGTATACTTTCCAGTCTGCCATGGAAAACTCTGCGCAGGAGACATCTGTTTGAGTTGGAGTCTAATTGGCCAAGAGACCTTGCAAGCGGTAATTCATTTAATCCTATTAGCCAGTGAAATCTACACTGAAACGTGAGGCTTGTATTTGCAGCAATATTGAAGAATATGATACGTATGCAGATGTCCGAGGCATGGCAGTTTATATATAACTATCTCCTCTGCACAACATGGAGAGGGATTAGTTTAGAGAGAGTTACCATTCATGCAAGAATGATAAGGAAACACCTCAGATGGCCTTTGACAAATACCCCAAGATGGCCATATTGTGTATGCATGAGCGGAGTCCATGGGATCGCCCATTCCAGGTCTGATGGGCCAACACCATGCCAGATATGAGGAATAAATGTGGACTGCATTCAAATTACATACACTGAAAAAAATAAAATAAATAAATAAAATCCATTTTAATGATGTAACTGTAAATTTGCAGTTTCACCTTCAGTTATTATTTCAAGAGTTAATTTCATTTAATAAATTATTATTTTATTTACTTTAATATGTATAATTTTAGTTTTAATTGCAACTGTTCTTTTTAAATTCTGATTTTTGATTTTTAATATGACTCCTGAGTTGATTATATGGGAAAAAGCTGCCTTATATTTTATCTAGGGCAGTAGGCAGTGGTTTTGCAGGCTGGAGTGTCACATGTTGAAACATGACTCAAGACAGGTCAAGAATTAGTGAGCTACTGAACTGACGTTGTCCCAGTTAATGTAAAGAAATACGGAAATAAATAAGTGCTTAGACTTTGAGGCCTCTACTGGAGAAGAATGGGCAATAGGAAAGCTAAATTTGGATGTGGGATAGTTAAATGCTCTGGGTTTCAAAATCTGGGAACTACTTTAAAATACTTGTCTGAAGTTAGATAGATTATCCACACAAACATTGTCGCATGTAGGGGTGGCTTATGTTTCCGGGTAATCTTGCACACAAGTGACTCTTGTAATCTAAATGCAGGATCAGGAGGTTTTAGGCGGATTTGGCGTCTGTGCCCAGAAGCACAGGGACCTAATGCAGGAACCGATAGATGAGGCAAGTGACTCACATTTCCTCATTGCTTCAGGTCAGAATTGATTAGAGATCAGCTGGGTATGGAAAGAGAGAGTGGACAGCAGGTGTGTGGGTCTGTTGTACGTCAGCGTTCGTGCCTCATTGATTGGAAAGACTGCTGATAGGCTGGAAAGCCTTAAAGTAAGCTACTCAACCACTGCAGCAAAAACAATGGTATGACAGATGATACTTTAAAGCTACACTGTGTGATTTTTACCCCATCTAGCGGTGAAAAGGTATATGACCATCCAGGGAATATTAGTTTCTGTTTCTCTCAATTCCGATTTCGTTTTAACTCCTATGGTGGCCAATGCAGTCCAAGATTAAATTGGCTTCCAGTTCGACCTCGTCCATCAGTGTTAACTCAAACGTAAATGCAAAAGCGCAAAGCTTAGAATTAACAGTTAATCCCTCTTTGGCTAATGTACTTTCAAGATGGAGGGGCAACATGCGCGACCGACATTAGAACCCCTAACCCGTATGTATTTTCAATGGCATGTTATACACTCACGAGAATACTTTATTACTCGAACGAAGTAAATATACATTAATGAGCACATGTATGTTTGAAAGAACTAAGTGTTTTTAGCTAAGAATAAGCAAAAGAGTTACACAGTGTGGCTTTAATAAGATATGTTTTCTAATTTCAATGATATATGAAGCTATTATTTTTAAAAATATATTTTATTTTAATAAAATGGTTTATATTAATACTATGTGTAGTTATGTCTGTTTTGCTTTGCTAAAAAAAAGTTCCAAACAAAACCACAGCAGACCCCTTGTAACAGCAATGATTTCTGCTTGATATGTATTAACAAATCCAGTACATGATTCAATGACTCCTGCCAGTCACTTCTTTCATTTCTGCAAAAGAGTCAGTTGAGTGAATGATTAAAATGATTGTACTCTTGTCGCCACCTATGGTGTAACCATTTACACTATTATGGGCCAGATTCACTAAACAGGGCAAATTAGCATGAGAGCGCAATTCCAAAAAAGCTCTGAACGGAGTGGAAAGTTCTGCGCGTGATCTACTGACGACGTGCAAATTAAAGAACACGGAAGCAGCCGGATCATTTCCATAATGACCAATCTAAGAGCAGCGTCTGGTTTAAGACATGCTTTTCAGCCTGTTCTCATCCCAAGGCGTCATCTAACTGACGCTTTTGACCATGTGTCGACATCCGACGCACATGGCACCCTTTCAGCGTCAATATGAGAAGCAGATATATATGGGCCAGAAGGCGCCTCCTAGTGGTCTAACCCTAACCCTACCCCAGACCTAAATCTACCCATAACGGAAGCGTCTCATATTGACGCTAAAGGGTGTCATATGCGTCGGATGTTGACGCATGGTCAAAAGCGTCAGTTAGATGACGCCCTAGGATGAGAATGCATTCACTTTTTGGGAGCGGTAACAATTGTGCAAACACAAGTACAATGACGAGACGCAAACCTTAGTAAATCACCTTGCATGATTCATTGAAATACTCTCCTCCCATAAATTATGTGTCTGAAAGGAAAACTACAAATAATAATTAAAGGGTTAGTTCACCCAAAAATGAAAATTCTGTCAGTATTTACTCACCCTCATGTTGTTCCAACCCCGTAAGACCTTCGTTCATCTTCGGAACACAATTAAGATATTTTTGATGAAATTTGAGAGCTGGATCACTCCTGCATACTAGTCCATAGGCTTCTTGAGGGAATTGAAATTTGCCGTCCTCGAAAAGTTATTAAAGACATCGTTAAAATAGTCCAAGTGACTTCAATGGCTCAATCTTAACTTTATCAAGCGATGAGAATACTTTTTGTGCGCAAAAAAATAAAATAAAAATAATGATGTTATTTTAACTATTCACTTCCTTCTCTGTGGGCCTCTAGTCAGTTAACGTAGTGTGATAGCGTAGAGCTACATCACACGTAGGCTCAGCTATTTGGCCGACGCTGGTCATGTGTGTGATGCGTGTGACGTTCAATAACAGAATATTGCACTGTTAAACTAGTAACCTGACTCGAGGCAGAGAGAAAAGTAAAGGAATAGTTGAAATAAAGTTATTTTTTTTTGGGGGGGGGGGGATGGTTACGCACACAAAGTTTTCTCGTCGTATATTAAACTTAAGATTGAGCCACTGTAGTCACTTGGACAATTTTAACGATGTCTTTAATAACTTTTCAAGGCCAGCAAGTTTCAATTCCTCAAGAAGCCTATGGACTAGTATGCAGGAGTGATCCAGCTCTCAGATTTAATTAAAAATGGCCAATGAGGCAAATTTGATCTGGATGCCAGGGTTACACCCCAACTCTTTTTTTAAGGACATCCAGGTTTAATGACCACAGAGAGTCAGGAACTCAGTTTATCATTGCATTCGAAGGTAATAATATGAAAAGATATATAAGAAGATAATAATATATTATAATACTAATATATTAATAAATATATTTCTATAATTTTTTTACAGTTTTACAGTTACATTTGGATTTCTGCAATGTTTGGAAACAATATTTATTGTGAACAGCACTATAGAAATAAATTTGAGGAAATTGTTGGATGATTCAATGTAGGTCATTGTTAATGGTTCCACTGAAGAGACAACAAGTTTAAATCTGTTTGCTATTTTGTTGCCTCTGCCAACCTGGCTGGTTCCAAAGAGTAGTGGGTTACTGGGTCTGGAAATACAAAGATGTAGACTTGCTTGAAAGTGTATTTGAGGCCTTTTGGAAAAACAATCCCAAATCAGTTGTACATGACAACTGGAGCATTTAGCTGTGTCATCAGTTTGCTCTGGTAACTGAGAAGTGAAGTGTAAAGTGGGGCAGTTTTTGCAGCTGAGTGAGATACAAGGAAACCTGGCACGAAGAAGTAGGCTAACAAATTTTTACCATCAGGCCCTTTGTTGTTTATGGAAATGACACAAGGGGGAGACGACAGGCATTTTCATGTGACTCAAACGTGCAAGCACTGCAGCCGGCCACAAAGACCCTGTGGTGCCCTACTAACCTTGCCTTCATGGCATTTTGTAAGCACCCTTAATTGTGCACCAATAAAATCATTGTGGGACTGTTTTAAACAAAGAATCTGATTGTTTAGCATTCAGTTTAGTCTTCGGATAGGAATAGGTTTGAATGAACCTGTGTCCACAGAGGATAAGCAGTTTTTAAGAATGTATGGGTGGATGAACAACTTCCAAGATCAATAAACTGTTTTTGGTTGTCTGTGTTTTATTTTATTTTATTTTAATTTGTATTGACTTTAAATCTCTCATATCCCACAATTGCAACTCATATCATGATGCAACTTTTAATCAGGCAATTGCAACTGTACATTTAACTGAAATCAATCAAAATACAAACTGCGTGCATCTCAAAAAGAGATCTTTTAAAACATTTTGTATGAATTGCTTTGTTGAAATAGCAAATTATTTTCTTAACAAAAATAGAACATAGACCTTTTCTTTCACTGTAAAAAAATATTTTCATGATTAGTAATTGCAACATTTTTTATTTTGTCAAATCAACTTAAATAATTTATTTAGTTCAGATAACATATAATTTTGAGTTTCTGATGATTAAATCATTCTCCTTCATTATATTAACTCACTTTTTCCATTTCATTGAACTTAAAATTTTAAATCTTAAAAAGGCAACCAGGTACTTACTTTTTTAGGTTAAACCAACAATATTTTTTTTACAGTGTCGTTAGTAAACATGTCTATTAGTAGACATTAGGCCACAATAATGCAATTTGCTTTTATTTAATTTAAAACTGATCTAAATTAAATAAAGAATGATAATTGTATCTAGAATTATTTCGAAGGATTATCAGACTGCATTGACATAAGAAAACTGCTGTTCAGACACAGTTGCACAATGACTGAGCTCATTTGTTATTATTATTATATTATATACTGATTTTGGTGATGACATCCTTTCTTCTGACCCTTGTTCCTGATCCCTTTCTTATCAATTATATCTTGATCTGGCCCGAGGCCATGACGAAATGACTGGTGAACATGAGTGCAAGCGCTTCACTTCACAACAATGCTTTTATTCTATGTTCCTTAAGAGAATGTGGCTTTCTGAGGGGAAATTCCACAGAATCATGTGACCTGCCAGAACCATACCCAGTAATTTTATGGGAAGGGAGCTCTGTAGAAGTTCCTTATTAGTGTGTTTACTCTTGGGTTGTATTTTATCAGTTATTAATGCTTTAATAGTATGATTTACACCTCACTTACTGTATATTAAATGCAGCATAATAAAAGCTTTTAATAGTGTACTTTGTCATATAATAAATAAATATTCACAATGGTTCTGGACTGGAAAAACATTAAATACTTGTGGAAAATGTATGAATAAAATAAATATGGCAAACTCCCCTTTTGTACTTTCCGTATGAGATGGTGCATCACCATAAAACATTCCACTTTAGCAATGACACTGTCACATGCAGACTCTAAAGTGACCAAGAGCTATATATTTTTTTATCCATTTTATTGCTGGCTAATGGTATAAAGTTTTATGATAGTAGCATTTCTAACATTCATATGAGTCTACCTACTTAATATGTTTGGCCTTAATATTAATATAGCACTGTCTCTTAAGCTACAGTGCCTAAATTACACAGTCTCTAGATAAATTGGAACATGTTGAGCTGACTTCTGGGTTGGCGAGAGGGGAAGACATGCTAACTACCTGACGTCTGAATGGTGTAAGCTAAGGGCACTTTCAATGCACAGGCATTTTCTTGTTTCCAAACAAAGCTAAAATGTCTGGGGTGAAAACAGTAACATGGCAGCTTTATCTGTGTCAGTCAGTCACATTGTGCCTGCCATTAGCAGGTGGTGGATGACATATGGTAAACACTGGCTGAATTGGTTGGGTGCAGAGGGTTCACACACGTCTGTCCACACAAATAAGCCAAGTTGGTTTTCAACAGACTATGTGTGAAATCAAATCCTCCTCTCAATATAAAGTTCTCCACTGGGCTCGGTTGTTTTTAGCTTTTGGGAAGCAAGTGCGATTGGAAGCAGGTTGCCGTAAATAGACTCTGTAAATGTGCCTTGGCTCGTATATGCTCTGGACTGCAAACTTCCATGCACATGTGAAAGGACCAGACATGAGAATACAAATAAACGTATATTTATTTCCTTTGTAAGTCACTTTTGATTAAAGCATTGGCTGAAAGCATAGGGAATCCTCTGTAGAATTTAGAAAGGAGAAATAAAAGAATAAACACTGTGTCCAACCATTTAAAAAAAAAAAATAATAAAAAAACAACAGATTTTATCCACCATTACCAAAATCCGCATATAAGACCATCTATAAATCAGAGTAAATCCCCACCTCTATTAGAAAAAGGGACTGCAAGTGTGAAATATTGCTGACTGACAGACTGATAAGAGCCACAGGGCCCCTTAAAAGTGTTAAGGCTTGAGCATGTGAAAGGAGAGCTGTGCTCAATGAAGCAAGTTTGTTTAAATATTTCCCATAATAACACTCATCTCGACCTGAACACATTGTGTTTAACAAGCATGTCTACCTGCTAACGCTTATGTGGATCATTTTTTCTCTTTATTGCAGTTTGACTTTTGATCTTACTCAAGAGAAACAAGGGTTTATTCATGTCAACAACAGACACGTGAATATTTTTTTACGATTTACATGTCCGAGTTGTTTTGTTTGCACAAATGCATAGCCAGAAATGAAATACGGAGGATTGAATAAATTTCTGATTATTAGCTGATTATTAAAGCTATTTGTTAATGATTCAGATCCTTTTGCAAAATACAATTTATAAATCTGTTTTGTGCCTATTTCATCATAATACAAAAACAAGAGTGTTGAAATAATTTCAAATCGGCTGTAGTCAAAGGGTGAATTAATCTAAAGCGCCTCTTGCGTCTTTTCTGATTATCTGGTTTAGCCTACATATAGTGTTAATCTTTCTAGGAAAGTAATGTGAAAATTATTTATATTATTAGATGTGTGTTATGAGAAATGTTTATTGTAAATTAATTATGTTGATTTAATTAACTTTTAAATTACAGGCGTAGCTACCTTTGAAACGCTTGCAGACTCCGCCCTCTTGCGGCTATACATAGTCACTTCACCCTTTCTTTTCATTTTACCCAACAGCGACACCTATTGCATATTTGGCGAAATTACAAAATAATAACCAATTCCAGATAATGAGATCAAGTGGGAAATAAAAGAAATATGAAGAATTCAGATGCAAAAGCCTCTAAATGCCATTTGAAATTTTCTTCTGAAAATGATTTTTTTTATCAAGCTTGTATATTAAAGTTCAGTATTTCACTTAAATGGCAATGAAGACTACCTATTAATTGTCATTTAAGTGAAATTACTGAACTTAAATATACAAGCTTGATAAAATGGTCATTTTAGAAGAAAATTTCAAATGGCATTTAGAGGCTTTTGCATCTGAACTCTTCATATATACACATATTAAATACAAATAAGATATCAGTAATTAGTGAATGGGGAGATTCTGTTTAAATTTTTTTTGTAGCTTACATATTATTTTAACATTTAGCCCATTAGGCCTAGCCTATATGATAATAACAAATTATTCGACCTTCATTCGAATTCTGCTTACCTACAGGCTACATTTGTAAATTAAAACAGGCGCTCGTTTATCGTCACATATGCCTAATGTTGTATCCTATAGGCTAACCTATAGGAATACAGTCTTAAAGTCAAACTTAAGTATTAGTTTATGTAATTCCAAACATAAAGGAATTACATAACAATGGTATAACCAATAATAGGCCTACTAACATGCCTAATAATAATAATAGTAATAATAAAACTAGGCTATACAAATATCATATAAAAAAATGAATTAAAAAAATTAAAAACGGGAAAAACGACCAGTGAATGTATCTAAAAGCGATGAGATCGGATAGATAAGCTATATTATTTTATGTCCTTACATAATCTTTTAACATTTATTCATTAACTTTATTCGAATGTTGTCAACAAAGGCAACGGGCTTTGATAGGCATTCTGTCACATCTCAATTGCTATTGTATCAGTGCAGGACAGAGCAAATATTTATAGTCGACAGTTTAGATTTAATATTCGCAATTTCACATATATTCATAATTTAATATTTAAACATTTATTTCAATTGCGACTGCACTCTCAGTGTACCTGCATTTTTCAGACGGCGGTGGCTCCTTTAAGAACTCAGGCATTCCGAACTCCGCCATGACGTCAGAGCAGCAAGACGCTGGCCGAAAGTCGCGAAAGGCCAGTGCGCTTGTCGCAGAGGACTAGTGTTAGAGCGCATGTTATTACCGACTTTTTTAACTCAACATTTGTGTTTTTAATTCGTTCGGCGGCTCTTTCAAATAGACTGTGACATTTTGAAGTCTTGTAACCTTGAAGTGAGTTTATGTAAGTCGTCTTTTAACTCTGTAAGCCCTGAATTGGTGGGTTGACCCTCGACATGGATATTAGCTAGCTTAGCTAACGTTAGTCACCAAGAAACCGAAATAACTGCTCGTGAGAGGGTTTGTGTCACAGTTTTATTGCTTTTAAACATAGTTTATGTTCCTGGAGTCGAGCTCTCTGAGGCAAATCTTCGCCTTGGGTGTTGCCAAAAAAGGACTGAAGTTCGGGAGAAGTAGCTAACGTTAGTTGTTTAAGTAAAGGAAGAAAAGAGGTGGGAAATGTTGACTAACGCCAACAGTCCGCCGAAGTTTCCAAACCAGCAACAGCAGCAACAACAGAATCCAGCCCAATTCATGCTGGGTAAAGCCTCACTTCAGATCAAGAAAAATGCCATAATCGACGACTACAAGGTCACAAGTCAGGTCCTGGGACTGGGCATCAATGGCAGGGTTCTGGAGATCTTTCACAAGAGGAGTGGGGAAAAGTATGCTTTAAAGGTAAGATTGAGACATTTATAAATCTGCTCTTTAACCTTATGAACATGATAAGGGGGTTGTAGATTTTTTGGCGCTCTTTAATAAGTAAAACACACGTCAGAATTATTCTTTAGCCATTTAAAAGACCATCTGTCCACTCTCTTATTCATGAAGCCAGTGTTGTAACGTTATTCTTCATTTGGAGTGTTTGTCTTGATGAGTTATGTTGAAGGGATTTAAAAGTAATCAGGTAAGCTTTCTACAGGTGTTCTTCCAGGGTAAACAGTGGTTTAGGAGTGAGTTAATCATTCATTTTATGAGCACAATGGAAATTAGAAAGCCATCTGTTTTATTAAGAACCAGGTGGCAGGTTCCTGTTCCAGCTGGCCTTTGATATTGCGACTGTATTGGGCATAATGGCTTGGAGGAGAGGGCAGAGAATGACATAAGATGTTCCACCTCCATTTGGAGGAGTATTTATTTCTTTCAGATTGACGCAATTCCACTCCTAGTTACGCAAAACACGAAAGTGGATCTTGTTGATTTTTTTGGAATGGGTGTGTCAGATCACTCAGTAGTGTGTTGATGAAGTTGGTAGGTGACTTTGTTTGTTTATTTTATTCGTCTGTTTGTTGTGATGGCCTGTACTTGGGTGACTCAGATTGAGTTATTTAGTTCCACATGTTATCCTAGTAGTTGCCTAACTGCTTGCATACTAAAACTTATCAGGGATCAGGTAGGGTACATATGTTGGGCATGTGGTTAAAATGTTCAGGTTGGAGCCATAACCTTGTGGTCAGTGCTCTGAAATATGGTGCTGTAATGCTGTGGGCAACCAAAGTTTGAGTCTTGAAGTCCTTTCCACTTTTTCATCCCATATATATATATTAGGGCTGTCAAACGATTAATCGCATCCAAAATAAAAGTTAGTGTTTACATAATATATGTGGGTGCACTGTGTTTAATTATTTTATATATAAATACACACACATGCATGTATATTTAAGGATATTTTTTATATATTTATGTATAATATAAATAATATATAAATCTATACAGCATATACATGAAAATATTTCTTAAATATAGCCTATACAATTTCAAGTATGTGTGGGTATATTTATATATATATATATATATATATATATATATATATATATATATATATTAGACATAGGGATGCTCAATTATGGAAAAAAAAGATTGAAATTGTGATTATTTAACATGATTATTGGTGGGTGATCAAAGTCTTATTTCACAAAATGAGTAATTTTAAATATCATTAAAATCAATAATCAATACTTCAGCAAAGACTAATAAGATAACTGATATAAGACAAAGGCTCTTAAAGCATTAGTTCACCCAAAAATAAATAAATAAATAAACAATGTCATTAATGACTCATCCTCATGTCGTTCCAAGCCTGTAAGACCTCCGTTCATCTTCAGAACACAGTTTAAGATATTTTAGATTTAGTCCAGAGAGCTTCTGTCCCTCCATTGAAAATGTATGTATGGTATACTGTCCTTGTCCAGAAAGGATGCAGACATCATCAGAAGTAGTCCATGTGTCACCAGCGGGTTAGTTAGAATGTTTTGAAGCATCGAAAATACATTTTGATCCAGAAATGACAAAAACTATGACTTTATTAAACATTGTATTGTCTTGACATGGAATGACATGAAGGTGAATCATTAATGCCATAATTTTAAATTTTTGGTGAACTAACCCTTTGAAATAATTACATAAGACAAGTAAACAAAAGCCAGTAATACAATAAGAACAAAGAAACTAATAAAAAATAAATAGTGTTAAGATTTTCAGAAAGATGTACTAATAGTGGCATAACATATTGAAGATCAAAAAATCTAAATTCATAATCAAATATAAAATATCCCTACATAGAACACTGCATAGTCTAACTGTACACTTTAAATATTGGCCTAGCCTAGATTAATCCATATTAAAGCCACTCAAGTTATTCAGTCATGGTCAGTGAGAATTTCCAATTTGTCATTTGTTGTTTATCATTAATGACAGACTGTTGCGGGTAGGCTATATTAGTTATATCCAATATACTGGTACATATGTTTAATGTGTATGTTTACTTAAGACCTAACCCACTGTGTTTACATGAATATTCTCCAAAAAGGTATTTTCACTTTTGTGTGTACCTGTTTAAGCTTGTAGCCTATTCAAAGTCCATTTGCTTATAGACGTTTGGCTCTGGGCACAGAAAGCCCTTGTGGTGAACAGTTTCTCTTTTCCGGCTTAATGCGCTAATAATATCAAACATGTCCCACAGTTTAGCAACAGTCGGCATTTTACAACACTCACTAATTTGGCTGATTTGGATGTTAAGTTTTGGCTTTTAGGGAGGAATAAGAGCACATTGCAGTGAATTAAAGGAGAAACACTTGACAGAATGTTTTACCTTGATTATCTTGTTTTCAAAATTGAAAATTAATTACGATTAATCACAACAGCCCTACTTGGACCCATCAGTTGGAGTTAAAAGGCAGTCAACAAGACTTTGAGCATAAATGTATGTCTCAAAGGTTAAAACAATCCACTTTTGTGGTTGGCCTCCTCCCACTCACTGTCTGTGCTGCCTGTTATAGCAGCAGCATAGAAATGTGGAGGTGTTCATTCACCCTTTTACAACATTTGGCTGAAGTCTTTTTTTTATGCCTCCAAAATGCTGCTATTATCATAATCGCAGAGAAAGATAGATGGAGGGCACTACTGTAATAACGCTTTTCCATTACCATCTCGACTCTCGTTCTCTATTGCTGACAGTACCGCCACTAATAGTACCTAGGGATGCTCCGATCAGGATTTTTGCAGCCAATATCAGAGTACCGATTTCTTGTCATGGTGATCGGCCGATATTCAGATACCGTATTCTGATGCTTAATTGACTTAATATAAGACAAATTAACAAAATGGAACAGTTTAATGCAGCTCATAAGGTTTATTTAAACATTGTCCAATACTGTGGAGGACAAAATAAACATTTAGTCTCCTAAAATGGAGAAGTCTGATGTAACTTAAACATCGTCCAATACAAGTCTGAGCAGGACAAAATAAATAAAAAATCAAACAACATTTAAACTCCTAAAAGAACAAATTGAAGTGGTTTGATACAACTCATTAGGTTTAATTAAACATTGTTCAATGCTAAAGAGAATAAAATAAATAGAAAAATTTAAACTCCAACATGGAGAAGTCTGATGTAACAAATAAGGTTTAATTAAACATTATCCAATATAAGTATCACGTACGTCCTGCGCGTTGACGTCATCAAATCGCGATCGGTTTGTAAGATTGGCCAAGTTAGTGAGTACTGATCGAGTCAAAAATTGTTATGATCAGCCGATGCCGATCCGATCTGAGCATCCCTAATAGTACCCGGTCTTCATAGCGACGCCTTTCGTAATCTCGTTGCCCCATCAAGCTCTCGCTGGATCCTCTCTTCGGCAACCAAAGGAAAGTCTTCACCTCCTCGTTTGACCACGGCGTATTCTTAGTAAGTTTGCCATAATAATAGTAGTAAGTTTAGTAACTATCTCTGGCCAAACTATTTAAAAAGAGCAGGGTTATGCTGGAGCTGGATACTCCGTCTGGCACGTGCATGATGACGCAGTGAATAGTGACGATTCTCTCTGACCAATCAGCAGTCGGGATTGTTTTCACGTCACATTTTTGTATCGCCTCAGCTTGATCAGAACCTCTTTCGGAGGTGATACAAAAAAGAAAGAACCCGAAGGCAGGTACAGGTGCAACCTTTACACAGTGGAAAACCAAACAAAGGCGAGTCGAGCTGGTAGTGTGTAGTGGAAAAAAGCGCCATAAGATCCAGCATTTGCGTTTTGCTTTAGCTTAGTGGGATAGGGTGATTAAATGTTGAAGGAAAGCCCTGTTGATCTTCCAGGGCCACTGATGATGTCAGCACCCTGGCTGGCTTTCTGTCATCATGCTGAATGATCTCTGTGCTCTCCGGTGACAGATCTGGCTCAGCCCCACATTCATCACCACACACGGCCTGGCTATTTGTAGCTGCAAAGGACCATTGCATACTTGTGGGAGGCAGGAAAAGAGTGGGGGACTGTGAAGAATGAGATTGCTGCTGATGGCAGTTTGAAGCGTGCAGTGAGTTTATGATCTGAATAATGGACACTGTCACAGATATTCACCATTCATTGTGTTTTAGTGTTTGTGTGTCTAGAGTGCCTTTGATCTATATGTTTTGGGAAAATTGAGTCATAGCTGACTTGCCTATTAGTAAAATAAGTTTGACCAGAGGAGATGTCCTGTACTACTGTGCATCATTTTGTTAACAGTGCATTTCCTTGTGTTTGAGAGATGGTTTTTTTTTTCTACACTCCTGCTTGTGACTCAGTTTACCTGGAAATATTTCAAATACCTAAATGTTTAGCTTGATCCATGTGTATCATACTTTTTGTGTAATTTGATGCATGAGGAAGAAAAGAACGGTCTTGTTTTCAAGCCAAGAGATAATTAGCTTTGGGGACTCACTGTGATGTTTTGCCTAACTCATGAATGTGCAGGTTTAAACTTGTGAACTTTCTATAAAGTCCGTGTTCAAAGCCAGTTGCAGTTTTGTTCTTAATGCAATTTTTTTTAGATGCTCTGTTGGGAGACATGTTTGCATCAAAAGCCTTTAAATCTGGACATGGTTCTTTTTTATTATTATTTTATGCTAAACACATTCTATGTGTTTAGCTGCATGTTGCATGCCAGTACCAACACATCCCAAGTAAACTGACTGACATGGAGGTCCAAGATTTTTCAGAGAAAAACAGAACAAATCACTTCCGATGTTTTCCTTTAACAAATTGTATTTCGCTTTGATCCTTGCATCAGACATCTGATATATTTTGCTGATTAAGTTGAGGATTAAATGCCACATGGTGCCTGTTCTTGGTGCTTTATTTTTCTAGTCCGTGGGATCAGTCACAGTTCATATGAGTGTCTCCTATCTAACTGTCTCTCTTAATCAAATAATGATATAATATCACTGCCAAATATCAATAGCTCTGATTCAGCTAGTAGCTTTCACTGTGTTATGCTGCCTGTTTCAGTATAATACAATTATTATGAATTGCAGTTTGTTTGGGTTTATGATGAGACTATAATTATGATTTTTTTCAGGCATAGTATGCATGCAACTCTGTTTTTTTAAAACATAATTGTTATTAATACAAAGCATCCTTTGGTTTAAGTGAGAGGTATTTGAACACTCAAACAATAAAGACAACGGGTGCAGTTTGCCCTGAGATCCTACCAGATTTGTTTTATTATTAGTGTAAAAAAATTTAATATTTGAGTTAACCCAAAGTCCATCCTGTGTCAGCCTGATTTTGGATGTGTGCCTGGTTTTGAAGGAAATTCTGCAGGGATGTTAGACCTAGTCTGTAGAATAGATTACTGCTAGCTTAGACAACATTTTATATGATGTGAAGACCAAGTATGGTACATCTTAATTTGTCCTCTGCATTTAACCCATCCAAGTTAGTACATGCACACATTAGGAGCAGTGACGACTGCAAACCATGTGACCTTTGGGGTACAAGTCTGACTCTCTAACCATTAGGCCACAAATTGTAAATCTCAAGGAAAGAATATATAGAATTTCATTATGGCTGCCCTGTAATAGTTGACTAAACAACTAAATCCAAAAATAGAGAACATTTCGAGATTAAAGTATGTTTGTGAAAAGGTGACATGCAACCTAAACTTGAAATATCATGCCTAACATTAACCACTTCACACGTGCCACTCTATTAAGCCACTCTATTTAACGTTAACTAACTCAATGTGCTAAAAAGAAGGTGCATATCCAAGTGTTTGTGCGTTAATATGTTGAAAGTTAAATTAGGACCGTGCTTGCTGCTTACTAACATGTTTAACAAAATTTCCATGTCTATACCATCTCAAAGGCCAGCTTCAAAAGCAAGACACTGAGCTCACTTCTCCCTGACAACGTGGACAAACTCGTATTCCTTTCTCATTACATGAGAAAGCTGAGATCAGAGGGAAAAAATAGTGACAGTGAGCCAGGTAAAGCCTAATTTCAGGGGTTTAACGGATCGTAGTTTATCTGTGATCCATATAAAATAATAAATTAAGCGGTTAGTCCAAGTCTTCTGAAGAGACATGAGCTCTTTATATGATGAACATATTTACAACTCTCATACTATAGTTAACCCAGACAGTCATATACATGTGTGCAGAGATGGGGACTCGAGTTTGAGACTCGGACTCGTGTCGCACTTGAGTCACACAAAAAGCTGACTTCATACTTGATTTGTGACTCGACCCAAAAGACTTCATACTTGATTTGTGACTCGACCCAAAAGACTTCATACTTGATTTGTGACTCGACCCAAAAGACTTCATACTTGACTTGTGACTCGACCCAAAAGACTTCAGACTTGACTTGCGACTCTGACCCAAAAGACTTCAGACTTGACTTGTGACTCAACCCAAAAGACTTCAGACTTGACTTGGACTCGACCCAAAAGACTTCAGACTTGACTTGCGACTCGACCCAAAAGACTTGTCAACAACCTGTTTTCATGCAATTATAGCTTTTTAAATCTAAATTCATTTTAATGTATTTCTATTTTCTTTTATTGGCGCATACGTTGGGGAAGCGTATGATAAGCTGCGTGTCGCCCAACCTTTGTCATACTGTGCATGAGACAGAGCGTATTTAGACCACACCCAGTCCAGGGGAAAACAATCCAACCGTCTCCATTGACTTTGCATCTGTAGATTTCTCATAAATTCAACAAAAGTTGGCATTGTAAATCATCCCGCTGCTCCAAGATCTGAACCGTCATCACAGACATCGTTGGAAAGCTCTCTCTGTCATATACAATGTTGTCGGATCCAAATATGGTAATTTTCTTTTAATCGGCAAACAATCGCGAAAGTAAAAGGGGGGATTTAACTCTAAATGAGCAATCTTTTTGGCCTGATGCAAATCTTTAGATCCCGTTTTGCGGTTTCTCAAAACGACTTTTCTCTCAAACTCCAAGTCTGAAATCTCAACTTCAGTAGCACCTTTACACCAAACTTTCCAGTCTTGTACCTAGTTTTATTATGAAGACTATTTCAGATGGATTTGTAAATATATTATTCCTAGCTTGATTTATATAACATTGTTTTTCCAAAAACATGGCGAAAATCTATTTAAGGCTATATCTGATTACAGGATAACAAAAGTAGATATCCATAAATATCAATTTTCCCCCATCTATTATTGAACACAATGAAAAAAATATTTTAAACCTGGCTTTATCTAATAGGCTTTTTTAAAATATATGCAAATTCACACATATTTAATTAGACAATGCCTAATAATTTAAGACTTGAGACTTGACTTGGACTCGTGGCAAAAGACTTGAGACTTGACTTGAGCTTGCCCCTTAAAGACTTGAGACTGGACTTGGACTTCCAAAAAATGACTTGTGAACATCTCTGCATGTGTTTGACGCACAAGAACAACATGAGAGTGAGTAAATGAAACCGAATTAAAATTTTGGGATCAGCTAACTCTTTCACTCACAAACACGCTGGAGCTGCATATCCTCCAAGTAAAAAACAAACAAACATTTAGCTTATACATAGCTTTTAGCACTGATGATTCAAATCCTTTCAGATAGTTTATTCATGTAAGTGCATTAATAGAGGCAGAGACCACGTGTACTGTGTGTCAGAAATACATTTTATAGTTTCAGTAATACATAGCCTAACTTCTAAATGTTGAATATGTAAAATAATGCAATGGGTGAATATTTGCTGGCAAATGTCTGATTTTACCAGTAAAAAAGGGCCTAAATTATTTTAAATTTGTAGTCAGTCAGTGCATGCGAGCATGTAAACATTATATTGTACAGCTTCAGAATCATGAATATTTAATCCCATTTCTCAGATTGGGTCTTTTATCGTATTGTAGGTCGTAGGCACTTTATACATTATTTTCTATTTTTACTATTTTTAATACCTTTTCTTTTAAATGTCTACTGCCGCAGCCTGCTGTACCTTCTGCATGTCTTGATTGACAGATTCTTGCGTAATCAGTGGTATTTCATTCTTAAAATATAACTACCTTTTCCGATTTGTCTGACTTCGTATTTGGTTTTCGGAATTGTCGTTGTGTTTTCTGACGTTGTTGTTTTGTTTTTAGCTATTGTGGTTATAATCTGTTGTTTTTGGATTTGTTAGTTTGTTTTCATATGTAGGCTATTTGTTTTGCACTTCTCGGTCACTGGACTTTATCCTAGCTTGGTTCTATCTTTTGTCTGGGCCATGCCCTCTGAGCAATAGGGAAAAGTCTTCTCTGTTGCATAAATATGCCCTGAATCATATTTCTAAAATTGATCAAGGATCAGTTTATTTTAAATTGTTCAGAAAGAAAAGCTAGTGACCTTAAAGTTGTCATATCTCACCTCCCCCATCTTCTAACTTGCTTTTTGTATTAGGCCTAAACACAATCAGGTCAGATTTAGGCCAGTGAAGTCTGCTTCAGCTTGCTCTTCAACAATATATCACCAAAGAGATTAGGGTATGTACAAGAGACATGTTAGCTTGTTTACATAAACACTTTGGAGGGATCAGTAAACACAATCTGTGTCAGAAAAGATAATGACATTTTTAGCAAAACTGAAGCTTGTGACGCATTGCTTAGTGTCCTTTACAACCTCTTAAACAAGGAAGTCATGTGATTCACCCTCATTGAAGGCTGTGTCTGAAATTGGTTCCCCTTATATAATCTATTAATTGCATGTATTGGATTGAAAAAAAACTGTCCATTATAGTTTATTATAATTGAGTCATTTGACTGCTTAGCAGCTATTAGTAAAAGATCAATATTTTTTTTTCTGGATGCAATGTCTTCTGTTGACTCGTATGTGCCATTTAAAGAGCTTTCTGCTCATTCATGATTTTTGGTTATGAACAGGCAGTCTTTTTTGCATGTTGGCCGGAAGAGGAAAGAAGCATGCTTATGTTACTTATGATAAAGAAATTTGTGGCCAAGATTTGTAAATCACTGAAATGGACTCATTCGTAGTTGTGATTCTCCATTTTAACTGCTGTTATTCACAAATATTTATATCGCAATTAATCGTCAACCAAAATTTCATAATTATGAGAGGGATTTTAATCATTTCATCCTCAGCAGTTCTGGACATATAAAAAGAAGGCTTGTCGCATCAGCCCACCTAAGCAGTGTTCACACATCCGTATTATGGCTTTGGTGGGGGTTGCTATGACATTTCTGTAGGTTGTGGAAGAGACACCTGGTATTTTTGCATTTGGTCTTCGTGTATGAAAGTGGCTGTGGCTTGACTTGGTTACAAATGGCTTACTTCCTTCTGTCTATGAATTTTGTATTTTTTTTTTCAGTAGTAAGCCAACCCTGTGGGTAAACTGGCAAATAAAATAGCTTACATTTTAAATGTAGTGACATTTTTTTATTGACGTGTAAAATTATATGATTATGTAATACATTTTAGGTTGGAACATTGTGTGAATTAGAAACTGTTGTGGGATGACCAAATATCATGACCGTGGTTATTTTTTTACATTTTGACTTGGGCTGAACGATTAATTGTATTTGCAAATAATATGGTGATATGATAAAACACGATTTTGTAATCGCAAAAGCTGCGATTACACTGGTCACGTGACGCGCAAGAGAAAAGCAGTCTGCAAAATCAAGCATCAACTTGCCACGCTACGCTTATAGATCTGGCATACAGGAAAGAACAGTTCATTTTTAATGTATGTGATAGTGTGTTATTTATTCTCTTTCCAACAATTCTGGATCAATTCAAAGAATTTCAGAATTTCAAAAACTTTAGCTGATAATTTACTCACCCCCATGTCATCCAAGATGTCCATGTCTTTCTTCTCTTCAGTCGAAAATAAATTAAGGTTTTTGATAAACATTCCAGAATTTTCTCCATATAATGGAGTTCAGTGGGAACCAAACGGTTCAAGATCCAAATGAGAGTTTCAGTGCACCTTCAAAGGGCTTTAAAACGACACCAGACAATGAATGCGGGTCTTATCTAGTGAAACAATCGCTCATTTAAAAAAAGAAATAAAAGTTTAAGTTTTGTAATGTCAAATGGTCACCTTGCTCTGTTCTGTGATGAGCGTTCATTACTCTCCTGTTCTAACTCGTTCATAAAAATTAACGAATCTTTTTTTCGAGTCCAAGGGTCCTAGATAAGACCCTTATTCATCATGTGGTGTCGTTTAAAGCCCTTTGAAGCTGCACTGAAACTCTCATTTGAACCTTGAACCGTTTGGTTCCCAATGAAGTCCATTATATGGAGAAAAATCCTGGAATGTTTTCATCAAAAACCTTAATTTCTTTTCAACTGAAGAAAGAAAGACGTGGACAGTATTGGATGACATGGGGTGAGTAAATTAACAGCTAAAGGTTTTTTTTAAAAGTGAACTACTCCTTTAAGGCTCCGATTTACACCCCTATTAATTTTAATAAAGATTTATTTTTTTTTTCGAAGGTTTATATTCTGGAAACCCATCTGAATGAGTATGAAATAGGGATGCACCGATATGAACATTTTGGCCGATACCGATAACCGATAATTCTTTATCTTTGAAAGCCGATAGCCGATATATCAAACGATAAACTTAAATCCAAATTTTTATCTAATTTTAAGAGCCTGATTGCAAAAACAAAAGTCTCACAATTAAATCCATGTCCCAAGCGCACAATTATAATGATGTTCTCATTATAGTGTTTTATAACCGATATGACAGATTTGCGCTGCACATGTTGTACCGAAATGTATTTTCATTTTTTGAAGAGATTTCAATCATATTTTAAGAAATTCAAGAAACATAAACAGTGCTCAACAAGTGTCTCAGCTGAAAGAATAATACATTATTTATCGGCTTTAATATATCGGCCACATTTTCTTACCCGGCCGATAACGATATCATTAAAAATGAACATATATCGGCCGATGCCGATATATTGTGCATCCCTAGTATGAAATCAGCTTATTAGACTTGGATAGGAGCAATCCCATCTCCCTCCATTTATGGAAATGAATTGACCACACCCACTAAGGAGTTTCCCATCTCTCAACCAGTGAGACAGGTGGAAAACCCCTAAGGGAAAACAGATGACTTGGCCAAGCAAGCAGAGAGTCATGACTGCTGATAGGATCATTATCATTAGCTCAATGAAGGTGATTTACACTGAAATGTCATCTGATAACAGGGAAATTACATCAGTGAAGTGTCGGATTTGGTGGCAGTTTTTCAGATCGCATTTATGAGAAGTGGGAATCAAATGGGTCAGTGTAGCGACTAGCGAGCTATAATGTCTCAACACATAACTGCATAGTCAACTGGAGGAAGTGGGGGAAGGATGTTTGGCAGACTTGAAGAAGTGAAACTTCTAACCGTTTAATGCATTCTTTTACATGTAAGGACACCTGGTGGAGAAACTTTGTTGTGTGAAGGCAATGGCACTTCGAAGTGATATTTGTCTTCCCTTTTGCAAATTGTGGTATTTCATTAAATTTTGACTAAACTACAGGTTTCTGAAATTGCTCCTAATTCCTTTCCTATTTCACGATTTAGGATATGAGCCATTTCATGCTGTTAAACCTGGTTAAAGTCAGCAGTGACTCGTGTCGTGAGGCATGATTTTTTTTTTTAATGCAACATGCATTGATCTTATTGTCATTTTTTTATTCAGTCGAAAGGTCAGTGTGATGTTTAAATTCTTAAGTGGTCAAACTTTTAAGGTCAGAGTTCACTAAACTAAATCCACAGCGGAAAACGAAACTTCCTCTCATGTGCTTTTGTTTCCGGTCTCCAGTGTTTGAATGCTTCTAAATGGAAGTCAATGAGAGCTCTAATGTGACTTCTCTTTAACTTTGTGTTAATGTACAACTTTTAGATGACATATTACAGAGTGGTGTTGTTGGTGCATCCCAGTGTTGTCTGATTTTAATATTCAATACTAAAAAAATAGATTTTTAAATTATTTTTTATTTAATGTAATGGCCTCTGGTCAATAGCTGTGTTTACATGTACTCAAATAATCTGTTTATAATTGTATTGAGGTGGCTTTCTTTGCATGCTCTAAAGTTTTATTTGGAATATGAGAATCGGTAAAAAATAAAAAGAATTTAAGAGAATTGTATAGCATCTTTAGTAGTGGTGCACTATATCGGCCGATATGCTAAATTTTTTGACACATTGGTGTCGTTCCGATGTCAAAATAGGGCCGATGTGAACTGGCCGAGAATCATTCCTGTGTATTTGACGTGTGGGGCCGGGGATGTTTGTTTTAGCACGAGTGCATGTATGAGCGCAAGTCCTGTCAGTTTAAACATCAAGCACAAGAAGACTTTTTAATTTTTTTTATAAAGCTGCAGTCTGTAGCGCTTTTGGGGTTAAATTATCCAAAATACATATTTAAGAAAATATATAACCAGCAAGTGTTCAAAACTATCTGCTTGCCTTAGCTTGATTCAAAGCGGTAAGCTTGATCTGTTAATAACTAATAAATTTCTAACTAGATCCCGTCGCAGTGGTATTACTTGTGTGGCGAATTCAATTGCTTTCTTCACTGGATCTTAACGCTGTGTAACAGTGTCGCTTGATCAAGATCGGCTCGCGCTGCTCAGACATTGGTCCAAACTAGTGCTGGGCGGTAAACCGGCTTCGAACCGGAAAACCGGTTTATATTTTCGTCACGATTTTGATTTTGAATAAACCGCCATACCGGTGTATTTAATTACACAACGTTCGGAACGACCGTTACGCTGCGCGACCATAGAGTGCGCGACACTGTTTCAGACGGACCCTTTACCCGTTGCACTACTGAGCACTCGACGAGTGTAAACAAACAGCAGCGCTCTGTTACGTTACATGGACGATGGATGCTGAAGAATTAGTACAACATGACAGTGATGACACCGAAGAAGAACTTGTGCCAAAAGAGGAGCCGGGTCTGTTGTTTGGAGGTTTTTTGTTTTCCAAAAATCCGACGTCGAACAAACAACCATTTTATGTAACGTTAAGTGCTGTCGGGCTAAAATTCTCCGCTGGGGAGAATGACCCGGCAACACAAGCAAATTGCTCCAGCGCCTTAGCCGCAAACATGTCTTGGAATATCAAGAATGTATTAAATCAGCCGCGGATTTAGCGCCCTCCACATCTAGCATGTAACACGGGGAAAGCTAAAGAAAAGTTGAGCCAAATATTGTTTCCATTATACAGGATAATCCTGTGTGCCAAGTAAGTTAGCACTTTATATTTATTTTATGTTTGTTCTGGTTTCGAAGCAATACTTTTGAAGGAATAACTAATGCAAGTTGCATAATTTTGTTTTAATTTCTTTAATAGACCTCAAAAGCAATGCAAGATAAGATTTCCTTTTATATTTATTTGAATGCACGTAATGTTCCTGGATTTGTACTTGAACTAGCAAAAGTATTCCAAGTTGTTCTAATTGTGTTGTTTAAAATAAAAGTTCTGTATTTTGACTGCAGTTGTCTTTGCATTTTGATTCCTCACTTCATTAGAATCATGAATGGCTCTTATTTGTAAACAGAATAATTTTCTGGGCCATGCAAACCTGTATTACTAGTGTGTAATTATTCTACAATATTTACTAATGACAGTAAAATAGACCATCCTAAGTCAATTTACTGCAGTAATTCCTCTCTTAACCAGTAGAAAATGCATTGAACACCTGACTATGCATAAAAAAAAAATAAAAAAAAAAAACCGAACCGAAAAACCGTTATGATTTTGAAAAAACCGTGATATCAATTTTTGGTTAAACCGCCCAGCACTAGTCCAAACTGAGCGTGAAGCACAAAAATAATGAGTCAGCGCAGTTTCCATTCTGCTTTCACGTTGTGCCCAACACCATCTTTAACACATGATAGCCCAATCTGAGAATGACGTCACATTTTTTTAATGACACAAGATGAAGAACAGCGATGTTTGATGGTGGAAAGACTCTGTGAACACCCAAATGATGTGCTGCACTCTGACAAATAATTTCAGACTCCTATGAAACAAAAGGATTAGGCTTTGCCTTTTCTACCAAGCTTATCGAAACACAAACACCTCTTATTTTGTTTCTCCATTTTGATCTGTTATCCTAAATGAACTTGTCAGATCTTAACTTAAGACAGAAAGTGTCTGTAATTCTGTAAAGAGCATGTATTGTGTATGCGTTCTTATTAACAATAAAGTTATTGACCCTCGTATAATGACATTAAGTTCAATCTGGCCCTTGACCTACAGTGGTCAATTAAAAATAATTTAGTACACTATTTTAGGGATTAGTGCATTTAGATAGCACATTTAGAAGTCATTTCAGATACACTACAGTTCTAGCAAGTTAATTTGTTATCCATTTCCTGTGGTGACTAAGTGCTCTTGTGGGTTTCCAGATGACATGTTGTTTTGGCAGCATGGGCGTAAACTCCTGACACTTTCCACAGCTCTTAATGTGAGCATAAGCTCGGTTGTCTGGCCCTAAACTCTTAAACTGTCACAGGAAGACAAGGAAGGTGTAACACTAATGAGAGCTGCAGTGACACGTAAGTGTTGCAAGCTGGTGGATATGTTCTTGAATGGGATGAGAATGACTCTGATAACAGGAAATCAGTTCTGAAAAATATGAGGATGTAATTTGTGATGTCTTTGTTATTATACGTCATAGACAAAGCTCCTTTTTAACTAAGTCAGAGGGGTCGCTGGCAGATGTCTTTAATCAGATCAAGATACTTTGACACAAACATGTTTACTCTGACATGTGGCTGGCCAGTCATCACAATGAGCAATAGTCTGTCAACACACACACACACAGACACGTGCACATTCCTCAAACACATCCTCAGGGACAAAGAGAATTTAATTCTGAAGTGGCTTACAGGCTGTTATCTCCTCAGTTCCTAAACAGAAGCAGGTGGAAGATGCTGGCCTTCCATCTCCAGCCCTCCCTTCCCATCCTCTAGAAACCCCTCACCCTACTCTTTTGTGTGCTTGCGGAGGGGATCTTTTGTACTGGGCCTCAGGAAGGTGAATGGGCCACATCTGCTGTGCTCCCACTGAGCGGATGAAGGCAAAACACTGATAACAGATGGACGTTATTTTCCTGCACATGTACTGGTATTAAAGATATCGGGACTTTGGTGGTTGCATAGTTGTTTTATAGTATAGTTAGAGTAGTACAATCACCTTTTTATTAACTTTTATAGGCCATCTCAGCATTTTAGCTCCATTTAATGAACTTGTTTCTTTATGGTGTATCTGTGAATGCTTGAACAGCATATTGAAACAGAAGGAGCTTATTAACAAGTGGATTGTATTTGATCATATAATGTTGTCGTCTGCCTCACGAAGTTTGGAATTACTTGGATGAAAATGATCTAACTAAATGATCTTACAAAATGGAATTACTTCTGATTAAATTAATTAATGAATTTGCATTATCGTAATGTCATCACCACAATGAGAAATCACATGAAATCCAAAGAGCAGTCGAATGAGGAAAGATAGCTGTCCACCGCATTCACGAACTTCGCTTATTACACCGTTATTTGTATCTCTGACATGTGTCATCGACAGCACAGCGCGTTTTCCCACTCGAGCATGTGGTAGCTAATTGTTTTTGTCAACATAAACATTAAATAATATAACAATATTATGCTGACTGTACTCAAGTGTGTACGTTCTATACGATAATTGGTGCCGTCTGCTTTATTAGCTTTTTGCCTTTTGCGCTGCATGAGCTTAAATGCTTTTGTTCTTTATTTTTATTTTTTGTTTACACATTGTTTCATGTTTTCAACTAAAAGAAATTGATATTGTAAGCTTTTTGTTGATATTTCCTGAATTATACGCTTAAGAAATGGTGAGAAACGTAAAAAAATCTAAACTTAAATATCGTCTTTTTCGTTAAACGTCATTTAAATAAACTAATATTCGATTTTTATGTGTTCTCTTAATGTTCTCTAATCCAACTTGTTGCATTTAGTTTTTAATTAGGCTAATGAAATTAACATTTGAGCTCTCCTCCGCCAACAGCAAGAAGGCAGAGAACCTATACCATCACTGATAGTTGAAGCAAAGAGACACAATAATAAATAATAATAATTATTTAAAAATAAATAAATAATTACTGTTGCTTTTGTATTTGTAGTAAATAAAAATGGCCAATTAAATTGTATTTAACAGCTGTGATGGTGGCTACGGCATATCTCTAGCCTTCCATCTGGCATCCTCCCATTCCATACAGTAATCCATTTCATTTTTGGCAGGAGCGATTATGGGGATATGCGTGTCATCAATGAATCTAACCACACTGGAAATCCTAAAGGAAATTCTAATTATTTGGTTAGAGGTCACAGCAAGATGTTATCAAGTGAGCATCATTTCTCAGATTACCTCCTTTAAACTGATATCTCCACCACTGACCTGCAATCCTGTGAATCTCCTCTTTGATGGCTCTCACGGGTTTATATCCAGGAAACAACACAAAAGAACGAGGCGCACTTTCCTTCTAGTTCTGATACAGTGTCCCTACGTATGTGCTCTGCATCTCCAATGATGTATAGAAAAATGCACAATAAATGAATGTACTGCAAAAATGCTTTTCTTACTTGGCCTTTTTGTCTGGTTGTTTCAGTCAAAATATCTAAAATAATAAGCGAAATGTGACAATAGGGTTGTGCCGATAGATGATAGTATCGTGTATCGACGATTGTCTGAGATATCGCCGATGGCAGATGCCTTTGACGATATCAATACGATAATTAGCTCGTTTTACCATTAATGTATTAAATTATTTGGCCTATTATTATTATAAAAGCTAGTATTGTTATTAAATTAATATAAGGAACTACAATTAATTTGCCTTGCCTAAATTCATAACGTGAATGAACATAATTCATCACCACATGTGCACTTGCGACACACCGACATTCTTCTTATGAGGAGAATGTTTTTAAAACAGACTAAAAAACTACATCCCACATCAAAATTTAATTGCAAGGTGATCCATTCACAAATTATCAAGAGTGCTTGTTTTAACAGACGCATCATTCTTATATAAATCCAAGATAAAAACGGCACTGTGTTTGTCAGTATTTTGTTTCCATATAGCACATAAAAAAACGTTTAATGACTAAAAACAATACAATTACTAAATATTATTAATAATAATAATATCACTAAAATAGTATTATAGCTACCGTTATCATCGTCTTCTCTGAGAGAACGCGGCGTTAATGCAGATGCCGAAAGCAGTCCGTTATTACTTTCACTTTCAGGGAATGAGCGCGTTTACATGCACGTTCTTAACCTGGTTATGTTGAATATACTGACAATGCATGTGGTCGTGTAAACGCATCAACCCGTTTTCCTTTATTACTTTATTAACACTCCACCTTTGCTAGCAAAATAGAAAAAAAGATACTTGTATATAAAACGAAGTAATAAAACAAGCAAATTAATGAGTAAATAATCAAGTTAATAATCAAATAAGTAAGCCCCGCCCCCTCACGATAATATCGTGTATCGTCGATCTCACAGGCTGATCGATAGGACGATATGGAAATGGAGCATATCGCCCAACACTATGTGACAATTGGTGGATGTTAGATTTTTTTTTTAGAATCACTTATTTACTTTAAAGCTACATTGTGTGATTTTTACCCCCATCTAGCGGTGAAAGGTATATGACCATCAAGTGAATATTAGTTTCTGTTCCTCTCAATTCCGATTTCGTTTTAACTTCTATGGTGGCCAATGTAGTCCAAGATTAACATAGCTTCCAGTTCGACCTCGTCCATGAGTGTTCTCTAAATGTAAACGCGAAAGGCGGTGCTTGAATTAACGGGTATGTCCCTCTTTGGCTAATGTACTTTCAAGATGGAGGGGCAACATGGCGACCGACTTTAGAACCCCTTACCCGGTATGTATTTTCAATGGCATATTATATATCACAAGAGAGTACTTTATTACTTGAACGAAGTAAATATACATTAGTGAGCACATATATTTTTGAAAGAACTATGTGTTTTTAGCTTTAAAAAGTCTTTTAAAATGTCAATGATGTCATACACATCGATCGAACGACCAGAGATGCTGCTTAACGGCAATCCTTCAGTCACTTTGGTGCTTTCACGCTCTGCCCTTTTTTCTCTCTCGAGATAGCCGACACGGGTAAATACACGTGCTAGAAGAGTTTTTGTAAAGCTAAAGTTCTTAACATTCTGGGCCCGCTATAGATGCCACGATGCCATCAAGCGGTATCTCTAGTCGCAGTTAGTCCTTCACTGACCAACCAGTGTTCATTAGCAGACTGCTAGTGTGTTATGGGCAACAACAACTCAACCTGTAAGAAATCGAACGGACATAACTATTCTCGATCATTCAACTTTCGACCCATAACCTACAATGTTGAACTTGCGAAACTTGCAAAACCTACAATCAAATAAGAGATTTCTCAACGGCAGTCGGGTGAAATACAAATTTATCCGTCTAGCTCCATAGACTCCCATTCATTTTGCACTCATGGGTGATCGCCCCAGTGGAACTCTGGTGGAACTACAACCAAAATTCGTTAAAAATGGGACTTAGTAGTGAGTGGCTAGGCTCTCCGATAGATGGGCTCTGCTTCAACCCTTATTTAACACACCTGATCCTGCTCATCAAGTCCTTCAGGCTTACTTGAAAACTACTGGTATGTGTTGGAGGGTTGGAACTGATGCAACACTTGTTATATCCATGTTTTGTTATTTGCTCGCCCTCATGTTCCTTTTACATGAATTTTTATTCTACAGAACACAAAATGAGTGACATGAGGGTGAACTATCAGTCTATATTTACATGTACTTTAAAAGTTTGATTTGAAATTTACTCTTTAAGATGCCATGTAAACATCTTAAGTCTGGTTTTAGCATAGTCGGACTAACAGACCTTTAATATCACTTATTAGACTTAGTATGTTTATCCTGAACGTTGTACTAGAATGCCACTGTCAGTGTCTCCTTTGTTGGTGAATGTTGAAGTCGTAGATGGTTGTTGTTATTTGTTGTCAGGACATTAGGTGGATCAAGGCTGCTTTGGGGTTTGGCAGTGAAATTGGAGCACACTCCACATCCCCACACCCCCCCATCCCCATACACAACACGTGACACCACACCTTCTTTCATATCCCCCTTCACATGCAAAACAAAGCTTGTACCGCCTGCCATATGTCATGGAGCTTTTTAATGACATCTAATATCTTGGTCACTACAGTCTAGTATAGATGTTTTAGTTGTATTCTGGCTGGACAGGTGGCTGCCCTTCAAATCTCTGTTTGTGTGACGCAAGCTACTTGCACCCAGTGCACCTTCAGACCCTTCATGACGCAGTTTTCCCTTATTTACACAGTCACAACATGAATACTCTTTAACCTTATTCAGAATGACAGTGCAATCTAAAGTTGTGGTGTAACAAATGATATAGCATTCAGATGACAAATAGAAATAAAATCAAAATAAAAGATGACTGTAGTACTGTGTGAAGCGGTTTTGTTCGTGATCCAGCTTACAGTCACAGGATCGATTCTGGTTACAGAATTAAAGTGCAAGTTATCACAGTTCATCAGTGTTTTTTATGGATATAAAGTTAACCAGTTTATTAAGCACCCACTGAAAAGGTCTATGTTTTTTTGTTGGAACCAAGCGGCAAATAAGGATGGGATGGTATGAAAATTTCATATCACGATTAATAGTGACAAATTGTCGTGATTATCAATATCATCACTGTTTTGTTAATACGAGATGAAAGTGTTTAAAAAACAACTTATGCCCACACTGAAAACATTTTTTAAAGTTTTATATTTAAAGGGGTAGTTAACCCAAAAATGAAAATTAAGTCATTAATTACTCACCCCGTCTTCGGAACACAAATGAAGATATTTTTTATTAAATTTGAGAGGTGGATCACTGCTACATCGGCTCCTAATGGATTGAAACTTGACGGCCCAGAAAGTCATTGAAGAAAATGTTTAAATATTCCATGTGACAGCAGTGGCTCAACTATAAGTTTATCAGAGCGACGAGAATACTTTTTGTGCGGAAATAAAACAAAAATAACGACTTTATTCGACTATTCCCTTTCTTCCTTCTGGGCCTGAGACGAGAGTTCAAGAGATTTCCACGGCGCATGCGTGAGAATTGCATTCTTATTCTACTACTTGCGCAATTCTTTACAGATTCTTTTGGATCTGTGTATTAGCTCTTAAAGTGACAACAGCCAATGTTAATCAAAGATAAAACTGTACATTAATACTGTTAGACCTACCTGAAAAACTTAAAGCACTCTTTAATTAATTTGTATTTAAATTGATTTATTTGTGCTTTGGGATGAATTTTCATTAAATTCAGGCCCTGATTCTATAATGGTAATTTTATGCAAAGTTAGAGCCAAATAAATAAAAAAACACAATGGCACTTGGTTTTGGAGAAGAAATTTCAGTTTGGTGCATAATTGTCATACTGTTTCATTTGAGCAGATGTGCTTTTTCTATTTTGCAAATTGCCATTCAGTAGGCATGGCATTTGAGAGAGATCAAACCTTGTTCTTTGTTTCTGAGGGATGTGTTTCAAGCTTTTCTTCTTGGTCTTCACAAAGAAGCAGGAATTAGACCAGTGACGGCAATAATTGGTCTATGTTGGCTTGGCAACACTTTCCGTTCGTCAGCTCAGCATATGATTACATGTCGCTTGAACAATAAGGTGTCTCAACTACCTGACTGTGCTTTATTTCAGATCTAGATACAATACCCTGAGTGTTTTCGCAGACCTGGCACAGTTTCTTGCCATCTTGATCTTGTTCTTCTTTGCGTTGGATTGTGTATGGCACTCTAAATTGTTACAAGATCTGTAGTTACTTAAAATACAGCCACATTGATTTTCAGTGGGTCCAAGAACAGGATCTTAATTGATCTCTGTCAGAGGACTCAGGGTTACAATAAATAGATCTGTTAAAAGCCCCTTTTACACAGAGATTGTGGGAAATACATGGATAAAGTGACCCGGTATTTGACCCGGTTTCATTTGAATTTGGTTTACTCGAATTGCCAGTAATTTTACTGAATCAGAGAGTGCATTCACACCCAACGTATAAAAAACCCGTAAAGACACGTGACATTGATGTGACATGTAATGTCTCAGTAGCGTCTAAAGTGTGCTTATGAGAAAATTCTTTCTCCAGAAACCATGCTTGTATACCGCTAGTATATATTTTTTATAGCTTTTGTTCACACAGCGTGCGTTCCAGGAATGAACACGGCAATGTTACTAGTTTCCCAACCCGGCATCGATCTCCTCATCAATCCCAGGTCGTGTTTGCATTCACACAGAAGGTGTTCTGGCAATTTCCGGAATGAACACGCTGTGTGAAAGAGCCTGATGTGTGTCTCTCCTGATCACCCTTCCTCCTTTCAAGTTTTATCAAGTAAAAAGTAATTTTTACATCATAACAAAATTACGTCGAAAAAATATCCAATGTCAATTGCTAATTACTTGGCTAGAGAACAGTTTATTAATGTATGCTATCAGTCAAAAAAAAAAGAAATGCATGTGTTATATGCTCAGTTTGCTCACCAAGGTTTTTTGTTCTTTTAACGGTTCAAAGGTATTATAGTATGTCCAGGGCAGGACTTAGGGGCTTGAGTCACTTTCAGGCCCTACCTTCCACATATTACTTTAAATAGAATTAAATGATACATACTGAATTTGAGAATAAATATAGAGATCACGATTCTGAACAAACAACTTAACAAAATAACATAATTTATGTTAATTGCTGAAGATTATTAAAAATGTTTAAGTAATCTGAATTATTTAAAAAAACTTGGGTTTAAATGATTCAATTCCTCAATCAACTACGCTTGTTTCATAGATGAATCAGCATTTTTGAACGCATCTCTTGAATGAACGATTCAATGAGAAATGTTTTTTTTTTTAAGTCATTTGTCTGGTGGTGTAACAATATGATAGATCCAATCTGTATTTGAAGTGCAAAGCAACTTTCAGAAGGTGACTGGTAGGGTTGTAACGGTATGAGATTTTCACGGTATGATAATCGTCTCAGAAATATCACGGTTTCACGTGTTTCACGGTATACGATATTAAACTATCATTATTATAATCATCATCAGCTACAATGGCCCTTAAATTAATAAAAAAGATATGTTTTTTGGTTGAACATGGTTTATTGTAACAAGTTTTTTAATAGAGTTATGAAATGTATATTTATTTCCTCAGAAATTCTGGGTTGTCTGAAATAACTGGTCTGGATTCTGTGATTGAATACAAAATGTATTTTTGAAAATGCAATCAGATAAAATGTAACAACTTTAGTTTGTCTACACAAGAGAGGTTTACTAAATTAAAACATGGACAAAAAAATCATACACAATAGTAATATATTTTAGTCATTATTTTAGTCCTAGACTAAACCAAACTTTTTTTTACAGGTTGTACTGAACACCTATGAGTTTCATTCAGTGTATTTGATGATTATTCTTTTAAAAAAACAATTATAAAGTGCACATTAAGTGTTCTCTGTCTGTATATGTTCATGTGTTCACGTCTTCACATAGTGGGTGAGACAGCTTTAACACTAGAACGGCCATAACGGTCATTTTGACCGTTTTGAATTTTATATCTACAATAACTTTGTTGAAAAAAATAATGAAATCCTGCTGGTACCTGACTTTTCCTAAAATTGTCTGTATTTTCATTTAAAATGGTTTTCATATAAATTAAGTTACATAAACGTAAGGCAAAACAAAAATGAGATATTGACCTCACTTCGGCTATAGACGGTCATATTGTACCTACACTCATTTCCGTGTATTTTTTGTTGTAATATCCCTCGGTCGATTCGTGGTCTCTCAACTGTCAACAGAGGTCCGTGCGGTCACAGCGGTGTTTGCTATATAATAATTTCTACATTAGTTGTTGATCAGAAATAAAACCGGACTACAGGATGCCCTGCAGATGCTTCAGAACTTGACGAGTGATGATTCGGATGCAGGGAGCAATCGGAAGAGTGGAAAGTGAAAGCGACGTTTCCTGGGTGCAAGTTAACATTTCCTCCTCCATCAGACACGGCCGATCCAGATGTTCCGTCAGTGTCGGATGATCCTGCGAGCTCCGCTGCCCTGTCCTGCGCCTGTTTGTTTTGCTGCATGGACTCTCCACTAGTTCTGCAGAGTTTCCTACTATTTATTATTAGCCTATTTATTATCATTATCATTATAATATTATTATTATCAGTCCTCGATTTTACGTCTTTGAAAAAATGTGGTTGACGAAAAAATAATTTAATCATTTCACAACGAAATAAACACTGTTTTGAACATAACGGTCAAAATGACCGCTTGTGGCCGTTCTACAGAGTTTTGGAATTCTGGCACTTCTAGTGTTAAAAACCATGTGCGTGCCGTCACGCGTCTTGAGAGTGTATGCTGAGATCTCACGGAACGGCGCTGCTCATTCATACAGAGACGCGCTAGCATAGATACAGAAGGGGGCTTGCACACGAGTCTTTTTGCGTTGTATATTCACAGACACGCACATCGCGATTTGATTTAGGCTACTGCAGCTATATTTTGATTTATTCATCCATCTCTCTTTTAAATCGCGCATTTTACGTGGCATATCTGTATT
>JAQIUQ010004095.1:0-15920 GCA_030378365.1 Hybognathus amarus | reverse complement strand
GCACCGAACTTAGTCGTGTACTGGGAACAGGTACCGCTGTCATTTTTTGTGGGGTGGAAATTTCTGAGTTTCTCTGATCTTCTTGAAACTCTGGATTCTGATAGAGGGCATAAACAGACCTAAGTGAGAAATAGGAGGCTCTCAGACCCTTCCAGAGCTAAGTATTGAGAATATTTATAATGGCATAAAATCCTTGAGAAAAAAACAACAGGGTACCTTTGTCATTTTTTTTCTCAGGGATTATGCCATTATAATTCTCAATATCTTAGCTCTGGAAGGTCTGAGCCTCCATTTGTTATTGACACTAAAGGGTAATTGTGCGTTCGATGTATGCAGCATTGTCAAAGCGTCAGTATATGTGCGTCCTAGGAATTGAGAATGTCATTGCAACGTGTCAACAAATGGCTGTAAATCACCAGTTCAAACGTGAGTTTTTTTAAAGAAATATTTGTACTATTTATATAGGAAAGATCGAGAATCAAAGTGACTATTTTTCAAATAAATCCTGTGCTTTTAAACTTTTTCAGCTTTCAACTCATCACATTTTCTCAGCATTCGAACAAAATTCTATTGAGCAGCACAAATGTTCTTAACATTAATAATAATATGAAATGGGTCTTATACACCAAAATCAGCATATTAGAAAATGATTTTTCAAGGATTACGTGTGACACTGAAGACTTAAAGTAATGATGCTGAAGATACAGCTTCGAACATTCTTCACAGGAATAAAATTACTTTATAAATACATTCAAATAGAAAACACATTTTGAAATAGCAATTTCACAATATTACTGTTTTACTGTATTATGTTTGATCTAATAAAATGCATTCTTGGTGAGCATAAGAGACTACATTCAAAAACATCTTACCAACCCTCAAACTTTTAAACTGTCGTTATATCAGCAACGTTTAAGAGAGACCAAAAATAATTCCATAACATAATATTTAATGTTCCAACCTTTTGAGTAACGCTTTAGAACAACATCATCAATTGTATAGCCCCTCAAAATATTATATATCTTCTGTAATGCTTTACAGATCAATAGTTCAGGTGTCATTCAAAACTTTGATGAGATATGTATGATATTACAGGCTTCATATAAAATTACAATTTTCTTATATTTGAAGTTACATGAGGTTATAATCTGATCTGTGAAAGAGTCATTGTATAGTGTTTCCTAATATTTTGATGAAGGTTATTGTAAAGAGTTATCCAAAACCTCTGTTGAATATTTGGTGGTAATGCATCTCTATTTTCTCTCCTGACATTTAGCATTTGAGTCAGTTTCATCTACAACCTTTTATTGAAAAACAGATGATATTAGGCGTTATTTATTCAAGACATTTATACTGAATATTTTAATTCGTAATTTAAAAAAAGAATCGTATACTATGTTTAATTATTATATGTAAAATCTTGATTATTTTAATTGATTGACAGCCCTGATTTCTGATTTCCCCATTTTATCATCATTCTCCATGCACATCCCAGACATGCTTTGGCTTCGAGTGCCGCAAGTTTGATTAAGCATTTTTAGGCTTGATTCATTATATTGAGAATTGTTTGTTTTGTTGCAATTCATTCATCAAGTCCCCCTGTGGTGAAAATCAAGTTTTTAATGCTGTTTATAGGTCTATGTAGTGATTTATAAATACGCTTTAAGACAAACCATGAGCAAATTCAGGAAGTCGAACACCATTGCTGAGTATTTCTCCTTAAAACTGCAAGCAGTGAGTGAACCAAGACAGTCTCAGAAAATACGGTTTGAAGATCGCAGTTGTTCTCTACATCATAAATATGTTGTTAAGTAACCAAATCCCATTAAGACGTGCAGGATGGGCTTTAGCATATCATTAGCAATACATCTAGCAATATAGTGGCTAAATTATGAGTATATTAGGGTGTAATGATGAACTATATGCCTTTCTCCACTGACAATCTATTGTTTTTTAGAAAGCAGCTGACTGACTCTAAGATGGCAAATGGGAACATGGTTTCTGTAACATTAGCAACATATTATTAGGTGTTTGATAGACAGTTAGTCGAGCCAAAAGTCTAATCATATTAATTACCGTTATGTGTCTGTCGTTGTATATAGAGAGTCAATACATAAAACGCATCCATTCTGACTTCTAGACAACCCTGCAATTCACTTGTCTACTTCATCAGTTTTTGGTTCAAACATATATGGCTGAATTAAACCAGTTTTTCCACTTGCCTTTGTTTAGTGTTTATTACAGTAAAGTTGACCGAGTGTATCAAGTATATAAAGTGGTGTGATTAAGTGGAGGCGGAGACTAATTTTAATATTCATGGCTCCACGTATAGAGTTACATTGAAGCTTAAGGCATGAAGAATTGGCTTTGAACATCTTGATGTTCAAAGATGAAATTTAAGGAGATAAAATGATTGACTACAGGGGGACTTTAAACTAAAAGCCAGATCAACAACATCCTGAAGCGATTTATGAATGCCACGTCTGTGCCATTGTGTTAAGCTCACTTGTGTGACAGTGTTGAGGGCTGTTGGTGGTCTTCTCTGTGGAGGTTTGGCTCTGTTGGCCGTGGGATGGCTCAGTTTCTCTGAGGACACGTCTACACCGTCAAACTGGTCAGATGTCTTATCTTTAACATCCTTAGTGTCTTTAACCTCTTTCTGTACTGGCGAGGCAGGGGGCTGTTGTTCGGTGAGACGGCTTGTGGCTCTTCATTTCTAAGGGAAAAAATGCATTATCCACACAGTATTACACGCATACAATATATTAAAATTCCATACAGTTTTTTTTGTATGCGTATGTGCATCGGTTTAAAGGTGCCATCTGGAACTAAAAATCAAAACATATTACATTTTCCATAACAGATGGGGGCAGTATACCTCCAGAAAGTGAGTTGTGCCGCGGCCGCGCGCACTCTCACGTCTTCAAACAACACAAGCGAGCGCTGTTTTGCTCTCTTTCTCACGCATATTATTCAAATCATTTGACACGATAGTAAAAGGTTGTAAGACCGCAGTTTCACGTGGAGCATTTGGAGATTTTTAGAGATCAGAGACTCAATGAACAACATCTCAACACTAAATGATGAAGACCGTCTCATCAGACGCCTGTCTCAAAAACAAGCTGGTGCATTTCGACGATATGGGTGGGAAAATAAAACCCTGGGCTATTATTTTAAGTTTACGGTATTCGTTTTGTTCATATTAACACTTTTATTGTTAGTTTGAATTAATTTGACAGACAGCATTCACTGATGTTGATCAAGCTAGCGCCATTCAGAGCTGCCAACTCTCACGAATTCACCGTGAGACACATGCTATTGACACTTAGCAAGCAGGTTAGTTAAGCTCTCAGATTCTGTCAATTTTATTACGCAATTCAAACAATAAATACCGTTTTGGCGCTTGTACATGTTACACCACAGATCCCTAGCGCACGTGAACCGATCATCTCTACTAGCTAATGGTAAAAGAACATGAACACTGTTGAAAGATACAGTATGCTACAACTTACCAAAATGTATTCCTCATGCATGTCGACCAATCATTTTTTGAACTCTTCCCTGAACTGAAATGTAGTAGTGGGCTGTATTTCCACACGACTGACTTCAGGTTCAAGTACACACACACAAGCCGCGCGAGTTACTCGTCTATTGCAGTTTGGCTGGTGTTTATGTTGCCCGCCCACATACCGCCTCCCATGGCCGAAACTGGTATTACGACACCTGACGGGCCGGGGCTAGTAATTTAGCATGCTAATTTAGGTTTATATCTCGGCAGCACTATAACTTGTCCGTTTTTTAATGACATAATTGGACTTATTTCTTCTCATTCTTCTGATGCGTGTAGCTCATTTTCTGTATATTTTTACCTCAATTATCACATATGGCACCTTTAAGAGAGTGAGGTCAATAAGTGTCTGTGGAAGAGGTGCAGGCTCCAGCTGCTTCTAAATTTGTGTCTTAAAGTTTTGTGAGCTTTTTCAAACAACACATTGCTTTGATTTCTTTGGAAAATTTAAGATTAACTGTTAAATGCTTATAATATCTTAGTTTGTGCATGCAATTCTGTCGGAATGACATTTCTCTCTGTAAGCTTTGCCTTCAGCACATGGCAGTTTCTGTTTTTTTTATATGCTCACTTAGAAAAACAGGAAAAAGGCAGTTTGACTTTGTTTAGTCCCTCAGCAACTCATTTAATTTCCATCGCTCTTTACAAGACTGAACATTCACAGGCCCTTTAATAACACATAATGCTAAATGACTATCTGATGAGGGGGAATTCAGTCCCTGAGGAAAATAACGTTGACCAATGGACGGGGATTTTACTTTATTTATGTTTCAGATTTCTTATATATTTGGTGTTACTTGTTTTGAGAGTCTCATGAAAAGCATCACAGAAGGTTGTATGCTCTAACATGATTTGGCATCACTTACTTTGGTACTAGTTTTATGGGCTTCTCTTTGGCGGGTGGAGGAACAGGTGGTTTGTGTAGACCAGGCAACTTGATTTTACCAGGTAGGTCACTTCGAAAGTCTTTAGTGTCTGGTTTCTCACCTGTGTGCAAAGACGAGAAATAACATTGGGTAAATTTCCTTAGACAGCAGTGCTTATGTGAAGTAATAGATGTTAAGACATGAAATATACATAAATATTTCATAAAAATTAAATGGTTTTAGCGTGTGTTCACAGTAACATTTATAGTTAGGTTCTCAGGTCTTTTTGGTCCAGACCAAGAGTGAAATTTAGTCCTGGTTCACACTGTTATTTTTTTAACACTGAAATGTGAACACACCCTTAGATATAAATTAACTCCAGAATAGGACGTTGTTGTACTTTTAAAGGTTTGTTCATTATTACTTTTAGTCTCTGTCTTTGGTTTCGTATCTGAGCTGTTCTGGTCCATCACTGGCATCTGATTCCCTGAGAATATAAGAAGATAGAAGCATTATTAAGTTTTTTCCACCAAACATTTTTTCCAACACACATATGTAAATGTCATTGTTGCTTCTTCTTTCAAAGTTAATGGAAACCAAATGTTGGGATTCCCTCCCATAAATAAAAAAGATTGCGTGGGTATAATATTAAAAAGGCATTATAGAGATGTTAGATTAAATGTTCACCCGGATGAAGGCTCTGTTGCATTGTGTAGGTTGTGGATTTTAATATAACAGCCCAATTTTAATAAAGCCTTTTAATAAACACTCCCCCACATGAGAGGAGCCGTTTGCTGGATGGACTGCCAGACGGCCAGCCAGAACCCTTAAAGCTATTTTTGTAACCATTCACTTTACATGCTTTAAAATTAACATCACTAAATAAACATCACTTTGAAACATTCTCACAATTAAACAGGACACATGTTGGAGGTCTCAGTGGCATGAGAACTTTCCCTGACAAATGAGCATTTGTTTCCTGTGGCTACACAAAAGAAATTCTCATGGGTTCCCTGAATAAACTCTGAATGGGTTTAAGCATTAACAGTAATCAAACTGTGTCCTACAGAGACCAGATCTCTGTGTCCTCATTCAGAATTAGTCTTGTGCAGTCAAAATAAAAGACATGAAAGTCTAAATCTAAGTCCAAAACAAATGGATGCACACTGATCTTGCCAGAGCCATAAATATAACATGTAATTATTTTGAGTAAACATCCTCTCTCATCACATCCCATCAACCAGTATGACAAGATCTTTTCTTTTAAAACCAAATCTTCTATTAAAAAACAATTCTATTACTTAATTGTAATTGCATGAAGTCGTAAAACAAGGACAAGTGATATTAGAAAGAAAAAGAGAGAAAGTAAATACTCATACATACCCAAAAAGTTTTTCAACATCACAACCCTATGTTCTTATGAAAATGAAGGCGTATTTATAGAGGAGAAGAGGGGTGCTTCACTGCCCTTGCCTTCCTCTTGAGTCTACTTAAATGACGTCTCTTCGTGGCCTACAACAACTTCCTGTCACAGCCCCAAACAGCTGTATCAGTGTTGCTTAGAGCAGTTTGTGGTAATGTATAAGAAAGTCAGATTCAGCACAGAACAGATTTTTGCACCACATTTCCAGGCTTTTAACAGCACTTTAACACTAACGGAGACAATACCGCAGCAAAAAAAAACATGATCATCCTGGGGAAAATGGTTACACGCTTGAGTGCAAAACAAAACGTGAGATGAGCAAAAAGCTTATTTCCTGTCCTAAAAAGTTGTCGTCAACAGGTGCAGAAACTGCATTTTTAAAGTTTGAAGTTTCCATTAGAGAGTTTCTGTGAGCTACCAACCATAAGCTAACTTAGAAAAGGCCTCAGAAAAATCAGGCTGAATAAAAAAAATCATACAGCATTATAAGGGCTGTCGAGCACTAAATAAAGTTCATAGAACAGTCATAAAATTTTGTAGATGAAAATACATACAATAGCTATTCAGTTGTCCTTAGTAGTACAAGTAAAAGAAAACTTCAGATACGATTCTAAGTGATATCTAATAAAGATTGTGTCTCATTTTCAAATAAAGGGAAGTGTGTGACTACTGTAGGTTAGACAAGGATGACATATTCTTCATTAAAAACCACAACTCAAGAATCATTGTGTATATTTACCACTAATGAATTCCAGCCTTACTGGAAATCAAGCCTTTGATAAAATTTACTTCTTTATCTGATGATTTTGAAAATGCGTAACATAGGCCTATATACTATTTTATAGTATTTAACTTTGAATGGACTTTAGTATTTGGATTTACCAATACTATAATAAAGATAAGACAACAAAAAGTCTCATCACAGGTAGTCTCCCCATGCAGGATACAAACCAACAACCTTTCAATTCAATCCTATAAAAAAAATGACAGTAAGAACTTGAAGTGATTCAAGTACGACCTGACATGTGCCATCTAATCATTGCTGTCAACATTGAACATTGAAAATAAAGGGAGATTTCCCAGAATTAGGGTGACCATATTTTGATTACCAAAAACCAGGACACTCAGCCCGCCAAACAGATGGGGCTACTCAAATGAGACTCTAAAGTTTACTCAAAGATACCTTACTAATTTCAATACATTTATAGTAGGTTATGCCTCCTCTGTATGGATAGAAAATGGCTATATTGTTATATGAAAACAGGACATGTCCTGGGAAAACAGGACAGTTGGTCACCCTAACCAGAATCCATTCCCAAAATAAGGGAATTTTTTTTTACACAATTCTTACCCACAAGCTTTAAAAATAGAGCACTAAATCGTTAAAAGTCTAAAGAGTTTTATAACTAGCCTACATACTGTATGTGTGAGAAAGAGAAGTGTGTGTGTGTGTGGGGGTTTGTTTATGTGACTTATGAGGACACAAGTTTGTATAATGACATGTATTACACTGGTATTACAACTTTATTGGTGGTTTATGAGGACATTTCAAAAGTCCTTCATAGATAAATGGCTTAAAAAACATAAAAAACAATGTTTTATAAAAATAAAAATGCAGCATGTCTCCTGTCATGGTTAGGTTTAGGATTGCGTTAGTGTCAGGGGATAGAATTTATAGTTTGCACAGGATCAAAGCTATTTCGCCTATGGAGAGTCCTCATAATGCTGCTTGCACCAACGTGTGTGTGTGTGTGTGTGTGTGTGTGTGTGTGGAGAGAGAGAGAGAAGAGATAGTGTGTCATTTTCAGTGTATTTAAATACTAATATCAGCTTACGAGGGAAACAAAGGCGGAGTTAGTGGTGCTTCGGAGGCTGAGTGCTGGAGATGATTCGAGAGAGGTCTGTGCACCTTTACCGATCAGAGGGCGCGCTGACACGGAGTAAAGCCTCGTTTATACTCGCCGCGTCCGCACGAGCGCGGCAAAAGTGACAAGTTTGGTGCGCAAGACCGGCAAGACCTCATTTCGCTTGGCTGTGTGCACAGCTTTTTTCGCCGCATCTGAGGATGAATGACTTCAAGCCGAATCTGTCCGAACTTGTACGTCTCACACAATCAGAGCATAAAAATATGGCATATTTTACTGGAAAAAGAGCTAAAATACGGGAGAAACCCGTAAAAAACGGATTAAATTAAACCTGCTCACTTACATCCCTTACAATCTCTTAATGCTACTATTTCTAACAACATTTCCAGCTACTGTACGTTCGATATAATCTGAAGAATCTTGCCGAACTAGCCCTGCCGCTTTGACAGGTGCTGATGTCTTACCTGATTTGTTCTGAGAGCCAAGTCTCACCGGTGTCTGGCCTGCATTCCCAGTCTGCGTAGAAAACAAAAAATTGTCACCCAAACATGGATTAGTCCGTTTGAGCAAGTTAATGCTCACACTCGTTTCATGTAGGAAGAATCTAGTCACTGTTTTTAGTGTTCCTCTCCTCTAATGGAAATCTCTTTTAATAAGCCCAAAGTAACCGGAAGAAAATACAGTCATGTATCAGACCACAGTTAGCCGTCTTGTGCATCAAGGCATTAAAAAACTGATTTATAATCTCCAGTACGTTCCACCTTAAATCAAATCAAACTATTTGTAAACTTGAATGAATGTCCTTGGCCTTAAATCGGTTTTCTGAGCCAGCACATTAGTAAAAGCCCAGAGCAGTGTTGACAAAAGGGAGACTCCCATTCTCTAACAGTACACAAATGGGCCAATCATGAGAACATTTCTCTGTCCCACACTCACATGAAGAGCATCCCCGGGATCACCATGACGAAGTTATCAGGAAAAAAGCCCCTGCATCCGTTCAGTTCCCCCTCCCACCAGCCATCGTCCTCAGTGGCCTTCAGGGAAAAGAAAAACACAAAGCTGACTCACCGAGCAGGAAAAGATACTAACTTGTATGTGGGCTATAAACACACAAATGAGGACGTTGTCAGTTATAAGTAAACATGTTAACACTCCATTCGCTTTTTTGTTTCATATACACAATACTTAAAGTTTGGGTTCAACAAATTATTTTTTTAAATAAATATTTTTATTCAGCAAGGATGCATTGCATCAATCAATAATCAGGATATTTGTATGATTTCTGAAGGATCATGTGACACTGAAGACTGGTGTAATAGCTGATGAAAATTCAGCTATCACATGAATAAATTATATATTCAAATATATCCAAATAGAAAGTTCTTTAGCAATTGTTTATTGTATTTTTGATCTAATAAATGTAGCCTTAAAAATAAATAAATAAATAAATAACATATAATAAGTGATATATTGTACAGCCATGTGGTCCTACGGTTAGAAATACCCCCTTCAGAAGGATACAAAATACAATGAGGCATTTTGTGTGATCACCTTGTCAGGGTTTATTTTTTTATTGTAATGATCAACTGACTGTACATTATCCTTTACATACAAATCAGGTGAGGCAACATTGTTTTTCTTCGGTTACCAAACACAGTGTATTTTCTAAAGAAACAATGTTGCCTCACCTGATTTGTATGTAAAGGATAATGTACAAACTTCGGTATAAATAGAAATTAGTCTTGTTGGTCACCAATGACGCACCTTGCTGATAATAGTTATGACATCTCCCTTCTTCAGGTTCAACTCGTCCTTCGGCAACAGCCGTGTAGTCGAACATAGCCCGACAACATTCTTTTACTGTGGAGGAATTAAACATGTTTTCAGTTACTACAAATGTACTGCCATTGTGAGTTAACTTATTAGCAAATTTTGTCTGGCAGGTTTGGTGGGTGAATCTAAAAAGTACATGTTCTTCTGCTGTGAAACCTTTAGGGAAGTCTTTAAACAATAGATCTTTTCATTCACTGAGAAGTGGAATAGCTTTGTCTTAAGATTCTATGTGCTTTCTTTGTTTATTATAGGAATAGTTTTACTCTGTTCTCTTCAAGTTGAAGAGTGCAATCCTAAGCTCCAGCCAAACAGCATTTTAATTATTCAACAAAAATCAATAGGATGGCATGTTTTTAGACTTCTCACCGCTTGATGTTTTCCTCCGTAAACTTGGTCTCTGTTGTCCTTTACCCTTTAAGAAAAAAGTAATACCATAATATATAAATAATAATATAATATTATTAATTAGTGTCATTAAACTGATTAATCGCACCTAACCATTTTAACTCGTTATTTAAAAAAAAAATAGTATAATATGTAATTATATATATATATATATATATATATATATATTTTTTTTTTTTTTTTTAATTTTATTTATATATATATATATATATTTATATATATGTATGTGTATGTATATGTGTGTATATATATATATATATATGTATATATGTATATATGTGTATATATATATGTATATATGTATATATATATATATATATATATATATATATATATATATATATATATATATATATATATATATATATATATGTGTGTATATATATATATATGTATATATATATATATATATATATATATGTATATGTGTATATATATATATATATATATGTATATATATATATATATATATATATATGTATATATGTATATATGTATATATATATATGTGTATATATATATATATGTGTATATGTGTGTGTGTGTATATATGTATATGTGTATATATATGTGTTTGTGTGTGTGTGTAAACACAAACTTGTGTTAGATGTGATTGCATCGATTTGACAGCACTATTGTTTATATAATATAATATATTCACTTCTTTATTGAAGACAGCTTCAGAGAGTTTAGGTCTGGCTTTGGCTTCAGTTATCTTCCCATCTGCAAACATTAAGAGAGAAACATTAGAATTACAGAGGGCACTGTATCAGAATTGCAGCTATAAGATGATGCTCATTATGTGAAAGAAATGCAAATCCTTACAGCTCTAGTTTTAGTGTACAAGCTCACCTTTTGAAGGGACAAAGATTTCCTTCACAAAATTACACGGAAAGGCTCCTATTTGGTTATTTTTCTTTCCCATCCACCATCCATCTTCAATCTACCAGAGAAAAAAACAATGCAAATTTATTTGCTGTACTGATTTGGAAGAAAAAACATTTCCAACTTTCATATATATATATATATATATATACACATAAAAAAATGATTTCACAAACATTTACTTATTTGTTAAGCAGTCGACAGTGAAAACTGAAAAGATGAACAGTCGGACAGCCATTATCTCTCACACACAAACACACACACACCTTCAGGATGATACAATATTGTTTTAGTAGCCTAGGTGCTCTGGTCATATCTCTGGGTTTATCATTTGCTGCAGTGACGGCCGATTGTCTTTACATACAAATCAAGTGAGGAATCATAATAACTGAATAGGAGCAGTGTGAACAATCTATCCAAATAAAATAATATAGATTTGGAAAGACTTTTTTTGTTGTAGTCACTACCACTACATGACTACCACTTCAGCATATGTAGTAAAACACGCTACACGAATCCCATCCACGTAAAATCTACTTTGCTCGTATTGTGTTTATAGAAATTGGGTTTAATATCCTACCTCTCTGATAATCTCGATGGTCTCTCCGACAACCAGCTCCAGCTCGTCCTCATGCATGGAAGTGTAGGGAAAAACCACCTCGCATTTCCTCGTCTGTACCTTTGGTTTCTTCGCTGCTGGGGAATGGAAGTAAGTGGAAAGCAAATGGAACATGTCAGTACGTTCAGATGTGAGAACAAACAGAACTGGACTAGACTGCAAAAAGCACTTCTAGCTTCCCACTTTTACAAGTAGCCTACTTCACTTTTATGACAAGCACTGTTTTATGGCGGAGACCAGGCAGCATATAGCCTATGGATTTTGGGGAGTATAATTTGAGACCGGATGTGAGAGGCACAAACCCTTTCATTCAGACTACTTATTTTAGTCTGCTAAACATGAGATTCTTGGAGCAACTTCAAGACACTTGTGGACCTTCGAATGAAAAGCGTTTTTGAATCTGCCACTGAAAAACTCTACATCACAGATCTGGATATTTACAAGGCTTTATTCTTGTTGGGGACTTTGATTTATCCAAGCTTTAATTAAGAGAAGTGAGTATTATTGTGTGTGCGTGAGTGAGGTGTTTCGACATGGAGATGCACCGCGAAAGACCGAGCAGTGAATTACGTTCCATCAAGATGTCACGAGAGTTTACACCAATCCTTTGCGCCGCTTCACACCTAATAATTGAATCATTGACTCAACCGATTCGATTCAAAAATACTACTGACTTCTCAATATTTGAATGTGTTTTATCAAAATATAGAAACCGCACAACATGTTATCTGTGTCATTTTAATTAGTGGTAAATTCAGGGTTATTGGGACACTTTTTGCCATTGTGTCCCAAAAGTGTCCCAATCTTCCTGAATTCACCCTATGAGAGCCTAAGTCCCTCCCCTTCCGGTTGAGACACTCCATGGGACCTTATTTGAAAAGAATATTGTATCTGCAATCAATGCAAAGACAACAAATATTTTGATCTTTTCTTGTTTTGAATTGTGCCCTGAATTACACATATGATGTTTGTCAATTTAAAAGATACATTTTAAAGTTAAGAAAGTCACAGTTTGATGTAAAACTGTTGAGGTATAAGACTGTGAAAATACTTAATTACAAAGACTACAAACCCCAAAGGCGCACATTTCTCTCAATGAATGAAGCGAACTTTACTGAGGCTAATGTCTGTCATTGTTTTCTATAGTCTTACGTTATAGTGATACACGTTACGCCGTCATACCTGTGTGTTTTGTCACCGACACGCACACACACGAGCAGCGGATCTTCACTCGTTGTTTTGCTTCTCGAGAAGATGTAGTTCATTGAGTGATTTTCACATACAACTAAATGTTACTCTTCTGTTTTATGACGTTTTTGACTATCAGAATTATTTTTTAAATAGACAAACATCATATGTGTAATTAGGGCACAGTTCAGACGGAATAAAAAGATAGGTTGTCTATCGCCATTGACTACCATGCATATTTTTTTCTGAAATAAGGTCCCATGAGCCGAAAGCGGAGGGCGGGACTTAGGCTCTCTATGGTCATCATTAGCATCATAATTGGGTTTATGCACAGCTGCACTACTTCCTGAACTTAAGCCAGCTCCTTTGTTTCCTGTCTGCCATTATTGGCCAAGCTTGATTAGTTCAGGTGTGCCTGACCTCAGTAGTCATGGCAACAATAATCAGGACACACCTGAATTAATCAAGCTTGGCCAATAATGGCAGACAGGAAACAAAGTAGCTGGCTTAAGTTCAGGAAGTAGTGTAGCTGTGCATAAAGCCTATTCTTCTACTACCATCTTGTTTAGTATCACTTTGAGAACCTTTCAGCATTCATATTCAAATGAGACAAATGATTGATTTGTTCACTTAAAAGATGAATTCACTAACAAAATACTGTTATTTAACTTATAATAAAACTTACTTTTCCTCATGCTTCTTGGCTCTCTGTTGCTGTCCCCTGAATAAGTAAACAGGCACTTCCTGTGGATAGAGAAGAGCTATTTTGAAATATGAGAACTAGGAGAGCCATGGCAGGGCTTAAACTTGACCATGGAAACAATGTTCTAATAGATCCAGACCTTGACAGAAGTTGCCAGGGAACATGCCTCTCTTTTCCTCTCAGATCTCCATCCAGCCATCCTTCTTCTTTGGCCTTTGAGACATTCTTTACCACATCCCCTACACACACTGTTAGCTCATCTGGCATCGTCGCCTCAAAGTCTAGAAGCACAAGCACCTCTAGATTGGACAAAGAAAGGTGAAGTCATCATCATCAGGGGTTAGTAGATTGGAGCGTTTTATACAATATTTTGGCTTGTAAATTATGCTATAAGTATCTATAACACATTTTAACATATTTATATCTATTACAAACATTTTCCCTTAAAATCAGGCCAAAAAAGCAGATTTCATCTAGGCCAGATAAGATTATTGCACTTTGTCAATCACCAGTCTTAAATTTAATGAATTACCCTACAGATAAATGCATCTAATTATGTGAAGGCATGAAAAAACATGCCAAAAGAGATAGAAGTAGTAGGATTTATGTGCTGTTGCAAGTGTAATACTGGAGCTGGACTTATGAGCAATGCGGTTTCAACAGGTCTACAGGTATGTGAGTTGAACCTGAGTGACTTGAACTAAGGAATGTATATCAGTACAAAGAGCTCTGCGCATGATTCAGCAATGGCATTGTATATCATCTGATTTCCTGTAAGAAACCCTTTGATTGTGTGATTTCTCAAGTCTCAATGACAGGCAGTTTATGGTCTGGTAAAGTCATAAAAACAACCGTTTATTGAGTAAGTATCTACACATTTGACATAAACTGCCATCTCAAGTTTATTTACCATATAAATTGTAATATAAAGTGTAAGATGAAAATCCATGCAGAGTAAATGAGTGAATAAACACATACACTCATTTTGTACATCCAACCATCCATAAATGTTAGAAATAATATTAAAACATTAAATATATACGACAAAAAGCAGCTTCATTCTAAACCATTTGTCACTTATTTGTAACTTATTGCAAAATTATATTACACTTGTAATATTACATTTCCCATTAATGATGGCTACCGTAACCCAAATATCACAAACACTTCAACTTGCCAAATCATAACAAGAAATTATTTTAAAACAAGGCTTAAAAACTCACCCATGGCTCCTTTAAAGCTGTGCTGAGAGGACCAAGTCAGACAATGTAGATTCTGTTCAAGTTTTAATGTGTCATGGAGTCCCTGTGAATTACCTAATCCAAATACAGCGAAAGCTTTCTAGGACCTCCTTCTTTCTAGTCAAACATTAGCATTGTTGTAAGAAAACAAAATTCCCACCTAGTCAAGACACGTTATACAATGAGAGAGAGATAAGTGTGTGTAACAGGTGAAGACAGGTTTGTATTGAGTATGAACCTCCTGGTGTCACGTGTCACAGCAAACATTACTGACAGTAGGTGTACTCACCTAGAATGAATTCAAGGAAAAACCCTGTTTAAATATAACTGTGATTATATGAGTGTAATCTTTGTAATAAAGTGTTTTTTTTATCACTCTTTTATTGAGCATAGCAGATTGTACTGAGACTGTACTTTTATTTAGAGCCTGTCAGGCCAGTTTACACAGAAATAATAAAGCATTTTTTAAAAAAACATTCAAAAGGGTGTAGTTTATAATTTGAATTATACTATGATGAGTAGGCTTATGATTTTCTAGTCGCCACGATTTTGCAGTGTTTGTTCAGGTTTAGTTTGTTTCTGATCTGCTGTTCATGTCTGTTCTAGATTAGTTTTAACTGTGTTCAGTTCATGTATCCATTTGTGTCTGTATTCCTATCGCCTGGTCATCTATTATCTTGTTAGTCATGTCAGCGGTGTCTCGTTTCTTTGATCAGTCCCAGTGTATAGTTCAGTGGTCAGTTCTACATGTTGGTTGTTCTGTTCCTGAGATTCGGTTTTGTTTAGATTTGAGTTAATTTCTGAATATACTGTAGACTGCTGCTCTTAGATCCTGTTTCATCCCTGCTGCAACCAACACTGATGCTAGTTTCTTCTTTTTGACGCACAAAAAAAGACCACTCGATTAGAAAATTGTTGCTTTTTTATTCTTTCTGATTGTGAGTATATAAATGCAAGTCAAATGTATATATCAGACACAGTGCAAATCAGAACCTAGACAATTAAAATCCACTGTTGACGAATGAATGTAAATTATTCATGTCCCCCCACTCAATTTTTGATTAACTCTTCAATTTTAAATAAATTTCCAAAACATAAATCTTTATTAAAATATCTAAGTGCCAAATCGATCACTTAATCTAAAGAATGTGCTTAGCCAATAGTAAAAAGGCATACATTAGAAAACCCATAATAAAATATGCACACACATATTGTCAAAACCCTGCAACCCAAGAAATCTAAAATTTGTTAAGTCTTCAAAACATTTGTATGTACAAGTAAATCTTTTTCCCCACGTCATTCACTGGGACATGAATTTCTACCC
>JAQIUQ010004093.1:0-11628 GCA_030378365.1 Hybognathus amarus | reverse complement strand
AAATCTCCACTCAAAGCACTACTCCCTAACCCCTATGTTGGGGTTAGAGAGCAGAGCACTGTATAGTGAGCTCACCAGCGTAATAGAAGTCACTTCGGACACTGACTCGATCGTCTCTGGCGTCGTTGATTACATCATCTGTCAGCTGGTGCCGAGCCGGCTCTGGGCTAAATAGATTTTTTTAAATAAATACATTACATTATATTGAGCTTATTTCTGCGAAATTTAAAAACTAAAAGTGATTTCTGGCCGTTTTTGTTATAATGCGCTACTCCACACATGATTATAACTTATTTTTACGAATCAGCGCAATGCATGATGGTATGTAGGGCTTAGGTTAGTGACCATCGGTTGTACACTACTTTTACAAAATGCATTCTGGGATACATTGAGTGGACTATATGGGGTATAATAATCATCACTCATACATTCGGACAGCACTACAAAATGCGAGCTCACTATATAGTCCACTATATCAGTGAGTAATTGAACATTTTGGACGCGCTGATGGTTCAAGACAATCTCCTGCAGTTCAAACCGAGGCATCCAGTATGGGAAGAAAGGTGATTTGAGTGACTTTGAACGTGGCATGATTGTTGGTGCCAGAAGGGCTGGTCTGAGTATTTTAGAAACTGCTAATCTACTGGGATTTTCACGCACAACCATCTCTAGGGTTTACAGAGAAATGGTCCGAAAAAGAAAAAAACATCCAGTGAGCGGCAGTTCTGTGGCGGAAATGCCTTGTTGATGCCAGAGGTCAGAGGAGAATGGCCAGACTGGTTCGAGCTGATAGAAGGGCAACAGTGACTCAAATAACCACCCGTTACAACCAAGGTGGGCAGAAGAGCATCTCTGAACGCACAGTACGTTGAACTTTGAGGCAGATGGGCTACAGCAGCAGAAGACCACACCGGGTGCCACTCCTTTCAGCTAAGAACAGGAAACTGAGGCTACAATTTGCACAAGCTCATCGAAATTGGACAATAGAAGATTGGAAAAACGTTGCCTGGTCTGATGAGTCTCGATTTCTGCTGCGACATTCGGATGGTAGGGTCAGAATTTGTCGTCTACAACATGAAAGCATGGATCCATCCTGCCTTGTATCAACGGTTCAGGCTGGTGGTGGTGGTGTCATGGTGTGGGGAATATTTTCTTGGCACTCTTTGGGCCCCTTGGTACCAATTGAGCATCGCTGCAGACGCCACAGCCTACCTGAGTATTGTTGCTGACCATGTCAGAGACAAACATGGTGTGATGCCATCATGTCAATATGGACCAAACTTCCTGAGGAATGCTTCCAGCACCTTGTTGAATCTATGCCACGAAGAATTGAGGCAGTTCTGAAGGCAAAAGGGGGTCCAACTCTGTTACTAGCATGGGGTACCTAATAAAGTGGCCGGTGAGTGTATATATATACATATATATTATACACATTTTTCTTGAAGGCACTATGAAAATCAAAATGTACTATTTTTTTTAATCCATGTGCCCTCAAAGTAACTATTCCTCCCTTTTATTACTAAATCTGTTCTCTTCTCTGATGATGCGTTTACTGGCATGAGGGCGGGAGAACTGTCACTCAAATGAGACCACAACAATAGCAAACCACAATGATCCAGTCAATTTTTTATGGACAAATCTTGTCCCGTCCTACATTTTTTCTTTTTTGTGAAGCAATTTCACTCGGATATATGTCAGAATAAGGAAGAAAAGATTGTCAGTAGTGATTGTCAATCAGTTACGCTTTGCCCCTCCCTCAAATGTCTGCCTTCAACAAAATCAGTTCCTCCACCAGTGGGCAGCACTATCACCATAAACTCCTACTCCTCCTCTCCTCCATCCCTGCATGCCCTCCCCTCTCGGTCCCCTCCTCCTATGGGTCATTCATGCACTGATGTGAACCGGTCAGAGGGAGCGGAGAGAGGGATAACGTCAGATGCGGAGCGAGGAGCGGAGAGGCAGTAGCGTTAGCACAAAGCGATTCGCAGTCCTTCCCCTCACCCAGCCTAGCATGCAGGCCAGCACCATGGCAGCCGCAGACTCAACCAAGACTGAAGGTTTCTGGAGCAACTGGAAGAGCAAGGGTACTGTGAGTGCGTGTGGAGGAAAGGGGGTCCGGGGTGGAGAAGATGCATGTGCATGTCTGGACAGAAAAGGCTTGATTTATTAGGGCTGCTGGATTTTCTTGGGGGCAGGTGCATGTGGGATTCTGGAAGATGCTCGTGCACACTTTCGCATTTTCCGCATCGAGGCCACCGCCATCATGGGCATATGAGCGACAGACTGGGGGGCTTGAGACAGCTGGGCACGCCCTTCTTCTACCCCCTTCTTATTGTACTTAGTGGATCCTTACTGAATTCATACACCCTGGGTGTTTTTGATTGAGAATTAATTGCCAATGATGTGCATGACTGCCGAATTTTCAGGTCAGATGGGCATTTAGATTGCAGATAGTTCCACAAAGAGCTGTTAAATGCTTTGTGTTTCTTTACATTTGTCTGCTGTGTTGATCATAAAGGCCTTCAGGCTGCATAGGGAGCAGAAAGCGAAATAAAGAAAAGAAGAAAGAGAGAGGTATAGGGTGTGGCTACCTGGATATAGCTTGTGGTGCTTGCCTAAATGTAAACCCCTCTTTTTGCTTGATCTGCCAAAGAATGGATATTAGATATATATGCTTGTGTTTTATGTGTATAATAAAATTGTTAGCTATTGCTTTCATTTATTTGCTAGCCACTTGAAGACAACTATGCATCCATCACTTCAATCAATCGAAAGCTTAGACTATCACGTTAGAGAGACTATCGTCAGGAAGAAAACTAGAACGAGGGTTTCTGGTTGTGGCTATTTATATTTTGAGCATTTCGCATTGCTGGCAGTTCAAGGGCTTATAAACATAAATAGGTATATTATGAGTGTTTCTAAATATTAAAGTCATTCAGTGTCTTGCTCCTTTTACAAATTTTGGAAACACTTTAACATACGAATTAATTATTTAATGTATTAGGTATCATGAACAGCAATGAACAATTTTATAGCATTTATTAATGTAGTTTAATTTTAATGTAGAAAAGTATTTGTACATATAGAAATTAACATGATTAATATACTTTACTATCTATCTATCTATCTATCTATCTATTCTATCTATCTATCTATATCTATCTATCTATCTATCTATCTATCTATCTATCTATCTATCCATCTATCCATCTATCCATCTATCCATCTATCCATCTATCCATCTATCCATCTATCCATCTATCCATCTATCCATCTATCCATCCATCCATCCATCCATCTCTGTTTGTCTGCCACATGTTATTTCCATTGATCTATGATTTCAATTGTATCTATCTCCTATCTAATTTATAATTATTGCCTGAATTAAGATCATTTTAGCTTTAGTGGGATTTAGTGCCTCTTTAGGGTTGGAAAAACTCACTGCAACATGAAGCCATTACCAAAAGTAAAACAGACATGATGTTAAAAACATACATTTCTCACGTTTTTAATGGTTTAAGTTGTACTGTTTAATGAAGATGAAGTGCCGTGTCAGCTCAGGGACTTGTGTTCTTTTGCCATGTCCTTCTATAGTCGTGCCTGTTGGCTCAGGATTGCTAATATCTGTGTCCTATAGGTATTGATTCAATGCTATAAAGTCAAACCACCGCAAAGGTGCTGGCTTCTGTTTAGTCAGCAGTTCTGTTTCTTCTCACAGTCTTTTCTCAAGTATGCAGTTTAGTCAAATACTGTGGCGTGAGGGTCCACATATGGCTGTTACTGTCCTGATGGTCATTTGGTATTAGTCCAAAATGATATCTTCCAGTTCTTCCATTAACTGCATATCATAAAACAGATTTGATCACTTCTCACTGGCAAATGCGTTAGTTCTAGCACTATTTTAATTGATCGAAACTTGGAACGCTACAGATTTGACCAGATAATACTGGAATACATTCCAAACTCAAACCCTCTAGTTTTTTCAGTTCAGATTCTTCCCAATAATTGATCTCTGGTCAAGACTGTATAGTCCTACTCTGGAAATATCGAACCTAGAATTCAAGGTGTGGTAACAATAGTGGTTATTCAATAGTGCATATAAGAGACATTTGTCAGCCAGGCTTAATACAGTGTCATATGATCTCACTGATCCTGGATCCATATCAGTTAATACTGTGATCAGAACCAAGGCATTCTTACGCCCAAGGCGTCACCTAACTGACGCTTTGGGAAGCATTTGACCAAGCTTCAATCATCTGACGGCTTTGGGCGCCCTCTAGCGTCAGTCCATGACGCCTGAGGATCGCGTGTAACCCTGACCCTACCCTACGACCTAAACCTAACTGATCCTTACTGAGCTAAAGGAAAGCGTCAGTTCAGATGACGTGTAGGATCGCGTCATGAAACTGACGCCAAAGGGCGCCCCAAAGCGTCAGATATTGAAGCTTGGTCAAAGGTGACGAGTTGGGGTGAGAATGTGTTGTCAGAACATGATGTTGGAGGACATAGCCATTTTTATTAGTGTTATGTAGGTCAAAGGAACCTTGGTTTCTTGGTAAAATTACAAGACGAATCAATGTGTGGTGCAAGTCATGAAAGATGGTTATTGTTGACTCTTCAGTTGTTTGTAGTAGTCATTGCTGTGGGTCAGAAAATCCCATAATAATATAGAAGCTCATTGTTCAAGATGTATGTGTGGTGTTTTGTCTCTTAGCAACACTGCTTAAAGTGATCACTCAAAAATGAAAATTCTGTCATCATTTACTCACCCTCATGCCATAACCAGACCCATGACTTATTCATATCATATCACCACACACATATATATATATATATATATATATATATATATATTTTAGGCCTATATACATATTTCGAAATATCTTCTTTTATGATCTGCAAAGGAAATATTGTGGTTTGGCGTGTAAATGATGACATCATTTGAATTTGGGAGGGAGAGAAAGTCATTTTGATTAAAGATTATGAGGGCACATGAATTTAAAAAAAGTATGATGTGTGCATGGATAAATCATTTATAATACATTTTCAATACACATTTATATGTACAGCACTTTTTTCACAATACATATCATTTCAAAGCAACTTTGACATTTTAGGTTTCAGCTCAAGAGCCTCCAATGTGCACTTTCTGAGGCAGGCTTTTGCTACCAAATAACATACAGCATTAAATCAGTAAAGTGGATTTGGAGGAGGACTGCAAGGACTTAAAGCTCTATTTGGGACAGGATCTTATACAGCAGTGTTTTATCATGCTAGCCAGCAGATGCTTAAGCAAGAATGTATATATTACATCTTTAAGTTTGCCTATTATCTCAAGTCTAACCTGTATTACAATTGTAAGAGTATACATGTATGCCCTATAGACTTATGCTGTGCCATATAGGGCAGTAAGATGAACCAGTCTAGAGAGTCATTAAACAGAGCCAATAATTACGGCTGACTTTTTAGTTTTTTGCTTTCTCAGTGTGGCATCCGTGATGTTTTCTTTACTGTATTACCAGGCCAAGCCGTTTTTATGTTTATCTGGAGGCTGTTTCATTATTGATAGCAGAGAAATGTTGTTTGCCTGGTGCCTTACTGCATCTGGCTGTCCCATGCCAAGATTGTTGTCATCCAGATCAGTGTCTAGTTTGTAATAATGTTAGTCATGGGCTGTCTGAAGTGATCTCTTTGTTGTAAGAGTATGATCCACTGATGTCAGAAGCAGGCTATGTGTCTACAATGGAGCATGAACCTACAATAATGATCCAATCTGCATTTATGGTTGCAGTATAATCACAGAAACCTAAAGCAACCACATAAATTGTTTGTGTTAAACACATTCTCTATTTGTGACAATTTATACACGGATGGTTTGTTAGAACATGTGTTTTTATTTGTATCACTTGGTTGGATTTAGATCACTGTCCTGCTACATCTCAAAATAAATTTTAGGCGATAATTGTCAATTTTTTCTTAAAAAGCTTCTGTAAGTAAAAAATAAAATATTTGTCAGTATCCTGTATTTAATATCTAAACATCCTTATAACAATATTAATGTACTTAACCCCCTGTCTGTAAAAATGACAGATTTTTTCATAATTTAATATAATATAATAATTTTTTTATTATTATTTCAATGAAATTATTGAACTATATTTTACATTTAATATTTTTACTTTTTATGGGTATTTTATGGTACTAAATTATATTTATGCAGTGGATTATTTATGGTTATAATCCATTGAGCATGGGCCTGAAAAATGAAATTTCCACCTTATATATAACTTCTATAACTTATATAACCAGATTCATATATCTTGAAAACTTTGGAGCACTTAAGTTTGTTTGGTCTCTTTTTGAAAACAACTCTTGGCAAATTATTGCTGAAGTGAAAAAAGTTTTTTTAAGAAGTGAACTTGGAAAAAAAGTATTTTACATTTATTGTTATAAAAAATGCTCAAAAAATAAAAATTAATAATACAACATATATAATTTCCAAAACTTGAAAACTCTATCCATAAATCTAAGCAAGCTGTGTTCCAAATTTGAAGTTCAAATTTGGTTTCAGTAAGAATTATTTTTTTTTGTGTGCGCAGGAAAAAAGTTTCCAATAAATGAAATTCCTCTCCCATTCATTTCCAATGCAGCCATTTTGACCCCAAACAATATAAGTGTGACTATTTTTTCCAGGACCATTTAACCTTTTCGAATCATGTCCATTTTGTGTGTGTGTGTGTGTGTGTGTGTGTGTGTGTGTGTACAGAGCATATGCTAAAACCAGGATAAAAATCAAAATATAATTTACTCAAAACATTTAATAGATTTCTTCTGTTTTTTATATATTTATTTAGATTTTATTGTTTTTTCCTCAGTAAAATACCTAAAAATCACAAGACTTGAAAACTCTTGACTTGAGACTTAAGAACACTTGAGAAGCAAAATAGAGTAAGATATTACATTAATGTAATTTAATTTATTTACCAAATTGTAAAATAATTATAAAAAATACTTTGTTAACCAGTATTGTTTCCCCAGTAAAATTACCTAAACATCAAAACAAGATACATTTATTTGAAAAGCAAGATATTAAGATTTGTTTTAATCACAAACATCCTTAAAACAAGACATAAAAAGCCAATACTGTATACTGTATATATTCTCTGAAAACAAGTCTTAATACACACTTTTAGCTACTTCTCAAGTATATACTGGACAGCAAGAAAGAAAAACTGAAAATCATTTCATTTTCAGTGCAGTCACACATCAATAGCTATATTTAGCAATTCTTGCCCTCAAGGACCGGACTGTTTGCTGTTGTGCTTTAGATTGATAAAAAGCAAAGGTCTTTCATGAACGAGGGGGCTTGTTGTTTTCAGCAATGGGCTGTTTTAGGAAGAGGGTCTTTGCTTGTGTGTCTGTCATACCAGTGTTACCTCCTGTTCCCCTCCCCCATCATTTCATCAGTACCTTATTACTCTGTCTGGCAGGCAGCGCTTTGTGAGGGAGGGGAGAGGGGGGAGCAGCTCCATCACTATGGCAACTGCATCCCTGTTCACTTCACTGCGCCCATCTCTCCAGTTTCCGTGGCAGACCGCTCTCCCTTCATTTTAGAGCTCAACTGCCAACTTTACGGCCCACACATTTTATACGAAGCTCACCGTATTGACCCCTTAAACAAGCCTGTGTCACTGCATGATGGGAAAAAGTGGGCGTAAATGAGCAAGTGTCCTATTGTTTGTTGATTTCTACCTGAAAATAAATAGAGGAAATACACTGCCTTGGTTTAATGAAGACCTATGTTTTTTATTCACTTCTGATAAATAGAATAAGACGGAATATTGATCATTGACTATAATGAGCTGTATAATGATATGCTTATGTATTATACATGATGCAGGAATCCTTGTATATTGCAAAAGGGGTGTCCGCCACACCTTCATAACTCAAACAAAGACTCCCACTGAGCATGATGCTGTTGTGGAGATCCGTAGCGCTAGTTTAGGAGAAGCTCTAACTCAGCACAGCCCAAAATAAGGCTTTTAATGGCAGGCACTGAGTATGACATGCATACTGTACATCCAAGGACATGATCGCAGGACTCTGTCTAGACCATGAAGCTCCATTTAGCTCAGACACATATCTGTGATTAGAGCGAACTTCTGCTACTAGGTTGTAATTGTAATCTAGTTAAAGTGCCTAATTTTGAATCTCTTGAGTTCAGTCTGCATCGTCTTAAATTGGGTGAAAAACAAAGGCCATTGAGTAGAGCTTTGTAATGAATGTGAAACAGTGGATTGATGCTATGTGACTATGTAGAAAATGGGTTAATAAAAGAATCATTTGCTGCACTTGTTTATTGGCATGGCAATTACATATTCCAAATCAATGAAACCACATTTTTTAAATCAATGAATAAATACCAGTGTTTATGTACCAAACTGTGTATATATGAAGAGTTCAGATGCAAAAGCCTCTAAATGCCATTTGAAATTTTCCTCTAAAAGGAAAATTTTTATCAAGCTTGTATATTTAAGTTCAGTAATTTCACTTAAATTACAATTAATAGGTAATCTTCATTGCCATTTAAGTGAAATTACTGAACTTAAATATACAAGCTTGATAAAAATTATCATTTTAGAAGAAAATTTCAAATGGCACTTAGAGGCTTTTGCATCTGAACTCTTTCATATATATGAAGTGTGTGTGTGTGTTTTATGTATTTGTAAACATTCTAAAGCTACACTGTGTGATTTTAACCCCCATCTAATGGTGAAAAGTTATATGACCATCCAGTGAATATTAGATTCTGTTCCTCTCGATTACGATTTTGCTTTAACTCCTACGGTGGCCAATGTAGTCCAAGAATAACATGGCTTCCAGTTCAACCTCGGTCCATGAGTGTTAACTCAAACGTAAACGCAAAGGCGAAGCTTGAATTAACGGGTATGTCCCTCTTTGGCTAATGTACTTTCAAGATGGAGGGGCAACATGGCGACCGACATTAGAACCCCTTACCCGTATGTATTTTCAATGGCATATTATACACTCATGAGAATACTTTATTACTTGAACGAAGTAAATATACATTAATGAGCACAAATATTTTTGAAAGAACTAAGTGTTTTTAGCTAAGAATAAACTAAAAGAGTTACACAGTGTAGCTTTAAGGAACACTAAATATGAATGCAATTAATGTCCTATGTCCTAATTTCCTATCAAGTTTGGTTAAAAGCACTTAATGACATTTTCCCATTTTCTTCAACCTAATCTAAAGTGAGAACTATTTACTCCTAATAACCAATTAACAATTCATTTACTACAAGCTAATTAAACAATAATAGTTCTGTTCAGTACAATTAATGAAGAACCTACTATTTGTATATGGCCTAGTATTAATATTAGAGATGACAATGAATTAACTGAAAACTAATAGTTTGTTAAGAATTTGTAGGAACCTACTGGGTTACATTATTACTGTATACTTATTATTATGCTCATTTAAAAAATGACTGCAAGAAAGTTTTAAGTTTTAGGTCTCAAGGCTTCAAAAACTGAAGAAGCTGATAGAATACAGGTACATTTGTTTACATGTAGAGCAAAATTCAAATCCAGCCATTTCAGTAATGTCATCTTTGGGTGAACTCTTGAAACTCTTGTGGGATTCTGAATTGTTCACGTGTTTCACACTTCAGAATCTGAAGCAGATGCAGTATTGTGTGCCAATTAATGGCTATTTGGACATCCTTCTTTTTTGACATGCATCTTTTGGCATATTGTAAAGCAGGGACATACACGTATCCCGTCTCATTCTGTGGACTGAATCCAGGCATTTTTTTATAAATACTCCTCTTTGTTTGTGTAATCCTTTCTAATTGTGTTATCACTGACTCAGCGCTGGTGCAGAGTGATTCACTGGTGGTTACATCACCGTAGCTCTTAAATGCTGAATTGAAGATCCTTAAACAATCAATGACAATCAGATTTGTGGCATACTGTAAACCACCACCACCAATCCCAAATGTGCATGATTTTGACCCTACCTAATCTTCTATTTCTCTCTCTCTTCCTATCCAGCGATGGAGCTGCTATACTGGAGGAACCTGAAGCAGAGTGGGCTGGTGTTTGGCAGTTTACTGCTGCTGCTTTTCTCCCTGACGCAGTTCAGTGTGGTCAGCGTGGTGGCCTATCTGGCCCTGGCTGCCCTCTCCGCCACCATCAGCTTCAGGGTCTACAAGTCGTGCTGCAGGCTGTGCAGAAAACAGACGAGGGACATCCCTTCAAGTAAGACGTGTGTGCTTTAGTGCGTGCGTGCTTGTGCAACACATTAAGTTACTAACAATATTTTTATCACCTGGATGCAGAGCTTATCTGGATGTGGAGATGTCACTGTCCCATGATCAGATGCAGAAGTATGCAGAAAACATCCAGTATTATATCAACAGCTCACTGAAAGAACTGCGCAGACTGTTCCTGGTGCAGGATCTGGTGGACTCACTAAAGGTGAACATCCGGTCAATTTAATATACACCAGGATTGTAAAGTTATCTTTCAAATGACAGATTTTGATAGACTTTTGACTTTTTTTCTGAAATTTATACTTGATAGGAAAGCACAGAAATTATGGGATGTGATCAGGATGTGAACTTTTTGCTCAAACATAAGCACCAGCATGCATGCACTCCACTCCGCCAAGTTAAAGGGCTCTATCTTGCACCCGGCGCAAATGACTTTATACACTGACGCATTTATCATTCCTATTTTGCACTCGCGCAAAAGCGGGCTTTTTTCCTCCCACAGACGGCACCCGTCGGTAAACTAACAAATGAACTTGCGCTTCCTGGGCGGGGTTGGCGCAGAAGGGAGGCGTATGTCGGCGCAAACAATCCCTGGTGCTATTTTGCAGTTCCAGAAAACAATTGCGCCAATGACCAGAAAAAACCTGGTCTAAAGTCAGTGGCAATTGCGCAGTCTATTCAGATGCTATTTTCAGCGTGCATGCTTGGCCATAATACAGAGTGTGAACAACGCGGCATACACTGTAGATGACTCTCTACATCAACACAGATGCATTTTACTTTTTGGCAAATGATACATTATTATAAGGAAAAACTATGTAAACATGAGGGAAATCATTGTTGTGTCCATGACGATGGGAAAAACAGGCATGAAGCTTACACATTTACCAAATTATTATATGCATGTTTAACACGAAGCTAATTTGGGTGGGTTTGTCCCATCCCAGTGTCCCTTCTCTTCTTTTACGGCCCTCGAGCGAGAACGTCGATTCTACTCGGCTGTGACAGCCGCTGGAGCAGCGCCGCACTGGTAAATGCGCGTTAAAATATAAATGCGCACACGAACAGGCGCCCAGTCATCGTTCACATCATGCTCTTAAAGGGAATGTGATATGACGCTCTTATCTGGTTTATTTTCCGGTTCCGCCCAAACCACACCTATGAATAATGAAGCTACTCCAGACCAACCCCTTTCAGATTTGCGCCAGGCGCAGAGGCATGCATCCCGCAAAATAGCAACAGCGCGGGATCCGCCCACAAAGTTAATTGCGGTTTGCGCTTTGACACTTGCGTTTCAGAATCGGACTTGAGGAGAAATATGGGGCCCTAA